>CM046039.1:74395434-74750434 GCA_025215565.1 Flaveria ramosissima | reverse complement strand
TTTTTTTGTCTTTTATGTGGACATCATACCATTTTCATGATAATAAATAATCATCCTATATATTTATTTTAAGCGAAAGAAATAGTTGAATTTTGTGCTGCATGATACGCAATCGGATCACACTCTAAAAACACATTACTGAACAACATGAATATGGAATTAATGGCTTAAAAATTACAGTTCTTTATGGCTGGAAAACAATACTTACCATGTCAAAACATGTGTTTATGGTTGCAAACAATCGTTTGCCACACAAAAACAAAGAACACGACATCTCCTTCTTTTTAACCTTCATTGCCTATCGATTTTTGAGGCTAAGTGCTACTAACTAACACAGATTGCAAAAGCCCAAAACCATCTGAATTGTGAAACAAAAAATCCAAACTCAAATTATTTTGCGTTTTTGGTTAGAAAAATCTAGTTCATTTGGAGGTGTTGATCAAGCTCGAAATAAATGTCTCACCATCGCAAGAATGGCACCACCATATGTAGAGCAAACAACAACAAAGACTGACCTAACAAACATAAAAATATACGAGCAACACATTGAATAATAGAGTAGTAACAACAGACTTAACAATCAACCCTAAAATAGATATAAGAAACCAAATCAGATGAAGATTGCCTAAGATGAATATGTATTCATTATCATCGACATAACAACACACCATCAAGCAACACATAACCACCACCATCATCTATAGAACAATAAACCTTAAAATTAGGTGTGTTCACTGGATCGGATAACGGATTGTTCGGATCGGATTATTCGGATTTGAAAATTTTAGGACCCTATCCGAAATCCGATCCGATCCGAATAAGGATTTTTCTATCCGATCCGAATATATCCGAATTCAATTCGGATCGGATTCAGATATATCCAAATAATCCGAATTTATCTGAATAATCCGAATAAACCAAATAACAATTTTTTTTCTATTTTTTGTTTTTTTTTTGCTAAGTTTTTATTTTTAATATTTTATAAGTTGAAAATCACAATAAAAGATATAGAACTAAAAAAATTGACTTGTACGCAAATTCAAAATTAAAACATAATAGATAATTGTATGGAACCCGAAGATTAGAATATCTAATTTAGAACGACGGTCGATTATTACATAATTATTTAAGATTATGACTAGAATGTGTAAATATTCTTGTTTATTGATTTGAAAACATGATAGATAATTGAGTAATGAGTATTGGGCTAGAAATATAGTTGATGTCTTATTCGGATTATTCGGATATCCGAATAAAAAAAATTGTGATATCCGAAATTCGGATTCGGATGAGATCCGATCCGAATATCCGAATAAGGATTCAGATCGAGTTATTCGTATTCGGACACGGATCGGATTTCGGATAGTTTCGGATATCGGATTTTTTGAACACCCCTACTTAAAATGAGATGTAAGAAATGAGATTTGATTAAGATGGCCTTAGATAAATTCATATCCATCATCACCAACACAACAACACCACCATTAAACAAAACATAACCATCACATAATTGGCAAAACTAAACAAAATACAATTGTGCCAAGGCGTCTCAGATGAGGCAACCCTCACCCTCATAAACCAAACGGCACGACCAGACAAAGTCTCAAATAGGGCGCACCCTGTCATCATCGACTATTAGTAACATAATATCGACCCATTCAAAGACAACGTAAAAACCAGGCTAGGTTTTTAACCACAAACAATATCATGACAGGGATGAAACCCAGAAACATCAATTCCACATCTCAGACGAGCAATGACCAACCATCATCGACCAATCTGAGTGTAACATTCCGAGTTCTAGGGTCAGATGTAATAGTTAAAATAAAAGAAATATAAACTTTACAGTTTGTATATTGTTAAACGAGTGAGTATTGAGTGAGATAACTATTTTTAATTTAAAGTTTTAGACAAGTATTAGTGTCGTAAGAGACCTTTATATATATATATATATATATATATATATATATATATATATATATATATATATAATATTATATTTAAACTTGCTCCTTTTTTAATGTAACTTTGGTCGACTTATAGAGAAAAATAAGCTCGTCTCAACGGCATATTAAAAATTTTATAATACATTATATTTAAAAAGTTATAAGAGAAAAATGAAGTAAGCAGCTGAATTAGCAGACAGTCACGTCACTTCTGCTTCCCACATTGCTTGTTTTCCTTTTTCGTCTGTCTACCTGCTTTCTTATAAATAGAGACCTTAAGGTTGAATTTAGATTATACGTTTTTCTAGAACGCTCTAGTAGTAAGAGAATCCCGAGTAATCAATACTCCACTGGGTATTGTTATTAGTTATTTTTGGAGCCCGGGTAGGAGCGCGATTAGGGAGACTCTACATCAAATTGCCGTATATAGTTTTAAGGTATCTTCTCGTTTAAGTTTATATTGTCAAGTTAATTATCATTTATTTTAGATTATTATTATTATTAGAAGTAGCGTTAGAGTTAGTAGTATTATTATTTTAGGCGTTAGGGTTATTATTAGGGGTGGATTTTGGGTAGCCTAGCCATAGTTAGGCATGGACTGATCACCCATGCTTAAACAAGGCAATATAAACCAATCTCCAACCATAACAATAACTAGTTAGTTGTATCGGTACCTAACTTACGGTTATTTGAATCAGGACGTTAAAATATTACCATATTGTACTAGGAACAATTATATAGCAATGCTTGATAGGATGCTTGAGGGCTGGTTGTTTTCTAAAACGTGTGAGTTTCTCAGAATTATTTTCTAAAACATGATATGATGTTCTAATAATTGGTAATAATTGAAAAATTGACTATCAATAGCATCTGTGATATATAGCAATGCTTGATAGGATGCTTGAGCACTGCTTGTATGATTCTGTTTTAGCCAGTGAAGTTTGTATACATAACCTGGTTATGTGAATTTATATTGTGCTTACTTTGTTCCTATTTGTTTGCCATGGTTGTATCTACTTGATGCAATAGTCAATATTAATATGTTTTAAATTTTGAAGAATGCTATATTCATGAACTCACAAGCTTTATGTTGAGTCCCAAATGTTTGTTTTTATGGACACACATCTTAGGTGTCAAGTGATTGCAGAGATCGAAGATTACACACTAGCCTATGATGAAATAAAGGTCTTAGAGCACTATTGAAGATTTGGATCTCTAGTATAGTTAAACTGATGTAATTGTATTATCTAGTATGACTTAAGAACAATATGTTGTGGTTCATAATTAAAGTTAGGATTTCGTTGTGAATCCTATGGTTACTATTCGATACGTAACGCTCCCGAGGGTGTGCCCTGGGAGGCGGGTGTTACAGAGAGCCTCAAAACCTTCAAGTTAACATAATGATCGCCGACAGCAGTGGCCGTCACCGATTACCCATCATGTATTACCCGTTGATATAAATAAGATATCAAAACAATGGAGCACCATAGGCATAGCGGAGGATATGCTAAAACCCTAGTTCCCACATTGGGGGTTCCGGAACCACCCCTCGTGTCATCACATCACATGCACAAATGATACAAACACAAGGGAGGGAGACCAATATTCGATCGACACACCAGATGTCAGTGGCAAAGAAAGAGAAGAGGGTAGACCAACACACAAGAGGTCACAGGTGGTAGAGGCGGCAAAGGGAAAATGGGTATGTTATCCCCCTTTATAACGGCCCACGTAAACCGTTCCAAGATATTATACGCTTTGCTTCCGATGGGTTGCCATATAGAAACTCACGGTTTTGTTTTCACCCGATAAGTTGGTCGCCCAGCCAAAATGTCTTGATGAAGGAGGTTTCCACCCCCTTATAAGGAAGGCTTCGTTCTCTCCCTCAACCGAGATGGGACTGACATCATATGTCGTACGGTATTTGGGTTGTTACAAATGGTATTAGAGCCAAGGCATGGCCGATGTGCCAGCGAGACCGCATGTCTCCCAATAGGGGAGGATGTAACATCCTACATCAGTTAGGAATGGGAATGAAAGCCTTCTTATATGAGGCTGGATATGACGCGTTTTATTACAGTGAGGGATAGAAGCCTAAGGGTGTGCCAGCTGCCAATATAGACAATATCTAATACGATATTTGGGCTATTTAAAGGAGTAAAACGAGGCCAAACCAAAACTTTAATGGCAAACATCGTAAACAAAAGATAGTACACTATTCCTTTCATTCACTAATTCACATATAGGTAAATAGCATATATAAATATTAATATAATGTTTTTACTCCAATAATTGAAAAAAAAAATTCTCATTGTAGGTTCTATACTCGTCAAAGGTATTTGGGATTTTTGAAATGATATTTTAAATGGTGTACCCAGCCATTTAGGCGGGATAACCCACAATCTATGAAATATATTTTTCTGATAATATGTATACGATCAAATCCTAACCTACTCCCATGGAATTGTGACACTAAACCACACAAAATTTTGAGACTAACTCACGAGAAATGTAGACGTTAACTCCCCATAAATTTTAAAACCAAACCTAATAAAATAATAAACAAACAAAAAAATAGTTTGGATAATGAAGTCCAATTAAAAAAACGTTTTTGGATAACTCAAGTTTTAGTTAATTAAGCTCGTAACTCACTTAATTATTAATTTATTAGGACCATTTAACTAAACTCAATTGACGAATTAACAATTTATACAAACCCTAATAAAACGTTGAAAATAGTTTTACATTTACACTATTAATTGATTTTTGATAGATTAAATATTAGATTATTGACCGGTACAATCCAAAATCAAATTATCTAATTTATTAATTAAATAGAGACGTAGATAAGTAGAGCCGAGCCTTATATGAGAAACTCTAGCTCGAGCTCGTTTATTATATAAGCCATAATATGAATTCAAGCTCGAGCTTGATTAATCGAGCTAAGTTTTAGAGGAGCCAATCCCTAATAACTCACAAGCCGGCTTGACGTGTTTACACACATTATTAGTTTAAAATTTTAATGTTAGTTTAAAAAGTTAAACATGTTGATAGATTAATTATCATGTAAAGATGGTTTTTGGCTATTATCAGATTATTTGTTTTAATTTAATTTTTTATATTTTATCATGTGATCTGTTTCAACCTGAACCAAACTATAGCAAAAATTTATGAGTCAGCCACTAGTATTTTTAAGGTAAAGGGTAGTAACGAAGAGACTTATGCAACCTTAAATTAAAATAGTTCTTCATTGGATGTTTCATAATCTTCCAAATAAATTAAGAGTTTGAAATGATACTAATGCATGTAATGGTCTCGTAAATGCTTGGCCTCCATAATTTTTGTATTATTCTATGTTCATCTTCCAAATATAAGAAAGCTATATAAGTCGAGAACTTTAATTAAGGTACATGAAAAAAACAATAACAAATTTCTTTAGATGTAAAATAGCCATCAACTAAAATTAAGCCTCTCGCGTTTCGACCGAGCGTAAAATCATATCAAATGGCATCAGTACCACATGACCGCCATCTACCACCAACACTAAATTTGTGACGTGTTAACGTGAAGAAATTAGACCGAAACGTAAAACATAGAAAAATATAACTAAGTCGATCTACACCAGCGCGTTACGATAAACTTGACAAACTGAAAAAAGATAATGCAAAAACGTTTCACACATGCACGTTGCACCGTGTTAGCTCATAAAATTTAGAACAAAACCGAAAGCAAAACGTAAAAATATTGGACCACGCATATATGTTGAATCGTGCTAACTTGCAAAACTTAGAACGAAACGTAAAACGAAAAATTATAAAATATAGGAGACCAAAGTTGAAAGTAATAAGTTGTGAGGTTAAAATGCACAATTACAAAGTTTTGGGTTAAAAGTAACACAATCAAATTTTGTAAGGTTACATTGCATAAAATGAAAAGCTTTGGGTTAAAATTAAAAAATCAATTTTTTTAAAACTCCCTAAGCATAAGGTAAGACATCATGTTGGATCATAAGAGGCTGTTGCAACCAAAACAATATCACTTAGAAGATTTTGAGTACTACATGCAAAGGACTTCCGAAGCCAAGTGTGGGACTTCCGAAGGAAGAAAGAGTTCTTCCGAAGTCTAAGTGTAAAATACTCTTCCGAAGGAGAACTCCAACTTCCGAAAGTAAAGAAGCTACTTCCGAAGGTTCAAGACTTGAAGACAAAGCTCTGAAGTCAACTTCCGAAGAATAAAGAAGTCCTTAAAGCCTCGGAAGCATAGAAGCATCTTCCGAAGTATAAGTGGCTTCGGAAGAACTTGTTCTTCCGAAGCCAGTTAACCTTCGGAAGACACTTCTATTATCCAGTAGACATAAGTATGGTCTGTCTGACAGTCCGCTGCAAATCTCTGATATACTGCATGGCGTTTTCTCAAAAGCCATGTAGTTGACCATACTTTAATCTACTGTTTACCTTTTCATGTTAAGTACAGTTGCCATCTTTAGTTGGTGACAAAAGGTAAGTCATGGACATGTCATGACTACCATATCTTAGATAATACTTTATCTAAGATACCTTAACTATAGCATTGTAGTATATGCTTTAGTCTTAGGTTTTCAGCTGGTATCAAGTATAACCGGCTGTAGGATCTAGTATATATAGTTTCTCATTGTAACTCTTGTTGTATGCTTGTAAGTGTCTTGTAATCTTGAGTTGAGAAATAATATATACAAGTGCCTTGAAAATATTTCTGCTTGTTGCTTTGATTACTTATTATATTACTATCAACTCTTGTCAAAGACATTGCTTCATCTTGTTTGAGTGACTATTATAAGTGAGTTTGAGAGAAAACAAGTGTTAAGTGACAAAACCCGATCCTGCACATCATAATGCATAAACAATTTGATAATTATGGATTTGACCGTTATACCTATTTCAGTAATCGTGAAAACCAATTATAAGGGGGGCGCCCACGTCGCGACCCGATGACGAGGGGCAGCGCCATGCGGCACACCTTCGTCGGTCTCTCTGTGGATCCCCTTTAAATCACGGCATGTCCAAGCCGTTCCCATGCTACATTTTTTACCTTTACAATGGACCTGTTGGCTTCCCTACCTCCACCCCCAACGGCTATATTCCTTTATTTAAAAAAAATTATACACTATAAATACTAACTAATACCTCAAAATTTACACATCAATTCACAAAAATCTCTTCTAGTCATTACCAAATTTACAAAAATATCACGTGATATTTATTTGGTTTCCTCTTTATCATTTTCGGATAGTTCTGAGTCCGACGGGTTGAAATTTTTTAGTGTTCTTGCCGAACATGTCGACGAGGTTGAAAGTTCGACAAATAAAAGCTTGAAACGTGATCGTGTTGTGGCTAATAACGTTCTTATGAACGATTATTTTGGGGAGAAACCAAAATACAAAGGCGAGATGTTTAGAACTAGGTTTCGATTTCTTTGAGATTTATTTTCACGCATTGATGAAAATGTACGTAACAACTTTACTTGGTTTAAAGAAGGGTATGATGCAAGGATGAAAGAAGTTTTCACGGCAATACAAAAATTCACTTCAACAATATGTCAATTCCCAACAGGTAATTCACTCGACACATGCGACGAATATTTAGCTATACATGCTATGACTTCATGTGAACGTCTTGAATATTTTGCAATGCTAGTATTATTTTATACGGTGATGAATTTTTACGAAGGCTCACTAGCGATGACATTGTATTATTGTGTGATGCATATCAATATAGACATGGCTGTCCAACAATGCTGGGTAAAATTGATTGTACTCCTTGAGAATGGAGAAATAATGATTCTCAAGGCCGTGACATCACAAGATTTGTGATTTTGACATGCTTATTTTGGTGTAGTCAGTTCTAAAAACGAAATTAATGTTGTCAATCAATCTCCACTCATCATGCTAGAATTGAATGGAACCACCCCCATATGTTCGTTTCGTGTTAACGGGCATTAATATAAATGTGGTTATTATCTAGCCGATTATATATATCATTCTTGGTCAACTTTTGTAAAAATCATATTTTTATCCCGTTGAGTACAAAGACAAGAAAATTAACAAGGTATAAGAGTCTGCAAGAAAAGACGTGACACAAGTTTTTGGTATTTTAAAAGCAAAATGACAATTACTTACTCAACCGACTAGAGCGATGAAAATAGAAAAAATGAGAAGTCAAATTTACGCGTACATTATACTTCACAATATAATTATAAAAAATGATGGTAACACTATTTCTCCCGTACATATTCGAGATCCACCGACCACTCTAGTTGAGAACGAAAATACAATTTTGGAGCTGCGCAATAAGAACACACATTTTAGACTTAGGTTCGATTTCGTAAAACACGTTACCAAGAATGTGGATATCACGGTTCGGATGACGAGGTTAGTTTGGTTTATTATTATTATTTTTTTGTACTTTTTAACTTTAGTTTGTAATAAATTTTTAACTTTTAATGTATTTATTATTATTTTTATGTATTTTTTTTATTTTAATATAGTTTTTAATTATAATTTATAATTTATTTCTTTTTATAAAGTAGTTTAAATAAATAAAAAAATTGTGGCATGACATGACACTGAGTGTCAAGTCAAGTGACGTAAAAATGACAATTCTTTTATATCGACATTGCTAAGTTTATCTTTACATTCTTTTGTATAACAAAAGTTTAAATTTACATAAACAATAGTCCATGACTCCACGTGTCTGTTATTAGCTTCTTCTCTTTTTTGTATTAAAAGGTTTTGCTCACCACCGTCCGACTTCATGTCCACCATCACAGTCGGTGGCGGAGCTTAATCAATTTTGTAAGGGGGTGGGGGCGAAATTATTTTTTTAAGGGGAGCGAACTCGATATTTATATAAAAATTTACACTACCGGGCCAAAAATTTACACTATCGGGCTAAAATTTGATACTACGGAAATAGGGGGGGCGACGGCCCCCCGGCCCCTATTAAACTTCGCCCATGACCACAGTCCCCCACCACCGTCCGCCACAACCACCGTCCGCCTCCACCACCGTCCCCCTCCACCACCGTCCGCCGCCACCACCGTCCGCCTCCACCTACCATACGCGTGGAATAAAATGTATTTTTATGGTTTTATAGCTACTAAAAATGTGGAATAAATGATTTAAATAAAATGTTTATTTTTATGGTTTTATGAATATTATTGTAGTGTTATATGACTTTTATTTAAAATATAATGTCAACGTATTTTTAAAGTTTAAGAAATAGATTTATTTTAATTTACAAAATATTTTAACAGAGTACAGATATTAAAAAACAAACAGTATTTTTCTTACAAACTGTAGATATTTGGTATGTGCTTCGCAAACTGCAGATCTTTTGATCCAGAAAACAAATAACACCTAACAAATTGTAACGGTTTTGATAATATATATAGCTAATTTAATTCTCCCCACCCCCTACATAATAATTGAGCATCTTAGAGGGCTATTGATTTGTCATTCATATATAGGTATTACAAAATAGTATATAAACCCTAGGTTATTCCTAAAGTGACTAGGGTAGGTTTTCTTCATACTATAAGAAGAGTATAATAATCACTTAGAACAATTTAAATCCGTTCCGTTTGAACTAATATGAATGATGGAGTTGATAAGACAAAACCAAACCTCGTGTAAAGTCCCATCTCCTTTTTAAAAACTACAAAATAATACTACTTATATGTTAGAGGAAAAATGATTTTGACACGAAAGAAAAGTAAATGAAGTGAAATGTCTTTTTCCTTGGTAGAAAAGTTTTGCTCTACATCAAGTTAGACAATTAGCGGGTGATTTGACACGTGTTAAGGGTAGTAACATCGCCCCCACCCTCAATGGGTTTCAAATATGATAGTTTGAAATAGTCGACTGTTATTTATTAAAAAGTTTGAATTTTTATAAGAACTAAAAATATTTGAAATATATACGTACAGAATTAACTTTCACTTTTACACACAGGTCTAACTTTAAACTTTTCACTCCCATTTATAAATCCTAACAACCCTGTGCATCAAAATAGCAGTTTTAACCTAACGGATTTATGAGACGGTTCACCCAAACCATGAATGATTGACGCGGAAGCGGCTTTGGCATCAACGTAAGTTGATACGATCAATGGTTCACTAGCCGGTCACAACCTTCAATTTTGGTTAAATGTTAGTGGAAATTTTCACACACCGCATGGGATAGGAAAGGGACCGTTTCGTTGTGTGCTGAGGAACCGACTTGTTGAGTCGATCAACGAACAACTTATGAATGTTGCTCTCGCCGATTAAGAGTTGATGTTTGGTTCACCGTTCACAATCATTAAGTGTTGAAATGTTTTATGAGAAAATGTTTAATTCTCTTTCACTATAATTGTTATGGGAGTTAATTACACGATTGGTCCATGTGGTATGCCCATATTGCAGGATTGGTCGCAACTTTTGAACGCAAAAACTCCCCTCTAAAAGGCAAATTCTCTACCAAGTGGGCTAGCCCCACATTGACTAATGGTTCTAATTAAATTGTTAAAACTAAAACGGTGATAGAATTGTAATTTATAAAATTTACAAAAAGTTAAATATGATTAGAGGAAATGCAATTGTAATTATGAACTTTTTCACTTATAAATACAGCTCCTTTAAGTGTTTTAATTTCAAATATAGTTAAATTTTTCACTTAAATACAGTTCCTTAAAATATTTTTAATTTCAAATAATTATTACATAATTTATTGTTTTTATAAAATGAACCTTATATAAAGAATTCAACTTTACATACATGCATGCATAGATAAGGAACAAGCTAGGGAGCACTTTGTAGCCATAACTTCTCTATTGTTACCGTTTTTCTTCATTTTCCTTTTTTTTTTAAATTTTTTTAAAGCTTTTTAGCTTTAGGGTTAGCTTTTGGGGTTTAGTTTTTTGGGTATAGATTTTAGTTTTTAGTGTTTAACTTTTAGCTTTTAGATTTTAGGGTTTAATTTTTAAGTTTAAGTCTTTCGCTATAGTGTTTAGCTTTTAATCTTCCGCGTTTACAATTAGCTTTTAGCATTTAGATTTAGCTTTAGGGTTTAGTTTTTAGCAATGCTCTTTTAGCACTAAGCTTTTAGTTGTAGCTTGTTTTTTATTGTTTAAAATGTGTGGTTAAGAAGTGTTATCTTATTAAAAAAAAGGTTTTCCCATTGAGACCTCTATATATACATACATTAAAAAGAGTTGGGTTATACAAACACCTATTAATGTTATTGGGACACCTTATTGTTTCTATCGCTCTCCATGTATCTATATGTATGTATAGAAAGATATAGAAAGGATAAAATAAATTGGGTGTATCAATAACATACCCCATTAAGAAACGGCGTTACTTAAGAATCCAATGCACTTTTTGTCCTTCAGGACCCGTAAACTCACGAGACATATCAATACGCTGCTAACATCGGAAGCAAGTAAAGGCAGCTTGCATCAAGTGGCCTTCATAAGATTATGACAGAAAACTAGTAGAAGCTTGATCCCAACCTAATACCCATGTTAGAGAGAAATCAAATGCTTATCACCACCGCCCCTTATATGTTAGTATAATGAACTATTGTCACAAATGGTGCTTCCAAAACTTTTATAATGATGCATTTAAATTATGTTATTGTTCTTCTAAGGTTAAGGTCTACGGCAGTTGGGTCATTCTTATAACTGTGTAATGGGCCAACAGTTGTTCTTGGTCAGTGTTAATTGGTGTCCATTCGTTTCATTTAATGGGCCGGGTCAGGTTGCTGTTTTTCAGGCTCATTGGATTCATTTCTCACTCTTTTACCATCAACCAAAGAGACTTGGGCTAACTTCAGGCAAATATCGGTCACCCTAGTTTTGGGCTTGGCTTGACAACATCTCTTAGACCAAAATCGTTCTTATGAGAACTAGATCAGTTTCAAAACTAAAGGAAATATACCAGAGTGGATTAGATCGGTTCCAAAACCGGAAACTAGTGGTTCTACGAAAGTCAAGAAGGTGAAGGCCCAACGATCTCTAAACGAACAAAAACGTAGCAAAACGCAGGTTGAAAAGGATGAAGAACAAAAACTATTTGATCACAAACATTGTTGATCGACACTTTTAATAAAGAAAACTAAATATTTGATACATTAACCATCAACCAAACAACCCTATTTATACAAAACAAAACAAATCCTACTATGACTCATACTCCTACCTTTTAGGAATTAAAACAACTTGATAAACATCAAACTAAATAACTAGATAAACATACTAATTAAATAATAAATAAAAGACTCTTAATAAAACTAAAACTCCATTCATATAGGATCTGACTTTGACTTTTTTATTTGAATTAACAAAGATTAATTCCAACAGAAGGCATTAGCATATATCATCCAATAAATCGAGGGCGGCAGCCTCTGAAAGCGGGGACCAAGGGGCAAAGCCCCTGGCTGTAGACCTTTAGACCACACCAGGGGCTGCCACCCGCGAACCCCCACTATCTAGCGGATGCTTTGGGTCCGGATTTTAGTAGTGTTACATCCTCCCCTCCTTCAAAGAAATCTCGTCCTCGAGATTTAGTGTAAGAGGCTAGTACTATTCTTATTGGAACTCCACCTGTTACGATTGAAGACAAGAAAAACTAATAATTAAACAAGGATGAAGGCAATCTTCCCAAATACTATCAGCATATCCATGATGAATAGTTGTAGAGGAGCTTGAGATAGTCATCACATGAGTAACACTACCCTTACATAACTCAGAAATATACAAAATAACCAGTGTTGATCAGTAACTTCATAAAGAAGCTAGGGAACCTTATTAGAAACATAAGTAATCTTAGCCATCGTTAATACCAAATAGCGTAAAGTTCCAACTGCGCGCAACTAAAGTGTAGTTCCATAGGGACCACAATACCACCCCGAGAGTATTATCGACCTTGAGAGATGGATTCTATCCCAAGAAGTATCTCAGTTTGCTCAAATCTTGTAGAGCAAATTTAGAGTGTAGCTACTAAGTCACCTTACACACAAGAGCTCCTAGCGATTATAATATCATCCATGTATGTACACATGTAACAAGTAAGCAAATATTTGTAATAAACAAATAGTTAAGTATTAGATAAACCAAGTAAATCTAACCATGGTTGCAAAACTCGTTAGACACTGTCAGGCCGGTCGACTGGAGACTTACGAGTACTCGACCTAAGTGGGGAGTACTTGGACTTGATAAATTATTAAAAAAATTAGTTTTTGGGAAATTATAAATATGTCAAATATCATAAACTTACTAATGTTTATAAAAATACGTGAATATCAATATAAATCAAAAGAATATATGTTCACATATAAAAATATTTCAAAACTTAATATTAATAATGTAATATTATATAAGTAGTAATCATTTGATTATCATCTTCTAAAGAATCTCCATGAAAAACTGTAAAAATTCAACAAAAATCGGTGAAAATTAAAAAACGAAAAACGATGAAAAATTGTGAAAATCCGAGTTGGCCGTGCTTGGCAGAGTTTGACCGATTCCGAGTAATGTTGACCAACTTGATGAAAAGCGCCTTGGCACCTTGCCGAATACCGCTTACTCGCCAAGTACTCAACCGCCTAGGTCGAGTTTTGTAACACTGAATCCAACAACCAAGAAAACTAAAGATATCTTGGAAAGTCAAACTCTTCGCATTTGTTTAACTCCAGAAAGAGTATTCTACTACAAGCTATTGTGTTTTCTTTGGCTTCAACCTTATTAGTTAGAGTGCTAAAAAGCAACATATGATTGTCTGATTTAGTACAAAGGTGGAGTATCGTGCTTTTGCATATTTTGCAACAAAGACTCGTTCGATTATGTCTATCTTACAAGAGATACATTTGTTCTTCCTTATCTCTTTACCCTATGGTATAAGAATCTTGTTGTCACATACGTGGAAGTTAATCTGTTGTTCCATGAGTATACAAAACATCTTGATATTGATTTCCAATACATACGTGATTTGGTTATCCCTCAAATCAGACAAACAAAGAATGGAATCCGTTGAGTTCTTACGCTTTCATGTATACAACTCAATTCAATGCTCTCAAAGACCGGCTTAGCAGAACTGAGACTGGATATGAGCGAAGGAAAAGGGATATGAAAATTCAAAGCCTCAATCTTTGCTATGTTTGTACTAATGCTCAGCTCACAACTATTCTAACCAATGGTTGTTATCCACTTGGTTTGATACCCTTCCGTACACGCTTCATGTTCGTGTCCCATTCAGTTTGAGGGTGGATAATAGAGCTTATGTTGCAGTTATGGTATATGGTTGGTTATAGTTGATGATGAATTTATGTTATGGTGGTTTTTTTTTGGTATGGTATGTTTATCATGTATAATTGAGGCCTAGTATCGTACATGATTCACAATATTGAGATTAAATGATTTTATGTCCTTAATTCATAAGTAAATTATCTCTCAATTTTATTGAATTAATATAATTCTATGGTATTAATCTACTATTGTAAACCTTTAAAGAATATTGTTTTGAGTTATCATTATCAATTTAGCACTCGTATTAGGTACTAAAGGAGTTCAACAATCACTAAAGACGTATATCTTTGTTGATATGAGATCTTATGGTGTATAAGCTATACTTAGCACTAACAGAGTGTAATATTGTGATTGACATCAACCTTCTAATACTCAAATTATATTGCTCGATTTCCAATCTTGACTGATTGTCATTTTTTGTGAAAAATAAACCTAAACTAACTTATGTCCAGCAGGTCCATCCAATGATACAAACGCGGAGTGGTTGGTGATTGTCTTATTGGTAGTTTCTCATGGTCACAATTTGTCAAAAAATTACAAATCAAAGATTCTAAAAATATCACTGATTTAAGAATGGTCAAGAATTTATAGTGATTTACTACTTCACAAGCATATGGTACAACTTTAAATACAACAGGTTATTTTATATGTGTCATCTCATTACTTTTGCTTATTACACGTTTTTATGTGAGAAACGCTTTCTGCATCTGTCATTTTAAGTTTCTCTTCCATATTGCAAGTTCAAGAAATATAGAGAGAGAAGATGAGATGCCACGAGAAAAAGAATCAAGGAAATATGTCGGTTCTCTAAAGGCGATAGCGGTTAACAACGCTACGGCCGACCATGGAATTAAAACATACAAGAGGAAAAAGTTACAAAGCAAGTTATTGAGCTTCGGGTAAGAAAGGTATACAATAGAGACATTATCATTATCTAGTTTTACGTTTGACAAAACACTTAAAATCATGGATAAGTAGTGTAAGAATCAATAACCATTTAGACGTAGTTTTGATGTCATCAACGACACGCCTTTCTTCATGATTGTTTCATGACTTAGCCTCGTGCCAGACAAGATATTAACTAATAGATTGCTGATAAAAATCGTCTTGATTATATTATTCATGTTAGAAAAAGAAATAATTTAATTTTCAGGAATCAGTGGGATCATGAAAATTAGCATCATCATTTTCCAAATCGTTTCCCAAAGTTTAGGCCTCAAATAAATGACACGATTTCAACCAACCCACTGACAACTCATTTCCATTCACTATTCCCTTGTATAGGTTACTGTAAGTGCATATAAATAGTTAGCATCGCATCTTTTGTATAATCGCACAATCAATACAATACATTCCAATACTCTTTGATACTTGTTGAGATGGTATAAGAGCAGTGTTAAGGCTCTTAAACCCAAACCCAAACTCCTCATCATCTACCAGCCTCTCATTTTCAAACTCAAGCCACCATGTCTGGAGACGATAGCTCAAGTTTAGGTTCGGAGTTGACTATTCAACTCGTAAACCTGCTAAAAAATTCCTAACCTCAACCCCAAACTATCTGATAGCTTACAACTCAACCTCAAACTCAACAGCCAAAACTACGCTCTATGAACTCGAATGATTCTGGTCGCAATAGGAGGAAAGTTGAAAGCCCTGCTAAAACACTTGACCTCAGACCCTCCAGATCATAGAGATGGAAGTTCAGAGTAGTGGGAACAAACAACCTCATCGTGTTCTCATGGCTCATACAGAACATAGAACTAGAAATCGCTAGTAACCTAACTGAGTATCCCACATCGAAATTGCTATGGGAGGACTTGGCGGTTACTTACAGCAGTGGAAAAGATAAATTGCAAACTTTTAACCTCCATGTCAAAGCCAATGAGATCAAACAACAAGGTACTTCCCTTGAAACTTTTTGGATTTCACTATAGGGGATTTGGGGAGAAATTAAAAGACTTGATCCCAATCCTATGATGCCCCGAAGACATCAATGCATACACAAAATAAGGTCAGAACACAAACTCTTTCAATTTTGAAATGCCTTTGACCGAAAGTATGATCCCATCAAATGGGAGATACACCGTTGGGATCCTTTTCCAACCGCGGAGGCGGCATACACTACTGTCCGGAAAGAAGCTGCTTACCAGAGTATTCTGGGAATAATTCCAAGTGATACACAAGGAATAGCAGCAGGTCTAGTTGCCACCGATCCGGTTGGATTAGGGTTCATATCCAAAGGGCATCGCCAACCAGAAATTACAGAAAGAAAGAATTGACCACCACTCAAAGAGGACAAAACTAACCTGAAATGCACCCATTGTGGAATGACAAAGCACACTAGAGAACAAAGCTTCAAACTCGTTGGGTACCGCGATGATCTAAAACTCTAGTCTTCATATAAAAAAGAATTTAAAAAATTACAAAAACAACCTTAAAGTTGTTGGTGAAGCCAACATGGCACAAACTGATGACCTAAAACGTAACAACACATGGATATTGGATTGTGGGGCCACCGATACAATGACTTATGAATTGTCAGATCTTATCTCATTTTCTAAACCTAAGAAAAAATATATACATATGGAAAATGGTGGGAAAATGGATGTGGATAAAGGGGGAACCATTGAGATTTCTCCAAAAATAAAATATCTAATTGTCTCTATGTTCCGTCCTTATCACATAAACTTTTATCAATAAGTCATGTTACAAAAGAATGGAATTGCTCGGTTCTTATGCAAACTAATTTTGGCATCTTACAAGATATCACGACGGGAGTGATTATTGGGCGTGGCACTGAAAGGCAAGGGTTGTATTACGTGGACGAGGTGACTCAAAGTGGTACGTCTATGCTTGCCCATGGTACCGTTGAACGAGAAGCATGGTTATGACATAGGAGATTAGGACATCCTTCCACGGGTTATTTACATATTTTATTTCCTAAGATATTACCTCTAATAGTGTGTCATATTGTGAAACATGTGTGTTAGCTAAAAGCCATAGACAAACTTTTAAACTTAAAAACACAAGGGTGGATTTGCCATTTTCATTAATACACTCTGATGTATGGGTCCTGCCCCAACTATTGGGGGGCAAAACTTTTGTTTTTTTGTGATATTTGTGGATGATTGCACTCCAATGACCTGGGCTTATTTTTTGAAAAACAAATCTAAGATTCTTGATAAATTCATTATGTTTTATAACATGATTCAAACCCAGTATCAAAAGAAAATTCAAATTTACGATCTGATAATGGAGGAGAATATGTTAACAATAGTTCATCAAACTACGTGCCCACAAACTCCAAAACAAAATGGTGTGGCTGAGCGGACAAATCACATTTTATTGGAAATGACTAGGGCTCTTCTTATCGAGTCACAAGTTCCAGAAACATTTTGGCCCGAAGCCCTTGCTACCACCATATATCTTATTACCGGCTTCCTACCAAAATCCTGAATTTAAAAACCCCGTTAGGCTGAATTCACCAAATTTTTCCATCAGTTCTCACCCTTGAGGCAAGAATCTTTGGGTGTACTGTGTTTGTTCACATACCTAAATCTTATCAAACTAAACTTAATCCGTGTGCTGAAAAATGTGTTTTTGTTGGGTATGGGGTGAATCAAAAAAGATATAGATGCTACAATCCAAAGACCCGTCACATGTTCACCCAATGAACTGCAACTTTCTTGAAATCGAATACTATTACTCATCCCAACACAATGTTTAGGGGGAGATTGAGTACCCTAATACACTGAGTTGGTTAAAGTATGTCTCAACCCAAGAAGAGGGCAGTCATAATGAGTCACCTGGAAATTCCATACAACCTGAAGACCAAAACATCAGTGCCACCAAAGAAGCACCTCCCGGCCTGATGCTCGAGGTAAATGTAAGTAGCTTTGACTTTTTTGAGTCTCATAAAGACCCTGTTTATACTAACCATGAAAGGATAGAACAAGTGGAACCTTTACAAAAAAACATACAAGAGGAAACGATATCAGAAAGATATGAGTTGCCCCCAAGAGCAAACAGAGGAATTCCACCAAAACGCTACTCACCAGAAAAGGAGTTAAGAGGATCAAAGTACCCTATGTATAACTTAGCCAAAGGGAACCTACCGAAGGAAGCCACGGCATTTGTTTCCGCCCTATACTCCAAAGAAACTCCTACTAGTGTTGAACAAGCCTTGAAGTCCAAGAAATGGAAAGATGCAATGAAAACAGAGATGGACGTCCTGATAAAGAGTGAGACATGGGAAAAGTGTGCTCTTCCCCCTAGAAAGAAACCAGTGGGGTGTCGCTGGCTCTTCATAGTTAAGTATAAACCAGACGGTACCGTCGAACGGTACAAAGCCCGACTTGTAGCTATAGGCTATACTCAAACATATGGGATTGATTACTCTGAAACGTTCTCCCAAGTAGCCAAAATCAACACAATTAGGGTTCTATTTTCAATAGCTGCTAATGAAGGATGGCGACTTCATTAGTTTGATGTAAAAATGCCTTCCTTCACGGAGAATTAAAGGAAGAAGTGTATATGGAAGCGCCACCTGGATTCTAAGATAACTTTAAAGTTGGAGAAGTATATCGGCTAAAGAAATCTCTGTATGGATTAAAACAATCCCCTGAGTTTGGTTCGGCAGATTTACCATAACTATGAAAGAATAAGGGTTTAAACAAAGTAACTCTGATCACACCTTGTTCCTTAAACGAAGGAACAACCTTGTAAATTGCTTAATTATCTATGTTGATGATATGATAATTACAGGGAATGATGAGGAGGAAATGACTAAATTAAAAGAAGGTCTATTCACAAAATTCTAAATGAAAGATCTAGGCATGCTTAAGTACTTCCTCGGAATTGAAGTGCTAAGATCAAAACAAGGGATTTTTATTTGTGAAAGAAAGTATGTCCTAGATTTACTTGCAGAAATAGGGATGCTTGATTGCAAACCAGCAGATACTCCCATGGTTGTGAATCAAAAAAATCTATATGGAAGAACAAGCATAGTTAGCAGACAAAGATCGATACCAACAGATCGTGAGAAAATTAATATGTCTCTCACACACCCATCCAGATATAGCTCATGTTATGGGGATCATGAGCCAATTTATGCACCAACCCCAGATCCTACATATGGAAGCAATCTTGAGAATTATACGATATCTCAAAGGAACAGTTGGTCATGGAGTTCTTTTTAAAACCCAAAGGGCATTTAAAGACTCAAGTATATACTGATTCAGATTGGGTAGGAGACAAAGGAAATCGCAGGTCCACGTCAGGTTACTTCACATTAGTCGATGGGAATCTTGTTACATGGAGAAGTAAAAAAATGGTTGCTCTTTCAAGTGCTGAAGCTAAATCTAGAGGGATAGCACAAGGGTTGGCAGAAGTTTTATGGATACGAAAACTACTAAAAGAAATTGGATTTTCTTCAACGGAAACTAGCCAAATCATGTGTGATAATGAAACAGAAATTCAAATATCAAAAAACCCTGTACAACATGATCGAACTAAACATGTTGAAGTGGACAGACATTTCATTAAAGAAAAACTAGAGACATGGATCATTGAACTACCAGCAATCAGAGCAGAAGACCAGCTTGCCAACATTCTAACAAAAGCCGTTAATGGAAGGGTGCTAAATAATTGTTTGGTCAAGTTGAATTGTGGAGATCCTATTATTCAACTTGAGGGGGAGTGTTAGAAAAAGAAATAATTTAATTTGAGGATTCAATGGGATCAGATAAATTAGCATCATCATTTCCCAAATCATTTTCCAAAGTTTAGGCCTCAAATAAAGGGCATGGTTTCAACCAACCCACTGACAGCTCATTTCCATTCACTATTCCCTTGTATAGGTTACTGTAAATGCATATAAATAGTTAGCATTGTATCTCTTGTATAATCGCACAATCAATACAATACATTTCAATACTCTTTGATAATGTTTTCAGAATCGGATCGGACGACGAACCGGGAGGCTTACTGGGTTCATTGGTCGAACCGGTTGGACCGGATTAAAAAACCGGTAAATTTTATAGTATATTATTAAGATAACAGAAACAATAAATAACAAATTAACAAATACTATATAAATAACATTAAAATAAACCTAATTAAATAATAATTATAATAATCAAATAAAAAACTGAATTCCAAACGAACAAGTAAAAATACCATATGAAATCATATTAAATTAATATAAGACTAATAAAAAGATATTAAATATGAATTGTCAGGAACTTTTGGTCTTCTTTTTCCAGTCTTTTAATGCCACTAAAATCCAAAAACCTTTATCATCTTCTCCAACCCCTCTTTTTTAAGTTTTCTTTCAAGCTCCATAACTCTTCAAATAGTAGATCTCAGTCTCATAGCTTGCTTCTTCCGTGTTTTGATGCTGTTTTCATGTCGCACACATACAGATCTCGATCATACAGATATTGTTCTTACAGATGTCGGTCTACTATGTTCAGATCTAGCCCAACTCCCGGCGATAGTCACAACGGTGATCTGAGAGGTGAAGAATACAGGTTCGACCGCCCACCCGGTTCACCGGTTCGACCTTACATTCGCTTCCGACCGGCCGGTTACCCCAACATAAAACGAGTCATATACAACCGGACCGTTCACCAGGCCGAATCCCGGTCGGACCGGCCGATCCGAACCAGTCGTGAAAACACTGCTCTTTGATACTTGTTGAGAATTCAAACAAATACAAATTAGTAAATAAAATTGTTTACCAGCCTAATATAACCCAAAGATTAAAGAAACAATAAAAAATCTTCCCTTAAGTCCTTGACATGAATAAAGTTGTTTTTATTGTGTTTTTATTCATTGGATTATGTTAGACTAATAGACTTGGTAAACATTTTCATATACTAATAATTGTATTAGTTTATTTCTGGAGGATTTCATTAGAAATCTATCCCGTATTTGGCACGAGCCTAAGTTATGAAACAATTATAATAATGATCCTCTAATGGAAATAATGGGTCGGTGGATTTTGGTTGAATTGAATAGCCGGCGTTGCGTAAATTTTAGTCGGTAGGTTATGGTCTTGCAAGAGGGCAAACAAGCCGCCATAGTTGATTATATGTTATTATATTCTATTTTAGTTTGACTTTGCCTTCAGTTTCACTAGGCCTCTATGATATGGAACTTGGTTTTTGTGCAAAATTTGCTCATGAATTGGCTTATGTATGAAACTTGTTGGTCAATTTCCGTCCATGTATATTCTGTTCAATACACTTTTGTTTATACTTGTTTTTTGTCAATGTTAGTAATTGTGTTTGTCACCTTTTCAAATTGTCAATTCCTCAAGAATAGTTTAGTATCATTAGCTTATTGACAAACACAAAGCAGTTTCAGTTTCACTTCCAAAAACACAAACCATCACATTATTATTCTAAAAAACTCTTTTGATTGCATTATAATTACATAATTGAATAAAATGTCACTGATTACATAATAGAAAGAGTATATAACCCTAATGCTAAGAACAAGAAAACTATCGAAATGTTTCTTTTTCCGAATTTGAGATTTCATAATCTTTACTTTCACTTCAAGCTTGTTTTTCGACCTTAATAACTAAGGATTAAGGAATAACCTTGCAGCACAAAAGACACTTGGTAAATCATCTCAACAATCAATTTGGGTCAAAATTAAAATTCGAAATGACACAAGCTTATCAAATGAGTGCAATATTGTAAACAACGAAGAGGGTTTTGATCAGTCCATAATGTTTGAACCACGTATTGTCTTCCATAGTAACAAATCATCATTTTCTACGCTTCATGGTTGAAGAAAAAGAAAAATAATAGTCAAATGATATAAGAGATAAAGGTATTTGCAAGAAAATAAAGAGGATTTGAAAGTACTAATATACACTTGGTTTATTATTTTATGGTAGTGTTTGCCCCATATTATAAGAGATGTTTGTAAGTGTTTGTGAGTGAAAATTTATGTGGGTTGTATCGTGTTTTTCCGTATTTGAAAAACACAGTACAACCCCCATAATTTTTTTTAATATTTTTGAAAGTGTCTGTGAGTGGATGATAGAGAAAAAATGTAATGATTATTATATAAATTAGTATTATTTAATTGAGTGCTTTCTATAAGGTCCTTCTTCATCCACAGTCAATTGAACCAAAACAGTGCAAAACAGATGAATAATATTTGAGGCAGATAATTTCTTATGAACTCAGTGTATCACATGTCCACGAATGATGCGACATTCCTAGGGTGTTACAACCCCCCCCCCCCCCGGGTTCATGGACTTATCGTCTTCGATAAGATTTGTCCCACCTTCCTAATCAAGGATTTGAGATTTGCTTAAGATGTGCCTCTTAAAACCCCCTAGAGACTCATTATATGGAGTAACATTTGCCCCACCTTCTCGAATGACATAAGAGTGTATCTGATATTGTTTATAATATTTGGCATCTCATAACACATATATTGTTAGTTTGCTCAAAAGGAGCTCATGGAGTTGGCTTTTATTGCTTGAGTGAAAACTTTCTAGTAGGACATCCATATTTGGATTGATGTTATCCAAACACGTTTAATTATGGAGTTCACTCTTCATTTACAACCGATGCACCCAAACTCTCTTGTCTACTACCGATGTAGGATTTCTAGGGTGTTCCAATCACCCCTGCCTCCATTATGGAATCATCGTCCTTGACGATATTTGACCCACCATCCCATTGAAGGATGTGGAATTTGCTTTAAGTGTTTCTCTTGAACACCCTCGAGGACTCATCATCCTCAATAAGCCAACCATCCCAAATGAAATTAATCGATTACTATTTTTAACATTCCACCTCTTATACAATTATCTGTTTTGTCCATGTGTAGCTCATGAATTTGCTTTTAAGCTGCTCGAGTGAAAACTTAGCATGAGATTATCCATCCCTAGATTGTTTTTACCGAAACACGGTTAACTGTGAAGTAATTATATCATCTGCAACTAATGCGACTAAAAGTCGTTGATAATATTTAAGGCGGAACAAAAGAATCATATATACAATTTAATTTATACTATGAACTATTACAATTAAATAGTAAGGACAATGGATCTAACTTTTACACATCAAAAGGATCAAACCTTGTACACTTTACCATAAAAATCAGCCGTACAATTTATTGTATCAGATACAATAGTTTTTTAAATGTAAAGTAAATAATTTCAAATTATATGCTAATGATCTTTTCGTCCAGTGGTTCGAAAGAGAGATGAGAGGTTTGTTCAAATATTGGTGTTAACGAATTATTACTAACTTGATGTTAGTATTTTCTAATCATTAACTAACCGTTAAAAAAATAATTTCAAAGTATATATGTATTCAATTTGTGTTAGATCTCGTTGTCTGGTGTCTAGGAATCACAATAATATAAAATTGAGGTTAAGAACCCGGGACTTGCTTGATATTATGAAATATGAAAAGAAATGGAATAATGAGTTTTAATTGCTGGACTTTTTTAGCTCTTCCTTAGATGATCTTGTTCAGCCATTTAATATAGATATTTTTCATTCATTTTGTACCTACATATACAACATGAGTAATTGTTTTTTCTTTAAATATTATCTCTATCTTGCAAGTGATTTAGTTATCTTTTCACTTAAAATACATCAATGTTAATATATGAATGGTGGTATTTATATATGCATTGTGTAACTTTTAGAAGTTAGATAAATCTTTACGGAAAATTTATCAATTACATTTACACATGATTTAGGTATAGTGAATGTGACTTTGATTCGATCATATGTTAGAAATAGTGAAGACACATGTTTTGGCATCTCATGTTATCAAAGTAATATTTGATTATATCATGATAAATAAGTTAATATTTAATCTAGCCGCCATGATAGTCAATATTTCTCATGCTATCAAGTGATATTTGACCTAAGTTATGTTAGAGTAAATTACAATTTTGGTTCTTGTAGTTTAGTCATTTAAATCTTTTGGTAAAAAAAATCTTTTAACATATTAGAACCTAACGTTAAATCTTATAACACTTTTGACCTTTAACTACTAACTTTATTAGTTTTTCAATTAAATTCAAGGATATTTTAGTCTTTCTTATTACATAGGTTGTTTAAAAGTTAAAAAGTTAATTAACATTAAAGAGCTATTAATGTAATTATTTAAACTTATAAAAACCAACCCTAGTTAACAAAGTTTTTAATTGTATATTTAAAAGGTATTAGCATTATCTTTTTAATTTTTTTGGTTATTTTATTTTTATCGTTTTGTTACCTTTTTTATTATTTTATAATAATATTTATTTTAAATATACAAATAAATACGTCTTTTCCAAAAATATATTAAAAAAACAATTTTAGAAAAGAACGATCTAAAACGAGTGATTTTTCTTAAAAAAAGATTGTGTTTTCAAAAGTTGTCCATTTATTAAACCCTTCTTTGCTTATTAAGATTGTTTGTTTTTTTCATTAAACTATTCATTTCCTAAAAAATTTTAACCTTTTATTTTCTAAAAAGTCTTTTTTTAATATTTTTTTGGTTTTTTAAAGCGTTTCATTTATGAAAAAACAACAATGATTTTAAACAAAAACAATTTTGAAAAGAACAGTTTAAGAAAGAAAGATTTTAAAAAAGAAAAGTTTATGAGGAACGATTAAAAAAAGGTTTAAAAAATGAATGATTTTTAAAGTTTTCTTTAAACCGGTCTTTTTATAATCGTTGTTTTTTAAAATTTCTTTTTAAATTCTTTCTTTGTTTTGTAGAAGTCTATCATTTTTAAATCATTTTTCTTTAAACGTTATTTGGAATGACGTATTGATTTGTGTATTTAAAACGTGTTTTAACAAAAAAAAAATCCAAAAATTAACAAAACAATGAAATAAAAAAAACAAACAAATTAGAAAATAATGCTGATATTTATTAAATATATAATTAAAATCTTATATTAAATATACAATTAAAAACTTATTTAGCTTGGGGTTGGTTTTTTGTTAGTTTAAATAATTACATAAATAATCTATTAATGTTAAATAACTTTCTAATTGTCAAAACAACCCTTAGAGTAAGAAATACCAAAATATCTTTGCACTTAATTAAAAAAACTAACAAAGTTAATGATTAGAAACTGGAACTATCATAAGATGTAACGTTAGAAGTATCATAAGATGTAACTTTAGGATCTAATATGTCAAAAGATTTATTTTTTAACAATATAAGTTAGAATAACCAAACTATAAAAGCCAAAACAATAATTTACTCCAACATAATTTAGGTAAAATATCACTTGATAACATGAGAAGTATTAACTATCATGGCGGCTAAATCAAATACTAACTTAAATATCATGATATAGTCAAATATTTCTTGATAACATGAGATGCCAAAACACGTGTTTCATTATTTCTAACATATGATCGAATCAAAGTCACATTCATTAAACCTAAGTCATATGTAAATGTAATTGATAATATAATAACTCCGTAAGATTCATCTTACTTTTGAAAGTTACACAATGCATATACAAACACCACCATTCATATATTAACATTTATGTATTTAAGTTGTGCCATAACTGTTATTAAGTTGATGTTTAAACGAGCAGCCATGGTTTTAAATAAATCAAAAGAAAGAGATGAACATTTTTTGTCATCCATCTTTTTTCTACCCTTAGAAACAATATATTAGTCAGAGTTTATATATTGTAATAATACTTATTATTTTAAGGATAAAACATTGAATATGGTTATACTTATTCTTTATCATATCAAAGCCTTAGGGTCCAAGCATTTTTCTATACATTTTCTTCCAATCTCCCTTCATCGCTTGTGCCACCAGATATTGGTTGATCATCAGCCTCTTCCTATTGTCCTCTACAAGACGAATTTCTTTTTATATACTTTAAAAAAAATTAATTTGATTAACATTATACTAAATGAGTATTTATTAAAGAAACTATATTTATATACTAATTTGTAACTTTTTATTGTAACAATAACATGTATCCAAATCCTAGGTGGACGTCCTAGAAAAACTTCACGTGTCTTCTAGAGGTTTTGATTTATTAGTATAGATATATTATTTACTTAGATTGTGTTTGTAATTAAGTTCATTATAATCTTGATTAAGGATATAGTAAATTACGCTTTTTGTTTCTGTGGTTGGGTGGTTATAACCAAATTCATCCAATAGTTTAAAATCATCCAATTCAGGCATTGTAGTTTAAAATTATAACAATTAACTATGGTACACTAACCTCCGTCAGTTTTTTTCATTAGGTGGGTGGCAAATGACCTAATAACCCTTGGATTTAAATTGGTATATAAAAATAAAAAACAAATACAAAAATCTAATTATTTATTATATTTAATACTCTACCCTACTCCCGTAGCGCTAGCCGCTCGATGCTCGCTCAACGATCGTTTGGATTTGCTCGAGAAATGCTCGTTCGAACTTCTACTCGATTGTAAAGGAGCCGATCGGTTTATAAAAGAGCCGATCGGTTCGAATCGATCGAAAAATGCTCGTTCGAATCGGTTTGAAAAATGCTCGGTTCGGCTTGAATTATTTTTATTATATATATGTATGTATATATATAATTTATACATAGCACTCTAGTAGATTTGACCTACTATATATAAATATATAATAATATGTACGCATACTAGATCAATCTAACTAATAAAAAACTCAACACTAAGCATAAAAGTGAAATCTTAAGCCGTTTAAAGACAGTTTTTGACCCCGCTCTTACTATTAGTCAATCATCTCCTACTCTCACCATCATCGTTCTCTTCAATATGCTCACCGCCTTATCAGCTACAGCTAAGGCTGGTAATTTTTGACACGGACCTGTTAACATGACATGAAATTAACATATTTCATGTTTAAGCTTAATAGATTTCGTGTTTTTAACAGATTGACACGTTTAGGCATGATAAAATTCATGTCTTAACAAGTTAAATATTTGTTAACCTGTTAAGGACTTGATATGAACCTTTTTATATTTTTAATGTTTTAGAATAATATAATATACATGTTTGTATACTTTAGAAACCCTAGCCGCTTTCTACCTCTTAGTTCCCAAACACAAATTTAATATATTCTAATTACCAACTTGCATGTACAAATACTTAAGCAAGATTTACAACCATTTAATGCACATACAACATTCAATGCATCTTTTGTTTTGTTTTTTTTTTCTAATTTTTGAATTTTTTTAATTTTAACCCAATATTTTTTTACCTTTTATAATTATCTTCAACTTTTTTTATTTTCAACTTTGGTCCCCTGTACTTTTAATATTTATAAATCTTTCGTTTTACACATCGATCTAAAAATTGCAAGTTAACACGTCGCATCGTGCGTGTGTGGTTTAACGTTTTTACGCTTATTTTTTTCCTGTTTAACGGTCTCGTCGCAACGCGCTGGTCCTAGATTGACTACTAATTGTTTTATATTTTTACGTTTCACCTGTGTGTTCACTGTTATTACGTCTACTTTTCGTTCGGTTATATTTTTTTCACTTTTTATCTTTTTTGATACGAGGTCTTTTCTGTGCTGATAGTCACTGATGGTGGTGTCCCATTAGAACTACTTTTTATATTACCCCCCCCCCCCCCGCTGCAACGCGGTGACTTATTACTAGTTCATTTTGATTTTTAAGTTCCATTCGCAATAGCAACCAACGAACTAAACCACACCCCGCCACCGACCCCTAAGCACAGGAGCACAACCGACGCCAGCGACCTTCGTCGTTCAAGACCACATTGGTGCACATCGGCACACATTAGCGCACATCGGCAACCACCGCACCACATTTGTGTACCTTTACCATTTTTCTTGCCGCCTCACCACGCTCCACCTCTTCCTCTCGCCTTTCAACTTCAATTTAGCCAACGAATCTGCAAGTGTAAGCTGCGATTTCCGCCGGAGCTAAGGATCGACAGTGTTCGAAATGAATTCTTTGAAGTAGGGGAAGGGTTCAGGCAATAATCAACAAACTGAATTTGGTTCATGGGAAGCCAAAACCGTTGTAGGTTATTAGTCTACATGAAACTTTTGTAGATTTTTTTATTTGTTTTTGTTTATGATCGGAGAAGCGTAATTTTAGTTAAATGGATAAATTGTAGATTAAAAATGTAAGAGATTTGAGTGGATATCATAGACAATAAATCAATTGTGTGTGTTTCCCTTTATGATTATATGTAATGATAATAAAAAAACTAATTATATGTAATGATAATAAATCTAACGTGTCTCTAAATAGGTTTTTAAACAAGTCATCTCGTGTTAACCTGTTTAAAATAGGTATGTGTTCGTGTTTGAAGAAAATGACATGATAGGTTATCGTGTCGTGTTCGTGTCAGCATTACAGATCGTCGTGTTTTATCGTGTCTTATCATGTCGTGTATGACCTGTTATGTCAGCCCTAGCTAATGCCTTAGCCTAATCTCTAGTCACAACGTATTATCATTTATAAAAATGTTATGTTATGAAATGTGACTACTTTTTAAGTTATTAAAACTTAAGACCCTACGTTGTCACCATCTCTTATTATAATATATATTGGATGACATAGATAGTTGGATTATACAAATTGTTTGCTGCTCGTTTGCGCTCGCTCGACGCTCGCTTGGAAAATTCACGCTCGAAAAATGCATGTTCGATTTTCCGCTCGATTGTAAACGAGCAGATCGGCTCTGTTCGATTTTGAAACGAGCCAAGCATAAGCAAAGGTCCGTATTATCATTATGTAACAGCGACCACCGCACCACCTCCACCCTCATTCATCGCATCACCGCACCACCATCACTGAAATACCATCGGTAACCCCACACCACTATCACGGCGACCATCGCACCGCTACCACCCTCATTTATCAAACCACCACATCACCGTCACTACAATACCACCGAAAACCCCACACATTATCACAGCAACCACCGAACCACTAGCATCCTCACTCATCAAACCATCATACCTTTACCATTGTCACTAAAATACCACCATCAACACCCTTGCTCATCCAAATCGCTGGCAGCCCCACACCACCATCACTGCAGCCATTGAAATAGCGCCAACCATCGTCTAGCTCAGATTCAAACCACCTAAAATTGCTATATATACATGTGTATATACATATATATAACATGGTGATGACGTGATGTAGATGGTGGTGGTGTGATGGTGATGGTATGGTGGCTATGGTGGTCATGGGTGTAAAGGCAAATAGGGGAGAGGGGAAGGGGGTGGGGGTGGGGTGGTGTGTGATGGTATGGTATTTAGTTGCTGTTTAGATATGTGTATAGAAGTAGCCTTTCAATCCAAGGTTATTATTATCCTTTTTCTTATTTTAATTGTAAAATTGGATGGAGTTAACGATTTATATTTGATTGAGACAAAATTAAAACTAGATTGTTTGTATGGGGCATTTTAAACTACCGGACAAAAAAGGTAATAACCACCGACCACTAGGACTAACATTATAATTAACTCTTAAAGATGTGATGCAGCTTACAAGATTAATTATTCTGTAATGAAGATTAATACATCACGTTCGATTGTACTATATTTCATAACTTAATTAAGTCATCCAAGAGCAACAAATAAAGACTTTAAGAGTCTTTAATGATAGCCAAACCATCTAACCATCAATACAATAAGAAATATGAAAACCAATACAAAGAGTTTTAAAAAGTTCACAACAAAACATCATACTTAGAAACTTTCAGATTTACCAAATATAAAGGTATATATGATTTAATGTTGGTGATACTACAAGGTTTGTTCTTTAAGAGGGTTAGATGATTATCAATCTGTCATATAATAAACTAGGGGAATTTTTCTCTTAGAAGGCAATAAAAATACAAGAAAAAGACGAAAAACTAGAAAACGGTTACATCGAGTTAAATCCGTTCAAACCAACGACTTGGTGGCGCATAGGTGATGCATACGCCATGCATCACGTTGATAGTTGGTTCAATTTGGAATTCAAGGGACACAACAACAGCAACAGTATTTTTAAAAAGGATGTGACGCACCCAAGATTTGCAAATGAAGAGACACTTGGGCTTTCTCTAGTGACGTCACGTGACAATGCTTGGGACCCCTGGCAAGAGCGAGTTCTTTCAAGGTTTGGCCCTGATTAAGAGAGGAACACGATGGACGTGGTGGATGTAGTGAAAGCTCATATGACGAGTCATTGCTTAAATATGTACTTTGAGATGAGTCATAACAAGTACGTGTCATGTCTGAAGGTAAAAAAATTCATAATTTCATATCTTACGTACTTCGAGCGATCAATATCATTTCATCATCATATATAAGCAGTAAAACTACACCCAACGGTCAAAACTCATTCGTTTAGCACGAGTTCTATAATAAATGATGCATTTGATTCTAAACATGAGTATCAAATAATGACTTCTAAAACACATATCAAAACATCTTTACTTGTGTGTCATCCTAGAGAGTGAATGTACACCACAATATAATATATATCGCATGTGGGTTGAAGGAATCTGGTTTTATAAAGTATTCGAGGGGAAAATCTTATAGATCTTGGCATTATGTGTATGTTAACTTGATTATATATATAGCCAATCTTTTTATTAATGTTTGGTCAATTTTACTGTATGCAAGGTCTTATAAAAACCTCAATATACAAGCACTTTGAGATTTAATATGTATTATTATATTACTAGTGTGTGAACCCGTGCTTTGTCGCGGGTTGTTAAAATTTATAACACTTGATTTCATTACTTTTACATCAGTATTCAATTCGTTAATATGTATAAAAATTATATTGACAACTCTGTTTTGTAAAAAAAAATTATGTTGAAACGTTAAAATAATTTGTCATCTCATATTGACAAATTTAGGCCAATGAGTCCTAGATCAACTGGTTTAGTTGGAAACACCCTATAACTTTCTAAAGTAGAGGTCATTGGTTAGAGTCTGACTAGGTGCAATATGTTTTAAGTGGGCCAAGGGTTTTATCACAGTGGGCCTTTGGGTGGTGGGTTTACCTTGGAATAGTGGGTGAGCCGAGTCACCAGCGCGGTCTGTGTTTGCGGGCGTGGGTGGCATTTCGCCAATGGGTTTACCCGGGTGACAGGGCTTACAAATTATTCGTTGGCTGTTCAAAAAAAATCGACAAATTTAGATTTTATAAACCATCATATATTTATTATAAAAGAAAAACAATATAAGATTCAGAATATTAAATCAGTTTTGGTAGCTTGTATATTTTTTGTATGATTACTTGTATATTATCACACATCATTACTTACTATTAAAATTGTTTTTATTTTGTAAATAACTATCATAATTTATTTAAATATTATTATTATTATTATTATTATTATTATTGTTATTATTATTATTATTATTATTATTATTATTATTATTATTATTAGTATTATTATTACTATTATTATTAAATTCAATGATATCATATGGATTAGAAAAATTAAATTAAAATTCATCATAATATTACCAGACTAACCCTATATGTGTCTTAATGTTAAAATAAAATTATCTTTTTACATTCTAAAATGATTTATAAATAGTATAGATAATATAGATATTTATTATTGTTTTATATATGTTATGTATAATGACTTGGCTCGTGTGATGCACGGGTGCTACTGAGTCTCTTTTCCAACCAGCCTTAAATATTGATTATATTATTATTATTATTATTATTATTATTATTATTATTATTATTATTATTATTATTATTATTATTATTATTATTATAATTATGTAAATATTTGGTAAATAGTATTTAATTAATAATATAACAATTAATTTATATAAAAATATAATTATAATGTTAATTTAAATTATTATATATAAAGTAATACTTAATAGATTATATTTAATCATATGAATTAACTCATGTATTAATTAAAATAAGTTTATTAAATTAGTACAATTAAGAACACTTGCATAAAACATTTGTACTATATGCTTAAATAATTATTGTAGATGTCTAACAAAAATAGAAACTTATCAGTCTACCCATAAATTTTATATTATATAGTAGTAGAGATACATCAAGAGTAATTAAATGTGTTATTTATCATACATCCGAACATTTACTCTCATAAAGTACACGATCGGTTCATAGATTTTAAAGGCATTTCGAGATAAGTAAAAATTAATGGCCCTATGCTAACGTATTATAAATTATTCTATAACAAGGACGAGTGCCCCCGCACTTCATCGTGGTTCGATATTGAACAAATACGAGAGCATCATAATAATAACGTTATGGTTACCTTGGCTTTGGTAAGCTAAATGATATAGTCACTCGGACTTTTGTAGATATCTGCCTATGCTTTAACGACTCGTTATTATATTATCATTATATTATTACTGCACATATGATATTTAATAGGTCATAAATATCAATTAAAATGTATACTTAAAAAGTATTCGAATAAAAACTATTATCAAATCTAAAACATTGTATTATGATTAACAGTTTGTTAATATTAAATTGTTATAGATACAATACCATCATCATCATCACCGTCATCGTTGTCGTCGTCGTCATAAATCGGGTCAAAATTGGTCAAATAATAAAAACACACGACTTATTTACCTAATGAAATTGTAAATCTATTTATATTTATTTACTCAATGATATGATGCATTTATATCCTAGCTAGATTCAAATATATATCACATTAACAAGGTCAGTGGGCTGCCTACCAGCCCGCCATGTGTTACTCTTTCACTAGTATGCAAAAATAATTCTTTTTTCGTTTTTTGCTTTTTTCTAATTTTATTAGGCTAAATGAGTTTTCTTTTCCCAACGATATTTTCAATTTTTGCGCAAGGGGAGGTGTCAGGTGATTACACTTTTACCTGGGTGATTCGGGTTCTAATCCTACCAATGTTTATTTTTTAGTTGTTTTTTAGTTTTTTTATTTATATATTTCTAAATTAATTATTTTTGCCTTTTAGTTTTCTTATAATTTTTTGATAAAATATCTTTTGGTAAATTATTATATCGTAAATCTAATATCATTTTCTATTGATTTCAATCTAAAAAACCAAAATGTTGCAACTTTATACGTTTTTTAATGTACCTAACCACGTTAATATTATCGAGGAAACATGCATAATAAAGTTTGAATACAGGCCACAAGGTGCCATCAACCAAGAGTCTTAGATTCTCGTGCAGACTTGCCACCGCAACGCAAGAATCTTAAATTCTCGTTACGTCTTGCCACCGCAATGCATGAGTCTTAAATTCTCGTTCATTTACCTCTAGTTATAAGTATTCCCAATGAACTAATCTGAAAAAAAAATTTATTTTTATTGTCCTATCTACATATACATTATAAGCTAATCCATTGGACCATTACAATTTTTAAATCACACACATTTGTACATGTGAAATATCATTATCATTAACCTAAAAAATATTTATTATCTTTTATATAACAATACTATACTCACTTTAGAGACTAAACAGCGCTCGTTTTTATTGTGTAATTTATATAAAAAATAATGTTGTACATAAAAGGTACGAACGTTGAAAAAAAATGAAAAAAACTTTCAAAAAAAGGGAACAAAAAGTAGTTATTTTTAAAATACCCTCTAATAACGTGTTTCGTGAATGTAATCTCAACTCTTAATTAAAAAGATTGTTGACTGAGATTACTTATTATAATTTGTAGTTTTAGACTTATTTTTATTTGAACATTTCTTAATTTTTTTAAAACCTTTTGTGAATCCAAGGATCGTCGACAGGAATTATCACTGTGAATTGATGTCAAGTCAACGTTAGCGGAATTAACGTTGATTTGGTTTAATTGTATTTAAACAACATTCAATGTTAATGAAATATCAAGAACACACGACACAAAACACAATTAAAGATTAATTAATGTTTTATTATAATGTGTTGAAGATTACAAAAGAATGAAACAATGAATGCTATGATGTTGTATATGTTTTGATGATCGAAAGACTTTTGATGATTGTTGTAATGCTATTGCTGTTCTCAATCAATCAATCGTGTTTTCAATCGTACTTGAATCGAAACCTAGGATCCATATTTATAGACAGAGATGTTTCAGTTATAGGAAACACCGGATCTCTTGGGATTTGATTTGTTTCTGATAAGGAATCATCGGATTTCTCGGGATTCGAATAACCGCCTTGTTGACTTGTTGACTTGTTGACTTGTAATTGCAAGTGTTTGGACTCCGCAGAAATATTGTCTTCCGCAGATGTTTTGTTCTTCCGCAGATGTTTTGTTCTTCCGCAGCATTTCTTGAACACTTGGAACTCCAGTTGATTTTGTTCATCCGTAGATGATCTTCGGATGTTTGTTACTTGTAAGATATATATCTACGGAAGAATGATATGTTCATCCGTAGATGTTTCTTACACTTGGTCAATTTCAATAATTGATCAAGTATTATGTTTGTACCTGCAGCCATACATACATCAACACATATATAAATGGGTTAACCTATATATTTAATGCATACATAATAATGAAATACAAAAGTTCATTACAAATATTAATTCAAGTACTAAGCCTATACATAATGACTAGATCTACTGATTCTAGACCTAACAATACTCCCCCTTAGGCTTAGCTACTTGTACTCAGTCCTTCAAAACTGCAAGATCTTTGATTCTAGCGATCATCTTGTTGTAGAAGTAGGAGACAGCAGTCTTCTGATCATCATACTTATAATTGATCTTCATCTTGCTCATCATCTTCAAAGTCTCATAACTAATTCCCAGAACATCTTCTTCTGTAGTGAGTGTGTCTAACACCTTGTTGTTATTCACCACTTCTAGCTCATCTTGTTCTGTTATTCTTAGTTCTGTTACTTCATCAAATGTTGTTCCCTTCAGTAGTCCAGCATTAAATCTTCTTCTTTTATATGCTTTGGCATGAAGTTTGTCTACTACTTGAATCACATGAACATGTAGAAATAGATCATTTTGTGCTTGTTCATCAGACAGCTTGGGAAAGAATTTGTCATTTAAGTATGAGGTGTAGCTGGGATGGAGCAGTTTGATTTCCACAGGATCAAAGATTCTGATCTTTTCAGCTTTCTTGTTCTCAGCATTTCTCAGTAGGACCAACTCTTTGTCTTCTCTACATATCCCCATTCAGTGATTGGGTATGTGAATTGAGTCCCTTCAATACATTTAAGAGCTGCTTTGTTCTGTTGTTGTAGCCAATCCTCTTCAAGAATTCATCATCTACATGTTCTGAGGCATTGGACTTGTATCTTTTGAGCCCTTTGATTCTCTTCTGATGTTCTATATCTTCTCTTTTAGCTTCAATCAGCACATCATCTTTAAATTTTGTCTTTAATTTCCCACTAGAGTTGAGAAGTCTCTTCCTCTAGGGTGAATTGGATAATTGCTGATGATTAAACTTTGAAGGTCTCTGATGTCATTCTCTGGCAGACTCACCACTGAGAGTACATCATGGAAGTATTCAACTCTTCCAGATGTTCTTTTAATAACAGCACAATCCCAGTCTGGATCATATTTCCAGGCCATGATCTTGTTTTCTTCCGCAGAGCTGGGAGTTGTGAGGTGATCTATCAGTTGTATTAGAGTGGACTTTTGCTCAGTTATTTCTCTAACTGCAGTCCCAAGTGGCCATACTTTTCCGGGGATGACTTCCCTTGGCTCTCTAATCAGTTTCTCTTTCCTTTGTGCTGATCTTTAGGTTCAACAGTTATGGGTTCAGCAGGAGTTTGCTTTGTTGTTCATAAGATGGATGTGGAGCTTCAGTTCTGAATTTTACCCCAGTATCTAGTTCAACCTTCATTACATGCTCCATCATCCTTCTGAGTTCTCCTACTGTTCTTCCTTTAAGCTCATGAGGCTTGTAGTTATGTCCTGTAACCAGCAAGTCATGTTGTATTTGCTCAGCTTGGCTGTGTCACAGTGTCCCAACTCCTTCTTTATGTTTTGAATTGATTGAAAGGTGGAATGCTTCATAATCACAGTTTGGAATCATGAAGCTGGCAAGCTCAAACTCTTTCAACAAGTTCTTCATCTCTGTCATGTTTAGTCTTTCAACCATGTCATAAGGGAAACCATGGTTATAAGTGTCATGAACATGGTTGATTCAGGCCTCTCTTCAAGTATGTCACTTGTAGTCAGAAGATCATCAGCCTTTGAGACTTCTTGTTTTGGAGGAGAGTCTTCTTTGATTAATTCTTCCCATTCTTTGTCACTTTCATCTTTCTGTTCAGTGATGGGCTTCTCAGCAGATAAGTCTATGATGGGGTGTGTTCAGGAGAAAGCTTTTGTTTCTTTGAAATACTTTCATTAGTTGGCTTCTTCTCAGTAGTACCAAGGTACTTTCTTTTCCTTGAGTACCAGATCACTTCTTTTGATGCCTCAGGACTTTGTTTTGTTTGAGCAGTTGAAGTTTTGGCATAAGATTCCAATGACTGATCTTCAGTTTAAGTTGCTCAATTTCTTCTTTTTTCTCTTTATTATGTTTGACTGAGCAGTCATAGTGCCAGATGCTTGTTCAAGTCTCTTCATGATCTTTTCTTTATCTTTCTTCTCATTCTCTGCTGACTCTATAAGCTCAGCTTCCTTGTCTAGCAGAGCATCAATGACTTCTTTATCACTTTGAGCATCTTCTCTCAGTCTCTTTATTCTTGCTTGCTGACTTATCAATTCTTCATCCTTTCTTTAATTATGCCCTTCAGCTCTTGTATTCTTGCCTTTCTTTTATTTGACTTGAGCACCAGCTTGTTGTACTCAGCCACCAGATAACTCTTGCTCACAGGAATGTCATCATCACTCAGATCATCTTCATTATAGGCAATCACATCAACCTGATCTGCTTCTGTATCTCTTTCCTGATGCTGAGACTCAATCTCATCTTCTTTTACTCCTCATGATCAACACTTGCTGAGCTTGACTTTGGTTCAGTGGCTTGATCTTCATGCTCTTGAAGAGTTTGTTGTTGTTGCTGATCAATCATGGGAGAAACTTGTTCAGTTTCATTTGAATGCACAGGGGATTCAGTCTTGGATAATGACAGTTTGACTGTACTTGCTTCTGAGACTAATTCTGTCTCTCCAGTGTAGATGCTCTCAGTATCTGATTGGAAGTTGTTGGTAGAGTTGCATCTGAGGCTGATTTGGTGATTGGGGTTGAATGGGAGAGATTGGTTCAGTATTTTGACTGGCAGGAGATTGAGCTTGGGGTGTTGGTTGTTGTTGTGGTGATAGATTGAGGATGAGATGGAGAGATAGGTTCTGTAGTTTGGCTGGCTGGTGATTGTGTTTGGGTGTTGTTGTGGTGGTGATACTTCTGGTGATGGAGTGTCTTGAGCAGAGCTGGTAGCAGAGCTCTCTTCCTCATCTTCCCAAACTAGCTCTGGAGGTATGTCTGCATTAGCATCAATCACATGAGCAAACATGTCTACGTCTTCTCCTTCATATCTCCCTGAGATTTTGTTCAGCACAGATCTGCCAAGGTGTGCTTGGATAAACACACCACCCTCCACATTTGTTCCAGGCAGGTCTGCATTAATGATGAGCTGAATGAATCTTGGAAACATATACATCTTATCAGCCTTCTGTACTCTGATGTGATCACACAAACAGTTAAAGATGTACTTTGAGTAGTTGTAGGTCCTTCCCTCAAAGATGCCAATAATACCAGATGATATGTCTTAGAAAATCTGTCAAGCCCAGATTTTCTGTTTGACATACACTTCAGATAAGTGTGACACAAAAATCTGTATGGTTTGCAGAGTCTTCCCTTCTTGATTTCTCCTTTTCAAAGTCTCCATCATATCCCATTAGAAGAAAAACCTTTTCTATGTATTCATTATCAAATACATCAGGGTGTCCTGCAACATCTCCCAGTTCTAGTACCCTTCTTATTGTTTGTTCGTCTATTCTCAGCCTTCGATTCCTTACTTCTGCAATAATTCCTTCATCATCTTCTTCTATACGCGCAGAATTCCAGAAATCACTGATATGCGATCGATAAATCGTTGGCTCTGCAGATAATGCATAGAAAACCCTTGATCTTCTCAAATATCTCATAATTTCTTGACATCCTTCTGACACAGGATCGTCAGGGTTCAAGAAAGCACATACATTATGCTCTTTTGCAAATCGTTGATCCATCTGTTCATAAGAAAAGACTTCATTAGAATCACGTTATTGATATAAGAATACGAACAGTTGTGAGATAAAACAAGAATCAACTTGTTCATTCTTGATGATTACGACATGTTTTACCTTAATAGACGCTGATTAAGAACACAGATATATGTTTGCTTAAGGTTTGATTTGATAAATTTTGAATGTGTTGAGAAAGTGGGAAAAATTCTAGGTCTGAAAAAGTGAGCTGAAAAAGTGCATAATGCATTTGACAAGTCAAATCTCTTTATTTATACCCTCAGACATATTAATTTTCTCGGATTTATTCAGTGGGTCCCACATTGTACTCTTCCGTAGAAGTAATATCACATTAATTGTAATCCACAATTTACTCTTCCGTAGTATATCTACGGATCAACAACTTCTACTGATTGATTTTGTTTATCCGTAGTTTACCAATCTACGGATAAACATTAATATACTAATATTGATTTACACACAGTTGTATGTATGGCCCAACTCCATTGGTTGAACCAATTATTGCTATAGGACCTCGTTGGCTTTGTATACATGACAATTTAGTACAAGGAAATTTAAAATAAATTTCATGTAACCAACGGCTAATGTGATGCTCAGGTTTCAATTTCTTCAACTTGATAAAGATATAGACATTGCTGCTGCTGATATAGATGCTTTTTCATGAATACTACTCCCCCTAAATTTGTGATTAATGATGAACTTAAGCATTTATCATAAATTTCTTTAAGAGGAATAACATAAACGCTAATATATGATAATGATCAGATGCACTTAAGATGGGATCATACTATAATGCTAAGCCTCTTCCTGATTAGTTATGTTGTATAGTTGATGCTGGAACAAGTTCTGATTGCAAGTATATTGTCCTTATAAATCCATACAAGAGCTCATGTATCAACTAGGCTTGCTGTTTATCATGTTTTATTGATTTAGAAATAACTGTCATGGACTTCACAGTTGATTCACAAAGGTGTTGTCCTCCCTTTGTAAGTCAAATCATCATTCTTTCACTCTTGAGACTATGTACTTTAAATTATAATAGCTATCTTGAGATGTGTTTGGCATCTCATTGATGCGATGTTGATAAAGCTCAGGATAATATACAGTTGATCACTTAGGATTCTTTTGAGAGCTTTAGATATGATCATCATCAGGTCACCAGGTCTTTACTCACGTAAAACAGAGGTGCCTTTAACCCAGGTCTTTGTTCACACAAAACAGAGGGATGATGATGAACATGATCTTTTCACCTTTGATACTGAGATTCAGTATGGTGATCATACACCCAGGTCTTTGTTCACACAAAACAGAGGGAGTATGAGTTGCAAAGATAGATAGTATAAAGTGTTTTACATAGTGTGTGCAGATGAATGATTTGATCACATTAGGATAAGACTCACTTTGTTTTCTCAAAATGAAGTTTCCCACAGACAATTATGACAATATTATGTTATGCAAGCACTAAGGTTGTTTCCACTCAAGTTGAACCTACTCACATATCAAGAAACTTGTTGAGATATATTGATATTTGTTTATGCAGAAATAGGCAAAGCTATAGTTTACTATCATTTCCCATGCATAAGGCATACTGATGCATTATTGCACACAGCATGTTGTTTGTTTGAACTTTATTTAATCTAAGTTAATCATACCTAGAGACTCAATCAGAAAATTAAATCTGACTGAATCAAAGGCTTTAGTGAATAAATCAGCAAGCTGATTTGATGTATCCACTTTGACTAACTTGATCAATCCTTTTTCTGAGCAATCTCTCAGAAAATGATACCTAATCTCTATATGTTTAGTTTTACTATGTTGCACAGGATTAGCAGTTATAAACATAGCAGCAGAATTGTCTATATAGATTGAAGTTTGAAGAAAGTTGTAACCATAGTCAAGCAATTGGTTTTGTAACCAAAGCACTTGAGAACACCCGGCTGAAGCAGCAATGTACTCAGCCTCAGCTGTGGATACAGAAACATTGTTTGTTTCTTGCACTGCCATGACACTAGCCTGGGTCCAATGAATTGACATCCACCGGTTGTTGATTTTCTATTGCTGTTACATCCACCATAGTCACTGTCTGAGTATGAGTAGAGTGTAAAGTCTCCATCCTTGGGATACCATAGACCAAGTCCTGGTTTTCCCTTGAGGTATCTGAAAATTCTTTTGACAGCATTGAGATGTGACTCCTTTGGATCAGATTGGTACCTAGCACATACACACACAGCAAACATAATATCAGGTCTACTGGCAGTTAAGTACATAAGTGAACCTATCATGGATCTAAATAATTTTTGATCAATAGATTTTCCAGAGGGATCAGGGGCAATCTTATCAATTGTTGATGCTGGTGTTTTGCATGAGGAGACTTCAGCAAGATTGTATTTCTTCAGAATTTGATGTATGTATTTTTCTTGATTGATGAAAATTCCATCTGCTTTTTGATGAACTTGAAGGCCAAGGAAGAATGTTAATTCACCCATTGAGCTCATCTGAAATTCAGATTTCATCAGCTCTTCAAAATTCACACACAATCTCTTATTAGTTGATCCAAATATAATGTCATCAACATATACTTGAACTACTAAGAGATCTTGATGTTCTTGTTTGAGAAAGAGTGTCTGGTCAATTGTTCCTCTTTTGTAGCCATGCTTGAGTAAGAAGGATGATAATGTTTCATACCATTTTCTTGGTGCTTGATGAAGACCATACAAGGCTTTATCTAGTTTGTATACCCTGTGAGGATAATGAGGATCTTCAAATCCGGGGGGTTGAGACACATAAACTTCCTCATCTATTTTTCCATATAAGAAAGCACACTTGACATCCATTTGATACACAGTGAATTTCTTGTATGATGCATATGCCAAGAACACTCTTATTGCCTCAATTCTTGCAACTGGTGCAAAAACTTCATCATAATCTATGCCTTCTTCTTGAGTGTAACCTTGTGCTATTAACCTTGCTTTGTTTCGGACAATAATACCTCTATCATCCAGTTTGTTTTTGTATAGCCATCTAGTTCCAATAGGATGTTGACCTTCAGGTAAATCAACAAGACACCATACTTTTTGCTTTCTGAACTGTTGAAGCTCTTCTTGCATAGCTTCAATCCAGCTATTGTCTTTTAAAGCAGCTGTAATGTTTGGAGGCACCACTTGAGAAAGAAAACAGTTGAATAGACAAAGGTTGGCTGTACCACTTTGGCTCCTTGTAGTTCTCTTTTCAGGATTTCCAATGATATTGTTAAGTGGATGAGACTTATGAATTCTCATTGAGGGAGTTGACTCAACTGGAATGGATGATTCCAGATTAGTCATTTCCATTGCCTCTGACTGATTCATCTCAATTTGAGAATTCAAGAAATAATCAAATTGAGTCTCTGTTGATTGAGCTTCAGAAGTATCTGCAGTTGGATTTTGCTCTTCCGCAGGGAACTTCTGCGGAAGTATTTTGTTCTTCCGTAGGAGCTGCTCCGGATACATTTTGGTCTTCCGAAGGAAGTTCTCCGGATACATTGATCTTCCGAAGGAAACTCGGATGCATTTGTTCTTCCGAAGGAGCTTCTCCTGATGCATGCTGTTCTTCTGAAGGAGCTTCTCCTGATGCATTTTGTTCTTCCGTAGGAGCTTCTCCTGATGCATTTGTTCTTCCGTAGGAGCTTCTCTGATGCATTTTGGTCAGTTCCACATGTAGTATCTGCTTCTGTTGAAGTGTTGTCACTTGTAGATGGATGTATCCTTGGGGGATCAGCAGATAAAGGTACTTCAGTCATAATCGGTGGAACAAATGGATAGCATACTTCATCAGAACCTGTATTTGTCAAATAATCATAGTTAAAAGATTTAGACAAGGCATCTATGTCAAATAACCATGATGATCCTTTAACTGACTTAGTGAATACATTTTCATCAAAAGATACATTAGGTGTCTCTTCCACAATGTTATGCTGTGGAATATACACTCTATATGATTTTGATGTTGAAGAATATCCAAAAAGAGAAACCATCATATGCTTTTCTGAAAATTCCTAATGACTCTTTGATGTTCAAAACAGTTACTTGACACCCAAATACTCTTAGATATCCTATGTAAGGTTTTCTTTTAAATAGGAGCTCATAAGGAGTTTTGTTATGTTCTTTGACAATTAATGTTCTATTTTGAACATTGCATGCAGTATCACAGCCCAGCCCAAAAGGTAATAGGTAGTTGTGAATCAGCTAGCATTGTTCTTGCTGTTCAATGAAGAGTTCTGTTTCTTCGTTCAGCCAACTCCATTTTGTTGTGGAGTCATTGTGTGCACTGAATTGTCTTGCAATTCCTTTGCTCCTGCAAAAAGAATCTAGTTCAAAGTTAACAAATTCAGTACCATTATCACTCCTGAAAATTTTGACTTTTGTATCAAGTTGATTCTCAATCTTGATGACAAAGTCCATTAATGTTTCTGATGTTTCACTCTTTTGTTTTAAGAAAAAGACCCATGTAAATCTAGTGAAATCATCAACTATCACCAAACAATATTGCCTTTTTCCAATGCTCATTACATTGGTTGGACCAAAGATCCATGTGAAGCAATTTGAGTGGTGTAGTATTAGTATTGATTGTTTTTGGTTTATGTGACACTCTGTGTTGTTTTCCTTTGTAACAAGAAGAGCAATGAGTTGAGCAATGGAACTCTTTATTTGGTAAGCCAATGACCAGGTCATGTTTCACCAATTTATTCATATTTTTCATGTTAGAATGAACAAGTCTTCTATGCCATAATTGTGACAAATCTTCTGAAAGTTTAGAAATAAGACAAGTTTCATGTTTTGTGAGAGAAGTGTTGTTCATATCCAACACATAAGTGTTTCCTTTTCTTGCTGCTTTGAGGAGAATCCAATCTTCTGGGACAATAAATCCTGGCTTAAGAATGTAACAGTTAGTGTCATCAAACAATGTAGTGTAGTTTTGATCACAGATTTGAGATACACTAAGTAAATTATACTGTAAGTTTTTACAGTAATTTACTTTATCAAATTTAAGTACACCATTGGTTATCATTCCTTCACCAACAATTTTACCTCCCTTTTTATCCCCACCAAATGCCACATAAGAAGCATTTTTATGTTTGAAATCATGGAGAAGAGAACAGTTTCCTGTCATATGCCTGGAACAACCACTGTCAACATACCACATGTTGTCAGCTCTCCAATATTGTTCCTGCAATCAGAAAAGAAAATCAGTTAGAAGTGACAACCCAAGCCTTAGTGATCTTGGTTTGTCAACAGGATCTAAAACAGTTACTCTTTCAAGAATATTTTTTGAAGTTTCTGTTTCAGATTTGATTGATTCATTCTGATTAATTTGGATGAGGATGATTCTGCTGAATGGGATGTTGATGAAGTAGATTCATGATTCATATTGTCTGCTTTACTTAGATCAACTTCATTTTTTTGATTCTTTTGTTTTGATAGTGAACCTTTAAATGTTTCACTGTCTTTTGTTTTTGAAAGAGGGATATGAATGCCTTTTTCAAATTTATCAAAGATGAATCATCATCCTTTGATTCCTTGTCAGACAATCCACTCTTTTGTGTGGTGTTTTTGACTGCTGAAAATGATCTTTTCTTCAGTATCTTAACACTTGATGATGATTTGTCCTTTGGTTTTGCCTTTGATTTTTGTTCGTGCTTCTTCAGTTTTGAACTCTTTGCAGAATCTGTGGATTGGGAATCTGATTCAGATTTGTCTGATTCTTTCTTCTTTGATCCTTTTATCTTGTTCTTTTTGTTGAAATAACATTCCTGTGTGGAATGATTATTTTTGTTGCAAATAGAGCAATGTTTGTTGAAGTAACAATCAGCAGTCATATGATTGTTCATATTGCAAATAGAACAATAACTGCTGAAGTAACAATCTTCAGTGTTGTGATTTTTCATGTCACACCATTTGCAATACTTTTTTCTCTGATTCTTTCTCAGAATCATTCCTTTTGTTTGCTGATTTTGTTGTTGCTCTTTCTTCTTTAGCTTTGAATGTGCTTCAGCTTTTTCATTTTTGTGCACATTTTGTTCGTTTGGAGCTGAATTTCTCTTCCGTAGATCAGCTGCTGAAGTTTTCTTGTTCAGTTGATGATCTGCTGATGCCTTTTTCTTTCCTTTGAATTTTCCTCTTTCCTCAGTGATGACAGATTCATCAGTCAATTTCTTGGAGGATTCTTGCATACTTAGTTCTTGAAGACCTTCATTCAATTGAGCTATCCTCTTGCAGATGGTCTTCAGCATGTTTCTTTGTTTAGGAGGATATGGCAACTTTGTTTCTTCAAGCACTTTTGGAATATGGGCTTTCAGTTGAAAATTTTTACCAGTGCTTGTTTGATCAACATCATGTTCATCAGAATCATCCAAGTCATCACACTTATCATAATCAAATTCTGAATCATTTTGATCTAATGATTCTGATTCAGATGATTCAGTTTCACTCACCTCAGCTTTATCATTAATTTTAGTTTTAGATGAATCTTTTTCAAATTTAGTGCTAGGCACAAAATGATTTGACAGAGTGTTTGTCATTGTTGTAGGTGTAAGTGTAATTATCATTTATAGGTGGTGCAACCGCATTATAACCCAACCCAGACCTTTTCTTTGATTCAATATGAGAAGTTAGTAATTTCTCATATTGCTGAGATGATAATTGAAACTTCTGAAGTTTCACTTCAGTTGATGCATGATCAGCCATGGATTTTGTTAAGGAAGTGGTCAAATGCTCAACTTGGGCTTTTAGGCTATAATTTTCAGAAACAAATTTTTCTAAATCCTTTTGTAAAGAATTAATTTTTATTTGATATAATTTATGTTCTCTAACATGAGATTCATTCAAAATCATTGTTTCTTTTACTTTATCAGCCAACTGTTGAGCATGGACTCTATATCGTTCAACTTCCTCAACACAAGTTGATGAACACAATCTTTCTTTTACCTCTTTTGCCATTGGTGGAACTGTTTGATCCATATGGGCCATCAATGCTTGATTTTCTTCCAAAACTTCCTTCTCTCATACAAACTCCAGTCACACGTTCCATCTTGAAGTATGATCAGCCCTGACTCCTTTGAGTTACTTGGTCCTGCTGATTCTTTGGTGGCTGGTGGGGAAGCATTGATCAGTTGAGATTGCTTGTGCAGAGGTCTTTGAGAAGATTGTTGATTTGCTTGAATCTGATGTTGTTGATGCTGCTGATGTTGTCTCATCTCTGGATAAGACTGTTGATTGCATTCTCTTGAGAAATGTCCATAGAGATTGCATTTGTAGCATCTCACTTTTGATTTGTCAACACCAATCTTTGATGTTCTGCTTGCTGAAGCCAAGTTCTTATTTCTCCTGAGATATTGCTTAGCTCTATAAGCAATCATGGCCATCTGCCATTGTAGATCCATCTCTTCCACTACATCTGGGGGTAGTTCTTCTAAGTCTTGTTGACAGATATTGGCTGATGTTAGAGAGCTTCCCAGGTATGCTTGAAAACTTGAGCTAAAAGCTGCAAAGGCTGCTCTTTGTTCTTCAGAGTCCAATATCACCGTTATTGGTTCTGACTGATTTGCTGAAAAGGAAGACTTAGTTGTTGCTGCAGATGTATCTTGTCTATCAGTAGTTCTTCCTTTATTCTTCTGCTGCTTGTCTTGAGATGATTTCTTTGAGGGTTTTGAAGCATAGAAGCTAACTTCCTCCTCATCATCACTCCTAACACAAGAGTTATCACTTTCATTGTTTGAAATAAATGCACTTCCTACATTATTTGTTTCTTTGAAGTGATAGGGTGAGACATGAGTTCTCACACTCTTGTTTCTTGATTTTTCATCCATTTCAAGAGCTTCCACTTTTGCAACCAGAGTATCTAAACCAGTTGCTTTCAGATCTATAGTATTCTTGAACATGGACACAGTATGCTTCCAACTTTCTGGCAAAGTGTGGAGCATTTTCTTGTTTAATTCCTCACTAGTATACTTCAACTCTAGAATATTCATCTCAGTGACTAACTGCATGAATCTATGAAGTTGCTGAGGAATTGATTCACCCTCAATATGATGAAAGGTTTCATATTGTGATCTGAGGGTGTCTCTCCTTATACTTCTTATCTCATCACTCCCTTCGCAGAGAGTGTGAAGAATCTTCCATAAGGAGTGAGCTGTTTTATAGTTCTCACACCTGATTAATATCTCTTCAGGTAAAGCCATACTAAGCAGACTGTATGCTTTTATATCGACTTTAACCTTTTTGACATCATCAGGTGATAGATCTTTTGTGCTGATTGGTTGATTTTTGTCATTATAATCCGGCCCAAGAGTGGGTGGAATATAAGGACCTTCAGTGATGGAAATCCACAAGTCAGAATCAGTATAGTTTACATGATTCCTGAACTTGATTTTCCATGACTTAAAATCTGCTTTTGTTTCCAACTTCGGGGGTTGGTAAGATGAACCACTGAAGTTGCTCATGATGTTAATAAGATCTACTATTCAATTGATTTGAATATAGAAACAAGTTAATTGAAAAATTGCTGTTAAATGAAAACAAACACAATTAAACACAACTAACACTGATAGATCAATTGATCTAAATCAATGAGCACTTGGCTCTGATACCACCTGTGAATCCAAGGATCGTCGACAGGAATTATCAGTGTGAATTGATGTCAAGTCAACGTTAGCGGAATTAACGTTGATTTGGTTTAATTGTATTTAAACAACATTCAATGTCAATGAAATATCAAGAACACACGACACAAAACACAATTAAAGATTAATTAATGTTTTATTATAATGTGTTGAAGATTACAAAAGAATGAAACATGAAAGCTATGATGTTGTATATGTTTTGATGATCGAAAGACTTTTGATGATTGTTGTAATGCTACTGTTGTTCTCAATCAATCAATCGTCCGTTTTCAATCGTACTTGAATCGAAACCTAGGATCCATATTTATAGACAGAGATGTTTCAGTTATAGGAAACACCGGATCTCTTGGGATTTGATTTGTTTCTGATAAGGAATCATCGGATTTCTCGGGATTCGAATAACCGCCTTGTTGACTTGTTGACTTGTAATTTGCAAGTGTTTGGACTCCGCAGAAATATTGTCTTCCGCAGATGTTTTGTTCTTCCGCAGATGTTTTGTTCTTCCGCAGCATTTCTTGAACACTTGGAACTCCAGTTGATTTTGTTCATCCGTAGATGATCTTCGGATGTTTGTTACTTGTAAGATATATATCTACGGAAGAATGATATGTTCATCCGTAGATGTTTCTTACACTTGGTCAATTTCAATAATTGATCAAGTATTATGTTTGTACCTGCAGCCATACATACATCAACACATATATAAATGGGTTAACCTATATATTTAATGCATACATAATAATGAAATACAAAGTTCATTACAAATATTAATTCAAGTACTAAGCCTATACATAATGACTAGATCTACTGATTCTAGACCTAACACCTTTGGTTATATTTTTTGAAAGCTCTAATTTTGAATTACAGACACATGAAAGATGAAGGGCTATAGATGAAATTCTCTTGTCTAATACAATAAACACAAGAAAAAATTGGCCAGAAGATTTGGTAGTTAATTACTGTTAAGGGTTAGAGTATATGGCTAGGAGACTTGATTATCAACGTATAAATAAGGTCATTGCCTTAAGTTTTATGTGTGCTTTTTGATATTTTAACGAGTGTCGGTGTGAAACAAGACGAAATAATGTGCGAGAGTTTTTGCGATGGGCAACATTTGTTTGAACCGGGTGAACAAAAGCGCAGAGTCAACACAAAAAAAGAGGCTTTGTCTTTTCACACATGGAGGCACAAAAATCAACACTAAAAGATCAAGATCACAAAGTGAATCATTCCAATTTTGACTTTTGTTGTTTTTATCATAGAATTCAATTACGGAAAAATGGGATCTTTGTTGTTGTTAAGTAAACAAGATAAGAAGGAAGTCACCGCAAGGAGAAGATTGAGAAGAAGACCCAGGGAGTGGATCAAGGAGAATAGATGTGAGCCATTAAAAAAATAGAAAGATACAACTCGTGATAGTGATTATCATGATTTGATGAGTGAGTTGGGTTGATAAAATCTAATAGTATTTTATGTGACGAATGAGTAGATTGAAAAGAAAAGTTTGAGTTAAACAGACCAAGAATAATGTTGGACCAAGGTCGGGTCTTGATTGTAATTCAAGATCTAGGTCGCAAAAATCAAAGATTAAAGAATTAATATAATATTGGATTTATACAGATGCAAATAAAGTGTTAAAGGAAAACTCAAATTAAAAGAAAAATTAGCCAGGGGCAAAAATTGGGTTGGCTCAAATCAAGTGGTGTCAAAATAGTTTGCCTGAAAACAAGCCGGTCGATATCGGTTGGCTAAAATAAATCGGGTCAAAATTGGTCAAATAATAAAAAACACACTTTTTTACCTAATAAAATTGTAAAACTATTCATATTTATTTACTCAATGATATGATGCATTTATATCTTAGCTAGATTCAAATATACATCACATTTAACAAGGTCAATAGGCTGCCTACCGCCCCGTGTTACCCTTTCACTAGTAAGCAAATATAAGTTATTTTTTCTTTTTCTTATTTTGCTTTTTTCTAATTTTATTAGGTTAAATGAGTTTTTTTTTTCCAACGATATTCTCAATTTTTGCAATGGGAGGTGGTCAAGTGATTACCTTTTACCTGGGTGATCCGGGTTTTCATCCTACCGGTGTTTATTTTTCAATTGTTTTTTATTGATATATTTCTATTTCAATTATTTTTTCCTTTTAATTTTCTTATAACTTTTTGATAAAATATCTTTTTGTAAGTTATTATCTCGTAAATCTAATACCGTTTTCTATTGATTTTCAATCTAAAAAACCAAAATGTTGCAACTTTATATGTTTTTTAATGTACCTAACCGCGTGAGTATTATCGAGGAACATGCATAAAGAAATTTGAATATAGGCCACAAGGTGCCATTAACCACGAGTCTTAAATTCTTATGCAGACTTGCCACCGCAACGCATGAATCTTAAATTCTCATTAAGTCTTGCCATCATAATGCATTAGTCTTTAATTCTCGTTCATTTTCAATACCTCTAGTTATAAGTATTCCTAGTAAACTAATCTGTAAAAAAATTATTTTTTATTGTCCTATCTACATATACATTATAAGCTAAACCATTGGACCATTACAATTTCCAAATTCACCGACATTTTCTACATGTGAAATATCATTATCATTAAACTAAAAAGAATGAAGCAATAATATACTCAACCACTGATGAATAAGGAACTTAATCATGATGAGAATGTTGATATTTCAAGTTGACTGTTCACTTGTATGCTCCACTTCCATGGTATAGGTTTGGATTTTTAGCAACTTTGATTCAATACAAAATCAGTTTCAAGTATATAAGTATACATACAATGTGTTTATCTGATCAAGTGAGAGAGAGACATTAAGACAGTTATAAGGTAACATCATATTTTTATGTATCATAATTAAAACAATATGACTGGGTGAGATTTTGATTGGATCGAATATGCTGATTAAGTCTATTGAATCATTGTAACGTAACTACGATAATCAATAATCAATAAATAAAGAACAGATGATGATACAAATAAATTTTCTTTGTATATTGATAAAGTTGCTCAAAACACAAAGTAGATTTGCTAGAAAATTAAAGTTACAAAATAAGAATGTTAACTTTCTATATATATGCTTAACACATTGCATGTACTATTGACAATATTACACGAACAAATTCCATTATATCAGAATTACATAAGTCAAAAAGTACAAAATAGAAACGGCATTTACTTTGGTTTTCGCCATCATTCACTTCTGTTCATCCACATATGCTAATGCGGATGACTTAAGTTCTTATCAACATTTCATTACTTTGTTAATCTGCATAGGGTTTGTTCATCCGCATTAGCTAATGTGGATAACCAATGCCTTTGTTTGCATTCACACTTGCTCTTCTTTTATTCAGGCACATTCACTTCACGTGGATTCACATACTTGTTTTTTTAGCCGCATTTACTTTTCACATAAATTCAACACCTGGTAATTTTGCCAAAATAGAACAACTCATCAATCATATCTTGAATTGACATGCAAAATATTTTGAGGGTCCAACACAATATTTATAAATGTTTATGTTATTCTCATGACGGTTGTTCTAGTACAAAAGCCCAAAAAATGCTGTTTTTTTATTTCTATGACTCTTTAGCGGCTTAAATTCTATGATTTAAAAATGGCTTCATTGGTTTTATTTTGAAGCAAAATTGGTGTACATATTAGAAAATTAAATAAAGAGAACAGTGTTATTCTATGAAATGAACACTTTATTAGCGAAATTAACAAAAATAAATCAAATAAGCTAGATCATCCGGGTTGGCTCAATTTTTAAAAGTTCCTAAGCAACAATGATTAATCATTGTTTGTGTAGTTTGAAAAAGGAATATTTCAATAACTATTAAATTCTTTGAGTCCCGATCGTTCTATTATGCTACGAAAAGGTTACGAAATCACTTAGCTCGACGTTAGGAGAGTCAAGGGGGATCATTAGGATCGGCTCAATCTTTTTGAGTTATTTTTTCTAGATAAATTTTAAAAATTTTCGAATTTCATATCAAAGGCAAAATTTTATATACACATAAAACGTATAAGCAACGTTTTTCAAATAAGGGTTTTAAAAAGGTGAAGCCAAAAGCTATAGGTTAAGGGTAGACCTGGGTAGAAGAGTGGGGGCAACTGTCCGCCGTCTAATTAAAGAGTCACCAGCTCGAACAAATTCTATTTTATTTAATGTTTATGTATGTAAAAATCATTAGTGCCCTCCCTACACTTCAGCAATCGCCCCATTTGCCACCTATAAAACGTTGTCCAGATTTCGCCACTAATGTAGCTTCTTCTCATTCCCACTTAAACCATCTGCTAATTACATTATAAAACACAGTATTATTCACCTTGTTAAATACTCACGTGTTTGATTTCGGAACCATTTCTATTTCCTAATTCCTAATAGATTACTGGATTCTATTAATTTATGAGATACTATTTTACCACAAGGATAACAAAACCTTAAAAATAAATAAGAACAAAATTAAGCACCAAAAATCTCACTCGTAGAATATCAAACGAGAGTGTATTATCTATTTTAAGAAGCCTAATGGGAATCACTTAAGCATATAATACAACCTTTTGCATGCAATGTTTCTCATGAAAAAAGTAATTTTATTATAGTTTAAGGTTATTTATTTATCTAATTTTTTGTTATTTTCCAACGTTTAGTGTTTTAATATTTTACTATTTTAATATTATAATTAATTAAAAACATATATTTTATAACTCTATAAAATATAATGTTTTATAAAATTTCATATTCGTAATTGTGACATGCTTATTTATTGTTGAAAGTCAATATCACAGGTTATGTGGAAACTCCAGGTGTCAACGAGTCAGCATTTAAGTTACCATTTTGTTTCAGTTGCAAAGAATAAGTCTAGTAGTAGTGGTTTATCTAGTCTATAGGGTAGTTCCTATTTTTGTGCTAGTGGGTGATGTCCACGTTTATTTCTTCTATTGGTTTTTCTCTATTTAAGCAAGTTGTCATGTTCAAGTTTTATATAATAGAAAACGAGTAAGCTTTGATTGCTCAACACTTGTGTTCTTTATTGTGTTCAATCAATAACATTTTGGTATAGATTTTGAATGAAACTGACCTCGGCTAAATGCAATATAGTATTATATTTTTCAAGACCTTTCTCGTCGCAATACACGGGCTTGTGATGATTTTATTTTTTCTATAAAATTCAACAATGGTGGTTTTCGTTTTTTTTATGATTTATCGTCGAATCTGAGAAATGTTCGACTGGTTTTTCACGATTAAACCTTCGTCGCAACGCAAGTGTTTAACTATTTACATGATATTTTTACCCTCTTATTTTTCCTGTTACAAATAAATCTTATTATCAGAGCAATTAACTCATTTGCTAAGTAGCTTGAATGGTTGTGTCTTTCCACAACCAACTAGGTGTTCATGTTTTCAAATCTGCTCCGTGTATGTATTTGGATTGTCACTTTCACACACTTCACACTTATCTCATGCACACACACATAATATATATATATATATATATATATATATATATATATATATATATATATATATATATATATATATATATATATATATATATATATATATATATATATATATATATATATAGGGGAAGGTTCCCTTGAAAACCATGTTATAAATAAAAACTATGAAAACCAAGGGTTACATATATGTAAGTACATGTTACAAAGTATACAACTAATAGTTCCATATATGTAGGGGTTATGTATATGTACGTACGTGTTAACAAGTGCACAACCAAAAGTTACGTACATATAACTCATACAAGTTACGTATACGTAAGTCGTTTCGTCATCATTGTCATTCCTTGAAGTTTAAACTACATAATATATAATGAACTCAAAAAATAAAGTTAAATTTTACTGAAATATACTTTAAACAATAAAAATGTCGGATCAATTATAAATTATGTGATTGGGAAGTGATAGTTTTCACGGTTTTCATTTATAAGCATGGTTTTCATTTGATCTCTCCCCTATATATATATATATATATATATATATATATATATATATATATATATATATATATATATATATATATATATATATTTAGAGAGAGAGAGAGAGAGGTTTTCTATATATTTAAATTTTGTTTTTTCGTGTTTTTTGAAAAGTCTATGTTTCAACGTAAGTTTTATTTGTAAACGAGTTGGGTCAAATATAATATGTTTTATAAACTCTACACTTCGATGTAAATTTAATTCGTAAACAAGTCAGAGTGATTTTTGTTTAAAAAAAGTCGGATCAAATATAATATGTTTTCATTTAACGGTTTAAATTCGAGTCACTTTACGTATTGACGTAAATTTAATTTGAAAACAAGTCGGCTCTACTGTAATCTATACGTCATCACTTCGCCTACGATGTCGCGGCAACGCGGGTACTTTCTTTAATAAATTTGTCATTTTAATGTTAACTTCTGTTGGTGACAAAATGTGCGAGCCATAATACTCTCTTTTTCTATGTTGCGGTCACGTTAATAACATCTACGTAACGCGCGTAACGAAGTTCGCAAACTCGCTGCATCGCGCTGGTTTAATTTCTAGTTTTAACTTAAACCGACGATGTTGAAGCATCAAGGGCATGAGATGTTGGACACAAGTTATTGTCACGAGGTTCTACATCTAGAGATTCCATCTTTGCCCTCTATCTCCTTTATAAATACAAGCAACTTCTATTCATTCACCCACACCTCCACTATCACCTCAAAAACACACACACAAACACAAACACAAACACAAACACATATAACAACAAATGGGTTCCATATCAAAAACACAAAAGCCACATGCCATATGCATCCCATACCCTGCCCAAGGCCACATCAACCCCATGATGAAACTAGCTAAACTCCTACACTTCAAAGGCTTCCACATCTCCTTTCTCAATAACCACTACAACCACAAGCGATTACTCCGGTCTCGCGGCCCGTCCTCCCTCGACGGGCTGCCCGACTTCCGGTTCTACTCCATTCCGGACGGACTGCCCCCCTCGGACGCTGAAGCCACGCAGTCGATACCAGCTCTTTGTGAATCGGTTCCAAAGCACAGTTTGGAACCGTTCTGTGAGCTGGTCACGCGGCTTAATGGGTCCGAGGGGGACGATGTGCCGCCCGTGAGCTGTATTGTCTCGGATGGGTGTATGAGCTTTACGCTTGAAGCCGCCGAGAGGTTCGGGTTGCCCGAGGTTTTGTTCTGGACTCCTAGTACTTGTGGGGTGTTGGCTTACTCTCACTATCGGGATCTTGTTGAAAAGAAGTATATTCCCCTCAAAGGTAACGTCACACTTTTGGTTTATATTAGTGACCCAATTGATAAAATTCATAGTTGTGGTCACAACCAGAAATCTATGATAATTTCCACATAAATTGTAAATAATCAATCATAAATCTATAATAATTTCTGACAAAAAATCGTTAGTAATCAGTAAGAAATCTATGATAATTTTATTTCCGACAAAAGTCGTAGTTATCAATCAGAAATCTATATAACATCGTCTTTTTTATGGTGGATATATCTTCCGGAAATGTTATTTTGAAAAATGAACCTTTGATTTATTTATTTTTTAACAGACATTTAATTTATTGAATTATTTCAATTTCGCAAAAATAAACGATAGATTTTCGATGATAGTTTAGGAACAGATTTTTGAAGTAGACAGTTTCTGACAAAAGCAACTTCTAACCGATTAATTAGTTAGTCGCTATTTTCCTTTTTCGAACAGCTCATTTACGCTCATTTAGTCATTTACTCATAATGTTAAACTTATATTAACTTCTAACCAATGTTGTTGGGACCGGATCAGGCCAGCCACCGGTCCGGGGATCGGCTAGGTGGCCGGACCGGTTCGCCGTGATTCGTTTTGAGCGGTGAACCGGCCGGTTCGTCCCGAACCGGTGGTTGGACTCAAAAACCGGACCGGTTCGAACCGGATTTTGATATTTTTTTATTTTCTTGTTTTTTAATTTAATGGGTAAAACGGGATGTTGAACCATAAATAAGTGTGTTGGATATATAAATATAGTTAAGTTTTATATATAACTATAAAATACATATATAAATTACTTATATTTATCTATATATATAAAAATACTATATATATAATTATGACGTCATCCGATTCTTAAATACGATCCGACCGGTCCTACCAGTAAGGCGTCCGGTTCAACATCCGATACGGTTCTAAAAACATTGCTTTTAATCTATCTTATATTCTTGTATTATGTTAGAAATTCATGTATTAAGTTCAACATATTAGGCTTTATTAATATATGTTATATTGTCATTAGCAATTAATATAATAATAATTAATGAAAATCTAAAAATTATAAATAACAAATAATAAAATAAAAAATTATAAAATTATATTCTAAGATAAAATACAATAGAAATGTTATATTTTAGTATGTTGTAATAATTTATTAAAAAAAAGATTTATATTTTGGGATTTATTTATTTAGTTTACTTATTTAATATCAAATTTATTTAATAGTAAAAAGTGGTGGGAAACAAAAGTTTAGAATTCATGAAAAGTTGTCACGTGTTTTTTCAAAAATTTATTTTATTAAATAGTATAGATAATATTTTTAGTTGTTGATTATTCTCTTAAAAATTGTAATTAATCATGGTTAATTTTATTGATAATGGCGACCCCACCAACTATGAAAATCATAAAGTCGGAATAATTGAGAACTACGAGAAAATTTAAATAGTTTATTATTTACACGATAAATTTAATGAAAAACTATTTCAAATAGAAACAAAACTAAGTTTTAAAAAGTAGCTTTTTCTTTTGCAACAATATTGCGATATCATCTGAATTTTAACTTTATTTTTTGAAAGACATACATGATATTCTTTTAATGATGTTAACCATTAATAGTTGATAATTCACTCTCTACTAGATCGATCTATTTGGCCTTCTTTTTTGTATGTTCATACCCTGTCTACGTTATTATTATTCAGTATTTTGTAACATATGGTTCTTTGTAAAAATTGAATTTTAAAATTAAAACTGTGATATTTTAACCAATAATAATTCAAATTGTCAGGGACACTCCCTAAGTTTAGGTTTTATTGTCATGTGCAACAAAATTCGCATTAACATCATATATTTACATGTGATATTGCTAAAGAAAATAATATATTTATCAATCGTTTAAAATAATCTTTCCGAGTAAAATCAAATATTAATCATGTGTAATACCTGTAAATATTATTTTTTTAATTGTCACTATAAATTAGCAATTCTTATATGGTCTAAATAAGCTTTGATATTCATTATAATATGTCGGCCAATATATGGCTATAATATGTAGGATAATATATAATTTATTGTCTCTATTGTTTAAAAGTATTGATATGTGTCACTCGTAGGGAACGACGTTGGTGTGATACTCACATGGTTAATAAAAAATGTCATCTTTTAGATCTGTCTTGACTGTTGAATCTTGATTGCAACTTTAAACAATTATTATATGTCTTTAATATTGATTGCACAAAAAACAAATTAATTTTGATTACAAATCATTTTTCTTTAATATATAAATTTATTTTTCGTGACTTAATCCTCAATTTTATTTGACAAAATGTTACAGACACGAGTGACATGACAAACGGGTATTTAGAAACAACCATAGATTGGATTCCTGAAATGAAGAACATCAGATTAAAAGATTTCCCAAGCTTCATTCGAACCACAGACATAAACGACGTTATGCTCAACTATCTCATGAATGAATCCAAAGCGATCCCTAGAGGCTTAGCGGTCATTCTCAACACATTCGACGCGTTAGAACAAGATAGTGTTAAACCCTTATTAGCCCTGAACCCACAAATATTCACCATTGGTCCACTACACATGATGCAACAATATGTTGATGATGAGAGGCTCAAACACATTGGGTCCAACCTTTGGAAGGAAGATGTGAGTTGCATTGATTGGCTTGACACAAAAGACCCTGGTTCAGTTGTTTATGTGAACTTTGGAAGTATTACAATTATGACGAAAGAGCAATTAATCGAGTTTGGGTGGGGACTTGCTAATAGCAAGAAGGATTTCTTGTGGATAACGAGGCCGGATATTGTTGGAGGCGATGAGGCCATGATGCCACCCGAGTTCGTCGAGGAGACTAGAGGAAGAGGCATGGTTACTAGTTGGTGCCCTCAAGAAGAGGTATGTTATGTAATTAAAAAAAAAATGAGAGTATGTTACATATATGTATGTGTGACACTAAAATGATTTTTTTTAACCTTGTGGGGTAGTGCTCCATACATCATTAACATATTACATATATGTGTGTGTGACACTAAAAGGTTTTTTTTATTGCTCTATGTACAAAGGTTATAAAACATCCTTCCATTGGGGTATTCTTGACTCACAATGGATGGAACTCTACTATTGAGAGTATTAGCAGCGGTGTTCCGATGATTTGTTGGCCATTTTTTGCGGAGCAACAAACAAACTGTCGGTATTGTTGTGAAGAATGGGGGATCGGGATGGAAATCGATACAGATGTGAAGAGAGAGGAGGTGGAGGCTCAAGTCAGGGAGATGATGGACGGGGCGAAAGGGAAGATGATGAAAAGCAAGGCTATGGAGTGGAAGAAAAAAGCCGAAGAAGCCGTCGCCATTGGTGGATCGTCTTATGTCAACTTTGAGAAATTAGTCAGTCTTCTTCAAAGAAAGTGAAGCCTGTATTTCGTCGCTAAAGTGTCGCAGTTATAGTGAAACAATCATCTCGTTATAGATGGTTTGCATTGTAGTTATGGATTGTGGTAAAACTTAAAAGTGAATGATTGAATATTTCATTGTTTAAAAGTAAGTGAAGCCAATATCTGTATCTAATTGTTTAAAACCAATAATTAAATAAACTCAAATTTATTTGGAACACGTTTATTGAAATTCGTTTTTAATAACAAGAGTTAATTACGCAAATGGTCCCTGTGGTTTACTGAAAATAACAGGTTTGGGTACTAAGGTTTTTTTGTAACAAGTATGGGTATTGTGTTTTCAATTTGTAACAAGTTAAGGTATTAACACTAACAGACGTTAACTTTTCAGTTAAATCTAAGGGCATTTTCGTCTTTTTACCTTACATGGACTATTTATGTCATTAATACATAAAATGGACTGTTTGTGTAACTTTATATATACATATAATAGATATATGAATGCATAGGCACTCTCTCTCTCTCTCTCTCTCTCTCTCTCTCACACACACACACTTTTCTCATGTTCTGAAACTAATTCAACCACCACCACCATTCTCGCCGCCCTGCCGCCGGTGACCATTCCCGCCGCTCCCACCGCCGGCGACCGCCGCCCCCACTGCCTGCGACCATCTCACCGCCCCCACCGCTTGCGACCATCCTCGTCGCCCCCACCGCCTGCGACCATCCCCGCCGCCCCCACCGCCTGCCATTAACCACGCCGCCCCCACCGCCAGCGAACATCCCCGCCGCCCCACCGCCTGTGACCATCCCCACCGCACTATCATTCATCATCTCACAAGATCCCCCTTTGTTATAGGTAGGCTGATTTGGGGTGGTGCGGTGGTCGCTCGTGGGTGCTTGTGGTCATGTGGTGGTTCAGATCTCGATTACGGTATAGATTTCCTCTGATCATTGTTGATTTATTGTGAACAAAAGAACGACAAGTTGATTTCTTGTGACCAATACTCAATTAGGGTTCAGATCTAAATTAGGGGTGTTCGTGGGTGTTCGGTGGTGGCTGGTGGGTAGGAGGTAAGCTGATTTCTTGTGACCATTGCTTGAGCAGGAGGTAAGATGGTGATGGTTAGATGGTGATAGATGGTGGTGATGTTGGGTGGATGATGGGTATATAGTCATTGATAGAGATAGATGACGGTGGTGAGGAAGATGTACAAGGTGGTGGCCGGTGCTGGAGGGCGCTGGTGGTGGCCGGTGCTGGAGGGCGCTGGTGGTGGCCGGTGCTGGCGGGCACTGGTGGTGGTCGACGGTGGTGGCCGCCCATGGTGGTGGTGAAATTAGTAAAGGTGTGATTGTATATATGTGTGTATAACTGTATATGTATGTATGTATGAATATATATTAAATTACACAAACAATCTTTTATTTATATTAAATGACACAACCAGTCCCTCTATTAATACAAATTGTCCTTGTAATGTGAAAAGACAAAAATAACCTTAGATTTAACAGAAAAGTTAACTTCTGTTAGTGTTAATACCTTAACTCGTTACTAATTGAAAACACAATACCTAAACCTGTTACTTTTTTTGCTTAGTACCTAAACCTGTTATTTAAGATAAACCACAGGGACTATTTATGTAATTAACTCTAATAACAACTAACAGGATATCGACTCTATTTTCCTAATAACCCCATGGAGGTTGTGGGTGTTAAGAAACGATAAGGTTTTTAAACGATATTATGCTTAATTTGTTGATTATATCTTGATTATGGGTTAAAATCATGAACCTTAAAATGATAATTTATTCTTAGACATACGTATGAAGATAGAATTAGTGGAACTTTTTTGTAGGAATCATTAACTTTAAAGAGGATGATGAAGACATGATTTTCGTTATGGTACGTTGAGTTGATGGAGATTGAGAGAGAATAGTAAATGGTGTTCTTGAAAAGTGTCCTACCCTTATATCAATACACATGGTTAATGATAATGATCTGTTGTGAAAACTTCTTGTATTCTCTATTAAAGGTACCTAAAGGGAAATCTTAATTGCCCCTTTAAATTAATTAATATTTAGGATTAATGCCATCAAGTAATTGTCGGGAACATGTTACGTCATATTGGTAAGGTTACACCTATGATCCATAAAACCACGTTAAAGGGTTATTTTTAACATTCTCACACTTGGCTGAGAGATAATTTGTGATTAGTATAAGTAATTAAGTTTGGCTAAGTTAAAACACTCATCAAGTTTAATGTTGAAACTATAGTAGATAGTTACAATCATTTGAATGACAATCAATTCGAGACCCCTAACAGTCTTACTAAAGTCTCAATATAAAATAATTAATCATAAAACCAAAATAATTAAAATAAACCCATAATATACAATATTAATTTGTATAACTTTTTTATAAATCATTAAGCATTCATATAAGTTATTATACACAAATTAAAAATTCGAGGAAATTACAAGTTTTTTAAAAGTTTTGTTTAGTATACCTTTATTCATCATATCCACAACAATATCTTTTGTGCTAATGTTCTTGGTACAAAGATTATTTTCCTCTACTCTTCTCGTATGAACAAATTTTTTGTATCGAGGTATAAACCAGCTTCGCTCGAATCATTACTATTCGAGAAGTTAACAACAGCTAAGTTGTCATAATATATCTTTAATGGTCGTGATATGAAGTTAATAATTTTGAGTCTAGTGATAAAATTTCTTAAAAACATTTCATGGCAAGTTGCATTGTACATCGTAATGTATTCAACCATCGTTATTGAGGTTGTTGTATATTGCTTTTTATGACTTCTTCAAGAAATAGGTCCGCCTGTTTACCATAAAGATGTACCCCGAAGTTGATTTCTGATATGCTTTGAATCATACATATAAATCATATCATTTGCACATCAAATACTTTCAAAACTCTTAAAAAGAGTGATGATTTGGTACTTAATTCTCGTAAATTGTATATTTAGGTTTGAAAAAGACCAAGATGTAATAAATGAGCTAAAACAAGAAGAAAATAGAAGAAAATCAGACTTTAGAAGCCAAACATACCCCGTGCTTGGGGAGGCACGCCCTCATGCCTAGCCTCAACACAACCACATGTTTAACTTTTTAGAAAAGACAAAAGTATTATTCACCAACTAGGAGGCATGGACTGTGCCCCATGAAACACGGGATCGGGCCCATAAATCACAGGGTCATGCTCCATTATTAAATTACCAACGGTAGATACACTTAAATTTTATGCATGTAGTTTAGTATAAGTGAAAACATTTTATAACTGAATTTGTGTGAAAATATCTATAAAAATATAATACACCCAATACACACCAAGTTTTTGGTGTCTTTACCGGGACACATGGTAAGTCAAAGGTGATCTAATTTTTTTACTATTTTGTTTATATACATATATATATATATATATATATATATATATATATAAGAGATATATATATATATATAGATATATATATATATATATATATATATATATATATATATATATATATATATATATATATATATATATATATATAGGGAAGGGATCTTTTGAAAACCATGTTATGAATTGGAAACAATAAAAACCAGGGGTTACATATGCGTAAGTATGTATTACAAAGTGTATAACTAAGAGTTACATATATGTAAGGGTTATGTATATGTAACTACATGTTACCAAGTGTACAACAAAAGGTTACATATAGATATACATATATATAGATACACACACACATAGATATATACATATATATATATATATATATAGATATATATATATATATATATATATATATATATATATATATATATATATATATATATATATATATATATATATATATATATATTTTAACTTTGCTATATTTAGGTTAGTTTAAGTTACTTTTACTTTAGTTAGATTAGTTTAACGTACCTTTACTTTACTTATTTTTGAGTCTCAAGTAGTTTGTATATTTTTTAAAACAATTTTTATAAATATTAAAACTTATAAATTATTTTTTTAATATTCTTATAATATTTATAACTATTAAAATTAAAAGAATGTTTTTATATAAATTTAATAATATAATGATATTTTCCAGAAAATTAATAATACATTCTGAATTAATATTAATTAACTTAACTGTTTTTAATTTAATAATATAGTTAATAAAAAATGAAATGAGGGTGCCTGAGGTCTAACTCGGGTCCCATCTGAGTGAGTATAGTGAGTTAACTAGCAGGCCAAAGCATATAACCTGATTAGATTTAAGTATTAATTAATAAAAATAATAATCAATCAAATCCCCAAATCCATATGATCCTAGAATCAAATCGATCAAATTTAGTAACAAAATTAATCATGGGGCTTTTGTTATAAGCATGTAAATAAGTATATGAGTGTATCTAATTACCTATTTTGAGACTGAATTGATGATAATAAAAAAGATAAATATATGATAAATAATGATGATGATGTTCCACTTAATGAGCTGAAGAGCTTCCAGGTGATAATAATCAATAGCCCTGATCAATTGCATTTTAGAATGTCTAAAGAATGGATTTCGATTGTGTCGCGGGTTGCAATAAAGACAATGATTGAATTCTGAGTGTGTATGTGTGTTACGAATGCAATTAAATGTCCAGTGAGTTTAAAGGGATTGAATATAAGGTTTCCCCTTGATTATATAGGGCCAATTTCAGCTGTTTCAGTTGAATGATTTCAAATTTGAATCGGAGGTTCCAACTTTGATTCGGTGGTTAATCTGTAGTTTCAATAGTAATTATTTGCTCCATTGACTTTGAAATGATTGAGTATTTTCGGTGAATTGATTTGGTCAATTACACATGTTTTTTGATTTGTACTTGTACTTTGTTTGGAGTTGAAGATAATGAAACAGTCAGTTAATTCAAATTATTAAAGGTTGGGGTTCGAATTATTCTTAAGAAAAATGTAATTATGGTTAATTATTAGGGAAAACTTCAAATAAATATGCTCTTTAAACAAAAACGTATAATAAGTAATCTTAACTATTAATCTCCTTAATCAATAGTTAATATTAAATTATAAGGAAAAGTTTGTTAGTTGTGTAATTTAGGAATAATAATTTTGTTAACTTTTTGCAAGTTACGCCATGTTTTTTAAGTGTTCATAACTTTCATGTACGATATAAGTTTTTATAAAAACTTACACCATAAAAACGAATGTCTTTTTTATCTTAAAACGAGTATAGTATCATTATATAAAGAGATAATAAGTTTTCTTTTTTTTGTTTTTAATCTTATATTTTGTCATTTTGTTTTTAGTGCAATTTATTGTGCTTTTTTGTTAGTTATTGTGTTTTTATAATTACTATTGTGTTTTCTTAAATGATGAATTTAAAAAAAATGATAAAGATAGATTAACATTGTTTTGTATCTCTAATATGTAAAACCCAGTAATAAACTAACAACTAATTAATCTAATACATTAGCAACAATGACAAAATAAAATAATGTCTTATTGTGTTTTTTTATTATTGTTATTGTATTATCTTGAATACTATGAGTTTTGAAAAATACATTGATAATTTAACATTATTGTGTACTTTTAATTTTGAAATATAATGATAGATAACAACAAGTTTATATCATCTATAAAAAATAATAATAAAATAACATATTGTGTTATCTTTAGCATTATGAGTTTTGAAAAATACATTGGTGAAAGTATATCATTGTGTACTTCTAACTATAAAACACAATTATAGATAATAAATTTATATAACCTCTAGAAATAAAATAAAAAAAATAATCTAAAACGTAAAACAAGATAATATATACATACATACATACATACATACATACATACATACATACATACATACATACATACATACATACATACATACATATATATACATATATATACATATATATATATATATATATATATATAATATGACATAATGAACTGATATTTGATACAATAAATATATAAGACACAATCCTCTTTAGAACAATGGAATGACGCTTGTCAAGTCCACAATCCTTTATGGACTTTTTAGATTAAATACAATTTTTATTATAGCCATACCCTAATTATTAGTATTGATAATGGTGGCCCCTCCAACTATTAACATCATAAATAATTGATTATTTACATAATAAATTTAATGAAATATATTTCATGTAAAAAAACAAAATGGAGTTTAAAAATTAAGGATTATTAGATATTAATAATCACAACTTTTATTTATTGCCAGAGATTAATCATAGCTCGAAATATATTTGTAAACACTCCTAACTTTGAATTTATTTTTCTCAAATGATCTCTTACTAACTGAGAGTTAACCCCACATTAGATTTATGTTGAAATGTAACCAACTTTGAGCTTATTTACAACTTTGTTGCCGCCCAACTTTCATTAAGTCTGTTTTTTGGTGTCTATCCTCCATCGTTATGTGAATTTTACCTCCAATAAGTCAAGTGGCTCAGATCAAAAGGTGGAAATTGACGAGTTTCAGAGTGTAGAAATTTCAGATTGATTGACCTAATGATAGATTTTAACTTTTTACGTAGTGTTTTAGCCACATAAGCAGTCCGCATCATTAAAACACTAACGCGGTTAACTCTTACTTAGTTAAAGATCGTTGGAGGAAAATAAGTTTAAAGTTGGAAGTGTTAGTAATATTTCCTGAATTGAGATTAATTTCGGATAATAAATAAAAGTTGAGATTATTAAAATCCAATGTACACATCATTCAACTATTAGAATATTCTCTTAAATATGTTACAAATTTATAATGGATTAATTCAATCTATGTTATTATTATTTAGTATTTAGTAACATATAATTCTTTATAAAAATTAAATTTTAAAATCAAAACTGTGATAGCTTAACCAATATTAATTTAAATTGTCTGCGACACTCCAAAATTTTGGTTTTATTTTCACTAATGTTTTCTCCCGCGCTACGCTTGCAGGAGTTTGGTTGCTTTCTCCTGTCTTTTATGATGAGATTTTGTACGTTGTTTGCTCGACGCATTGGAAAACACAAAAGCGAATACCGGCATCGATTCTGATAATACATATACCGAAAACTACGATGTTCACTCATAATTGATCGGGTGGTGAAAGTTCAATGTTTAATAGCTTTATTTCCGTGTTTTACGCGTAAACCTACGAGAAATAGAGTTACTTTTGGGATTATCTTATGTTTGTAGGTTAAACGTGAAGAATAGGAAAAAGTTGGAAGAAACAGGACGAGAAAAAGATATGATAAACTGAAGTTATACGACAACGGTATCTTAAAACGGGCATAACTCGAACTAGGAAAGGAGTTACAAGACCACGACCTGTCCACGGAAAGGACTCAAAAAGTTACACATGAAAATCGAGGTTGCGCAAGGAGGTGGCGCCACTGACGCCTCCATAGGCTCCACCGACCCCGGGGTCCGGGTTTTGTTGATTTAACCTAATTTGAAGGATTTTAGAAAGGAAAAAACCTAACTTTTACAACAGCAATCTTGGATGAAAATTAACCATCTTTGATCATTCTCAAGCTCTTCCAACATTAAGATAATCAAATCTACAAGATTTAATGAATTGGCTTTGAAGATTCAATGATGAGGCAAGGCTAATTTGTTTGTGATTCACTTCAGGGGACGGGTTTGTGCAAGTTCATATTTTTCTTAGTTTGTAACTTAGATTTGGGATTGAATCTTTAACTTTTTAAGTTCTTTTGGATTCAATTTATAATCTGATTATTTAAATGGTTTGATTATGCTTAAACTTAATTTTGATATTCTATAATTTTGGTTGTCTTTAATCATTGTGTGATTGATTATTAGAATTAGGGTTTCATTATTCAAATTGGTAGTTATGTGAATAAGGTCCTTTAAGCTTTAATTCATAATTATCACTTAAATCATATCATGTGTAAGTGACTGTTAATGACTTCTCATTAGGTTACTAAAGAAAAATTGTAACTTTGTCAAATCTGAATCCTGAAGTGGGTTGCTTTTTCACTATGGTTGTTAAAAACTTAAACTTTTATTTCGTTAATTTGATTCTTTCACATTTCAATTAATCAAGCAATTTTCTTTTTAATGTTTAGTATTTTTATATTAATCGTTTCTAGTACTTTCATGTGATTCCATGTGGATTTGATACCCTTCTTACCCTTTTCTATTAAGGGTGATTAAGAACTCTTTAATATATATTTTTGACAGACCACACGACATCGATCAAAATGGCGTCGTTGCTGGGGAATCGTTGCGCTTAGTGTTAGTAATAGTTGTATCTTCTCTTAGAAAATCCGTAAAAAAACCAAAAATATTTTCTTTTTCTTGTTTTTAGTTTAATTGTTCTTTTTGTCGTTCGAAATTATGTGTGGTATTTGCTTTTTGTTGTAGGTAGTTTCTTTACAGGCTTAGTATAATCTCAATAATTTTGATCTTATCATGGATTGTGACTGGGATAATGATCTATGTATGTGTTGCGGAAGCCTTTATCATTGGGTTCAAGATTGTCCAATGTTTGAGAGCAAATATAGAAACATAGAAAAAAGATGTTTAGAATACATGCAACAAATATGTGAGAGCAAACTATGAATATGAAGAAACTCACTCATATTATCCACACTATGAACCACCTCCACCATCAAATTATCAAGAATATTATCATGTAGACATAGTATACAAATATGCCCAACAGTGGGATGTCAACCACTATGAACCCAAGATGTCATATTTATCAAGTTATCGAGAGGAGTATGATGACTACTATCCTGAATATCCTAAAGTGTCATACGAGATGCATTAAGGTTCAATGAACTCTAACCATGATGAAATCTTGAACATGTTGGTAGAAATGAAAAAGAAGACATAGAAAGAGATAAAACACTCAAGGTACTGGTTAAGCAAGTTAGCCAACTAGTTGAGGATATGGCTCAACTAAGAAAAAGGCAATTTGAGTTGGATAATGATACCGTGATTATGGTGATGTGGTTGAAGAGGTTACAGGACTTCAAGAGCATGAACATGTATGTTTAAAGTTGATAGAAGACATAACACTTTTAGAGAAGCCAAAGCCTAAAATAATCCAAGTTTATCCTAGTCCTTTCCATGTGCTTATTATTCCAACCAACAAAGTTGGAGAAGAGGGTTTGAGGACAAAGAAAAAGAAGGTGGCATTATAAGAAATTGGACAAATCATCATAAAGTGGCTCCGCAAAAAATATTCAATAGACTTGCCGATAGTTGGGAATCAACTAAGGAACTTTCATGCCAACTACCAAGCGTTTGTTGGGAATTCAGTAGGCAAATGTGCACTTAAACTACCATAACAAATATCAGGTACGGTCTGGCTGAAGACCTAAAGCTTAGCGCTACTTCGGAGGCAACCCAAGGTATTTTGTGTTTTTTAGGTTTTTTTTGGTTTATTTATGATTTTAGTTTATTTTATTTTAAGAACTTTATGGGTGTGTTCAATAGAAACCCTCACGAGACTATACTCGTCCACCCGGGTCTACCGGACGGTTTAAAAGGCTTGTTGCATATGCTAAATGCAACCGTGATTCCTACGAAAATGAGTGTAAAACTTTTATCATTAATGTGATTTTTTTATATTTATTTAAAAAGCTAACTATTTTTTAATCATCTTTTCACATAAAAGTTGCATTGAGGACAATGCAATGCTTTAAGTGTGGGGAAGTGGATGCATTATTGATTTAAATGTGAGGTGCTAATCATGAAGTGATAAGTTCGCTTCTACATGGGCCTTAGTATATTTTGTAGATTAGTGGACAAGATATTGAAAATAACTAGTACACTTGAAGATCTTGCCATAAAGATATAACCAGGTGCATTTGTTTCCCTTAAATATTGTTAAAAATAGTTAATTTGTAGTTAGTTTTAATTTTTGGTTATTGATGGCGAGCCGTCGACTGATTGTAAATGTTTGGTAAATATGATAAGATTGGGTCTGATCTTAAAAATCTCTTGTCTCAACACTAATAGTAACATTTACTTAGTATATTGGGGGCAATGTACATCTCAAGTGTGAGGATGAGGGGATTTGGTAAAAGTTTTCAGAAAAAGTTAAAATGTAAACTTTTTTTTTCCAAATCTTCAAGTGAAGTTTATTGGGTTTAAATATGAAAATTTTCAATGTAAATCGCTAACTTGTTGTTTATCAAAATATTAGTGTAGATCCTAGGTAATGGTCATATTCTTTAAGTTCAAGGATAAAGTATTTCTAGCAAGTTGTTTTTGAAATGTTAAGGATGCTTACTTAGGGTTTACAAGCTTTTTATATAATAAACTCATGTACACATCGATAGCCTAATTCCTACTTGGTGAGATTTTAAGCCTATTACTTAAAACACAGTCATATATATATACACATACATACACACACACACACACACATATATATATATATATATATATATATACATATATGTATATATATGTATATATATGTATATATATATGTATATATGTATCTATACTATATATATATTCATTTGAGAAGGGCAACCATGTAATTTCACACAAATCTCTTAATTTTAAGAGATGTACAACTTCTGTTGCATAGGGTACAACTTCTGCACATCTGCATATCTTGAAAAGGGCAACCATGTAATTTCACACAATCCTCAGACTTTTCTTCTGCATATCCTCAGACTTTTGTTGCAAGACCAAAGAAGAAGGTCTGTGACCTTCTTTTCTTCTGCACATCTGAAAATGGCTGAGGATATCACCAAAGAAGAAGGTCTGCCATCGATTTTCAAAGAAGGTCTGCGTTCGATTTTCAAATGGGCGGGCATTTTCAAATGGGCACACAATTGGATTGATTTATACACCCAAATCGTGAAGTTTGAGGATTTCCCCCCGAACACTAATACCACCATAACCCATTCTGAATCGTCGATTTACTCCGGTGACCGTTTTCGTCCGCATCGTAAACTTCTATCAGTCCCGTGGTTCGCTAATCAGACCCGATTCGCCAAAGCTCGTGGATCCGATGTGAGTTCTTTCTGTTTGTATTCGTGTATGCTGAAATCAATGTTTATGATTGTATTTCGTGAAATTGAGTTGATTTTGTTCGATAATAGAAGTCGTTTTTGGTTTGAATGATTGTTGATTCCTTGAAATCGTATTCATGTGTGTCATTTGTGTTTATAGCATGTGGATTATGGAGCATCAATACAAAGGGTTCTAAGGAGGGATCTAGGGTTTAGCCTGGGGATTTGAAATACTATTAAAGCTTGATGCTTTGATGCAGTTAATGCTCAAATGACTATTTTCAAGATTCATCGAGTCAATTTCATGTAAAGAATTGAAAAGATTCCCTTAAAGTTGAGAAAGATTGTTAAATTCCTGCATAATTTTAAGTTTTTAACCAGTGTGCTTAAGTGGTCTTAATCTGGGATTTTTAAAACAAGAAAGATATATGGTTGCTGAGTTTTTCTTAAGCAATCTTCCCTAAGATTAGATTGTAATTTCGTGCTTGGAATTTCGTGCAGGTGAGACCGGGGAACGTCATTGAAAGAAAAGGTTTGTCTTAATTTCTTTGTACTTCTACAAGCACAACCAAGATATGATTTTAGACTTGCTGAACCCCTTTGTACCTTGTTTTGTGGCATTCATCTGCTTCAGGAAAAGTTTACCAGGTAATGCTTTTGTTAATGCCCTTCAAATAGTTTCTATTTGAAGTAATGCTTTGTGCACGTTTTGTTAACTTTGTTCATAGTTTTTTGACCAATTTGACGGTGATCTAGGTTGTGAAAGCACAACACTCGACTCAAGGAAGAGGAGGTGCTATCATACAGGTTAAAGCTTTCAATGTGTTAATTTGTAATTCTTTGTTTTCATGGATTGTTGTGTTATTTTCACCGTATCAATCTTGTATTTTATTAAAAACCTGATGTATGTGCGTTAATCTTACGTTCCATCATTTCTTCTGAATTTCTTCATTCATCATCGTTTTGTGGTAATTTCTTTTCCATTATGATCACAATGCATCAATTTATCTGTTTAATTTGAAACTTCCGATTCTAGAACCTTAATTGCATTGGCATATAAATTATCTGTTGTTGCTTATATATATTAGGTTTTCATTTGACATATGTATCATTTCTTAGCCTCCGAATGTTGTAAGCAATCCTTGTTATATTAAAATAAATTTCTGAATTTGGGCTTCTGTTTCTTTCAATGCTAAGTTGCAGGCTCTTCAGCACCAAGCAGCAGTTCTTTAAGAAACTTTCAAGTGGGCAAGATTAAAAAGGTGTGACTTGGTCTACTTCTTTATATAAAGTTTACATGCTTATGTTAGGTGAAATGTTGGTGTTAATGTGGTCATCCTTTTTCTGCACAAGTTAGAACTAGAATGGATTTAAATTTGCATTTGGTAGTGATTTATTATGTATATACATACATACATGCACATGTATATCTTATATGTATAAACCTTAAGAGCAGCTGTTTGGTAGTGATTTATTATGTATGGGGTTCTTAATTGATGGTTCACCTTCTTCTGTCCAGTAAATGCATGTGGTGAATTAACTTCCATACATTATAACATACATTAATGTAAACCGAAGACTTGATGTGTAAAATTAATCCATGTCCTTGCTTAGTTTACGTGTTGCGTTTATATCAACAACATATATGTATGATACCCCACACTCATTATTATAACGACAATTGTTTCTTAGAAATCTTTAAACAGTTTATAAATTATAATTTATAACCATGTTCATCAATCAATAAATTCAATCAATAAATTCAATGTTTTTTTGTTACTGTTTTACCCATTTATTTGATTCCATCTGTATGATGTAGGCTATAAATGACAAGTTTTGTACTATTGAGTGTCTTATGATTAGTATGCACTTCATCACTGGTTAAGTTCAGATGCAACTAGATTTGTACATGTTTGTTAATCTTTGGTTCTGCAAGGTTTTGGTTTATGAGCATAAATTAAGAAAAATAATTGTTCTTGAGAATCAGGAAGAGGTGCATTAAACAAACAACACATAATTTCTACCAGTAAATATGTAATTTTCTGAAGGATGTTCACGTGTCAAGAATGATCAAGATCGTTTGTTTGATTTCTTCATTGATTTTGTGTTTGTGTTGATGTGTTTATACAAGGTGAGATTACATGATGTGTTTATACAAGGTGAGATTACATGCACCTTATAACTACTAATTTGTGAGGGGTGAACCTGCGGCCTTATACACAGCAACAAAATACATATCAGCAGCAGCCCTAAAAATATAACTGATTTGACATGTCCAATAAACTTTACTCATTTGGCCTTTTAAAAAAGATTACCCATTTGAACCAGGTGTAGTTAGGGATTGTTATGTGTTTGGTTATACAAGTTTCTTGTTTCTGTTAGTGCCTTGCTTGGTTATACAAGTTTCCATCAGAAGCCGTTGCATCGCACGAGTATAATGAACAACTGATTTTTATTGTTTTAAACATGTCAAATAGCTAATTTTATTGAACGGGTCAACTGGGTAATTTTTAAGCTGATAAATTGGTGTGGTCAACTGGGTAATTTTTAAAACAATGCAGACTGTGAAGTTTATTGCTATCAATTAGTGCAGTTTTTATGCACTATATACCCGCCAAAACATTGCATATTTATGAAGTTGTTGCTGTCTATTTTTACATGTTTTTATACATAATATTAGCTGCCAAAACAATGTAGATTTATGCACTCTGATGCTTATAATTTTGTGAAGCATGTATGCATAGTTTGTTGCTTTTAGAACACTACAGCTTTTATATATTAGCTTAATCTTTTTTATTTGAATTTTGTTAGCCATCTAAGTTTTGCAACTTACCTTTACAAGCTAATTGTATTCACAAAGTATACGTCATAATATGATGTGGTACTTGAATACTTGATGACATAAAATTTAGAATAGCTGCTTTGTTTATTCGCTCAAAGTTATATATAGAGAATGAATCTAATGTGTTCTTATATTTGTGGCAGGGTGCACTAAATTGGGAAAGATACGAACCGAAGCAGGAGGCAGTTTGTTATGTCACTGTGAAAAAAGTGAGTTTTGGTTGTTTTGACCCGTTTAAATTTTATGATTATCTAACGTGTGTTTGGATTGTTTTGACCTGTTTAGAGTGTGCTTTGATCACTTAGATCATTTAAAGTGTGCTTGGGTTGTCTTGACTCATTTAAAATGTGTTTCGATCATTTAAAGTGTGCTTGGGTTGTTTTAAACCGCTTAAAGTATGTTTTGATCACAAAGAACATTTTAAATTTTGTTTTGGTTGCTTTGACCCATTAAAGTGGGTTTTGATCGCAAAGATCATTTGAAGTATATTCTAGGTTACTTTGACCCAATTGAAGTGTGTATCTTTAAGATCATAATAAAGTAAGTTCGATTAAAGTGTCTTTTGATCTTATACACTACTGACAATATTATGATCTGGTCATTGCAGGCTCTGTGAAATTGTTGAATTCGTTCGTTCTGAAAGCTACTTATACTAAAAAATATTCCAGTCTTGCTCAGTTTCAATCAACAGGTACAATCATATACACATTTGTCCCAAAATATGTAGTATTTGGCTTTATAGATAATTTAATGAAAATCTTTAACCATTGACACATGCTTTTATCATCATCTTAGAATCCTACTCCCAAAACTTTAACAAAAACTATTTGTACCATGTTCTTTTAAGAATTTATAGAAAAGTAGGTGTAGGACTCCTTTTTTGTTAATTAAACATATTGCCTACATCCATTCAGTGTTGACATTTTAGGTGTAAGCTTTACAAATCATCATTTTTGATTGATAGATACCCCCAATATATAATCGATATATAATAATTGTAACCATCTAAAAGCTAATACTCAAAGTTACACTTTTATATCTACTAAATGTAGTATCAATGTCAATTGAATTTACAAAAAAAATCAATTCATGAATTAGTTTCTGATTACTGTACTTGGTTATAATCTATATACAAACTTAAAGATAACTAACTGATCAAGCTCAACTAAACATGTACATGCCGTAAGTTAATAATTTTAATCGTTTAGTTTCTAATTGTCATAATTAGACTTAATTATCACAGTTCTTAATCTCCATCAATATCACACATCTTCGAGAAATATTAATTAATTAATAATAATATTTAATATTTCAATAAGTTTTATTAATTATCATAAGGTTTACTTAAAACTACTTGGTCAAAATTTACATACAAACATAAAGATAAGTAATTGCTCAAGTTCAACCAAATCTATACATGTTCCAAGTATCATAATTCTTAATCTTAATTAACATAACACATCACTCATAATTAATACTTCAATAAGTGTTTATATTTATAAGTTCATGAAAAAGTAAAATAAACATATACAAAAATAATAAATGTGAAATATGTTTTGAAATTACAAATGGGTAAAAAAGTTACCTTACTTTTTCAGCAAAAATAACATATACCTTTCTTTGTGTTAAAATTAAATCATTCAATATTTTTACAGACTAACTAAAAAAGTGAAGGTCTAATTTAAGCATGGATGTTCATTCCGTTGTTGACTCTTTTTCATCACTCACAAATTATGGAAGTTGGTATACTATTCCTTTTGTTTGGGTTGAGTTCATCTCAGAAGTCGTTGTTGAGAACAAATTATTGGTTATATTTCTTGATCAAAACGTAAGTGATTTTCTTTTCTCATTTTCAAAATATAAAATTATTTTTTTATATTTTACATTATGAACACTCTTTTTGTTTTTTAGAGACAAAAAATAGCCGCGTTTGTCCCGGAACATTTAATGGACTTTTATAATAATATGGATTTGGTGGCCAATGTATTTGTACTTAGTCGTTTCCAAATTGAGAATTTGAAATATCAAGAGTATCCGACATATGAAAAGTACATCTTGGTATGTGGTGAGGTCAAGATTGTCATCAGCGAATACACTAAACTTATTACATTTGAAAGTCCATTTGTGAGAGGTTTTTGTCTGTATCCATTGGTTCCTTCTATTCAAATTCTTAAGCATGATAGAAGACACCAAAAGTTAATAATTGGTACGTTCTAAGTTTCTAGATTTATCTATTTTTGATAGATATATTAGATATACCTAAATTTTCTCAATAAGAATAGTTACGATCATTGTAGATGTTGTTGGACGGATTGTCATGGGTAAACGAAAAAAAGGACGATACCATTTTGAATTGGTTCTTCAAGATGCGACGTAAGTCAATGATTGCATAAAATATTTAAATTTTTTTTATAATTTCGCCGTATATAAAGATATAAACAATTTGTTTGTGATTCTAAATTTAAATACATGTGTCAGCGGTCACACAATACAAATGCTTTTATATGACTCGAAGCAGACAAATATGTTTAGAACTTATCTAGCAATCGCAACAAATTCTATAGTGTATGCATCTCGAGTGAAATTGGTTCATTTACCAGAGGGTATGTATTACCTTATAAATATATATATTTTTTAAAAAATACTATTTCAAAACCTCTATGCCTTACGTAAACTTATACGTTCTTTTTTGTTTTCAGAAAATATTTTGGTTTCTACAGACTTAACAACGATTGCCTACGAACCAAACATGCCCGAGGCACGTGATATTGAAAGGATTGGTCGTCCTTAGAGTCCATGTTCATTTTAACATGTTTACAATGAACTCTTTAATTAACTTCTATGGTTAGACGTCTATTTTTAATGTTTTGGCTTTTCTTGCGTTCTAATTGGAATTTGATGTAACGAAGTTACAAAGAACTTATATTCATATCTCATGCATTAACTATAAAAAACATAATCTCATATTCATATTATAAATTTTATAAAAGAACAAAAGAAAGACAAATGTAATCAAATCATAAACACAGACATTATACTTAAACATTGATTATTACAACCAGTTTGCTTGAAACCAACAACCCTAATAAAAAACGATATAAAGTTTGAACTAATTACCACACAAAATATCAACCTCACAATCTGTGTAGACAATATTATTTTAAGCATTAATTAGTAGAACTATGTTTTGCTTTGCATAATATTTATTTATATTAGTGTATTGTGTAGTATGCTATATATGTAATGTAACCCCACTTTTCTTCACCTAAATACTAATTCATAGGAGAAATATATTATACAGATAATTAGTCAATATTTGTGAACGAAGGTGTCACCATGGTTGCCCTACTGCTTGAAATAATGATATTTGAGATATTAACGAGGCTGCCAACAAAGGTTGTATGTCGTTTTAAGTCTGTTTGTAAGGAATGGTATGCCTTCCTATCAACAGAAGACTTTGCAAGGGTACATTGCTCCCGCTCATTAAATTCATCCAATCAGAGAATCCTCTTAATCGAAGACCAAATATGCTCTGTTCGTCCAATTGACTTTCAAACCGGTGATTATGGGCCAAGCACCATCGTCCCATTTCCATTTCATGATGTCTCGATTCGTTCACATTTGGATGGATTGTTGTGTGTTCGCTTGAATCATACATCTGAGTTGCTTCTTTGGAATCCAGTCACCGGTGCTTACAAGTATTTGTCAACACCTCATTGTCGTTGCTATGGATTCTTTGAAAAAAATGCTGACGCTATTGGTTTGTACATTGATGCTTATAATGATTACAAGGTCTTGCATGTAAAGCGTAGGTGTGGTGTACTTTGTGCATCTATTTATTCTAGGAAATCATCCTCTTGGAGAAATATACCTTTCGTAACAAGACCGGAGTACGTTATCCCCGCATTCTCTTGGTCAACTGCTACGTTATGTGCTAATACTTTATATTTCACTGTTTGCGAGTCCTGTGTTGGAGGAACAAATGTGGTCATTTGTTTTGATGCTAATTCAGAGCAGCTTAAAGAGATAAGCTTTCCACCGGTTCCTTCTGCAGGCATTTATATCGGAGATTTAGTTAATGTAAAAAATGAACTTCACATGTTTGTTAGTACTGGCATACGCGAAATGTTAGTTGAGTTATGGTTGCTACAAGGGGAGCACTGGATTAAGGTCGTGTCATGTTCTACGATCCCTCCTATCCCGCTGTCAATATGGTGTGAGATAACACATTTTATGACAAATGGTAATTGGTTTGTGATGACCAATTTGGGAAAGCTTTATGAAATTAAAATGGATGTAGAGCTCTTGGAATGTTTTTATCCTGTTACTTCGTTTCGTGGTTCCCAGGGTGTAGTTTTTGTGCAGACCTTAGTTTCACCAGCTCTTTTAGTTTAACTTTCCACTTTTAGTTTAAGTTTTCTGTTAATGTTTTTCAGTTATGATGCTCGGAACACATGTAGTCTACTGTTATTGTAATGATATTTTCATAAATTGATTGTCTAAGATAAGTCTCTTTTATTTAATTTACAAGGTATTTATCAATTTACAATGACTAATGGGCAACCAAAAGATCATATTGATTTTTCTACCTCGCGTGCATCTACGTCAATTGAAAAACAAAAAGAGTACAACGCGCGATATTATGCTTCACGTAGAAAGAATGGGCAATCAAAAGATTGTAATGAACCCGCTACCTCAAGTGCATCTACGTCAGCTGAAAAAAGGAAAGAGTATAATAGACGATATTATGCTTCTTGCAAAGAAAATAACAATCTATCAAAGATTGGTGCAGGCCATGTCCCCCAAAGTGATCCAATAATTGAAAGGACGCCATTAAGAATCTTGAAAACTAATAGTAGTCAAATAACACAAATGCGAAAGCAGCATGTGTCATGTAGTTCGACTGAAAAAAGAAAGGGTCGAGATGAAGCATGCTATCATACACGCAAAGCCGATGGAAAACGTAATTCAAATGGTATTCAAATTAGATGTGCTCCAACGGATGATAGTACTCCGACAACAACACTCCCCTTTATAAATGACGAAATCATGCCTGAAATATCACGAGGTTTATAGTTTATTGAACAATGGTTTCATTATTAAAGTTGACATCTTTTCATTTTTCATCACTTAATACTTGGAATTCCTTAGGTATTCGAATTCAACCGCGAACACTATTACCTCAATTTTCTGACGTTATTGATCAACCATCCATCCGAGATGAGATTATTGAAGACGACCCGTATAATTTTGTTTACAATGGTAGACCTAGAGACCATCGTGTCTTCAATGAAGTCTTACCTGAAACATCACAAGGTTTCTATTTATTTAACAAAGTTTTTTCATTCAACTTGACATTCTTTTACAACTCCTGTTACTTATTACAACAAATTCCTTAGGTGTTCAAATAGAAGGAACCATTCGAAACATTTCGGACATAGAAGAGGATCCCTATAATTTTGTTTATGATGGTATACCTACTGATCATCGTGTCTTAAAGGAACGTAGTCCATGTCCTCATTGTGGAGCCAAACGATTCACATTTGAATTTGCAACCTTTTGTTGTATGAGTGGAAAAACAATATTAGCAAATTCAGAAATTCCAGAAGAATTGTACCAACTTTTCACGTCGCAAGATGAAGTTGGAAAAATGTTTAGGCAAAACATACGTGCTTATAACACCAATTTTTCTTTCGCCTCAATGGGTGTGACGTTGGATGATACAATGAACAATATGAGAGCCGGTGTCTATACGTTTCGTGCGCATAAAGGAATATATCACAAAATCGACCAATTAGTTTCGAGGGATGGAAAACCTAGGTATTTACAGTTGTATTTTTATGATCCTGATACCGAGTTAGATCATAGACTCCAATGGCCCAATCTTGATCGAAGCATCACTGAGATGGTAACACGTGCTCTTTCTACAAACCCATATGTCAACACATTTCGAAGTCTTGCGGAACTAGGACCTCTAGACAACTATAGAGTCACTTTAAATGCTTCCGTGGATCTTGACCAAAGGGTGTACAACCGACCAACGACATCCGAGGTTTAAATAATATTATTTTTACTTCAACGTGTGGATCTTCTACCGTACACTACATATTGATTTACATATTTATAATGCAACATTTTATAGGTTGCTGGAATTTGGGTGGAAGGTAACGACAATATCACTTCGTACAAAAGAAGTATTGTTGTGTACGGTAGGTCAGAATATAGTCAAACTATCCAGCCTTACTTTGGTTGTTACGATCCATTATCGTATCCTCTATTTTTTCCTAATGGTGAGTCGGGTTGGCATCCTAACATACCACGTCAAGGAGTACCACTCAATGAAGTTCACAACAATAATGACAACATCGACGAAGAAATGGAAGGTACTAACAATTTATGTATCTTTTAAAGTGATGATAAAAAATAATACCCTAACGTGTATTATTTTTAATTATTCAGAGGCAAACACACGACGTGGTAGAACAACCGTAGCTATGCGAGAGTACTACTGTTACAAATTCCAAATTCGATCTGTTGAGAACGTGCTTTTGTTCGGTGGTAGATTGCTACAACAGTTTGCTGTAGATGTTTACATAAAGATTGAGACGCAACGTTTACAATTTTGTGAACGAAACCAGTCTAAGATCAGAGCAGATTTGTATCAAGGTATTGTGGATTGCGTTAATGCTGGTGAGGTTAATCCAAACAGAGTGGGACAACGGATTGTCTTGCCTTCATCTTTCATCGGAGGGCCTCGCGACATGCGTCGTCGGTTTCTAGATGCGATGACTTTAGTTCAAGATGATGGCAAGCCTGATTTGTTCCTTACAATGACATGTAATCCTCGGTGGCCTGAGATATGTGATAATTTGAAAGTGGGTCAAACCGCACAAGATCGTCCAGAGCTTGTTTCAAGAGTGTTTCGTGCTAAATTAGAGGATCTTAAGGAACAACTCTTCAAGAAACATATTCTAGGAGAAGTCAAAGCATACGTTTATGTCATCGAGTTTCAAAAGCGTGGTTTGCCACATGCACATTTTCTTCTTATCATGTACCCGCAACACAAAATCAATAATCCCGACCATTATGATAAGATTGTGTGTGCTGAAATTCCCGACATATCAAGATATCCCAAATTGCACGAGGTTGTTGTCAAGCACATGATTCATGGTCCTTGCGGACATTTACGAACAAACAATCCTTGCATGCAGGGTGATCCTCAATTTGTCGTTTTCGCTATCCCAGGCAGTTTAATGAACAGACAACACAAGGAGACGATGCATATCCATTATATCGACGGAGAAATAATGGAATAAAAGTGGATGTACGAGGAAAAACTCTTGATAATAGATGGGTGGTCCCATATAACCCAAGGCTTTTAATGATGTTCAATTGTCACATGAATGTAGAAGTTTGCTCAAGTATAAAATCTGTGAAATATTTATTCAAATACGTTTACAAAGGACATGATAAACAAGTTATTCAAATCGATCAAGATGAGCAAGAGGTTGTCATTAATGAGATAAAGAAATTTCAAGATGCGCGATATGTATCACCCCCAGAGGCTATGTGGCGCATTTTTTCCTTCTCTCTTTCTCAAATTCATCCTGCTGTGTTGGCCTTACAACTACATCTTCCTAATCATCAAATGGTTAGATTTAGAGATAATGATATAATGTCTGAAATTGTTGACAAAGAAAGAGATAAGAGAACCATGCTAACTGCATTTTTTGATACAAATAGAGTAGATGAAACAGCAAGACAATATTTGTATAAAGATTTTCCAAAACACTTCACGTGGAATGTAGGCTCGCGTCGTTGGAATCGTCGTTTGCAAAAACCACAAAGAGGTCGTATTGTTTATGCTAATCCAGCTGAAGGAGAAAGGTATTATTTACGCCTACTTTTATCAAATGTTAAAGGGCCTACTTCTTTTGAAGATCTTTGCACAGTTAATGGCGTAAAGCACACAACGTTTCGAAAAGCAGCTCTTGAGATAGGCTTAATTGAGAACGATGAAAGTTTATCGCAATCTCTCGCAGAAGCGTCTCTATTTCAGTTTCCCAAGGCTCTTAGAAGGTTATTCGCGACTCTAATAATTTTTTGCGAACCTGGAGATGTTCGAAAGTTATGGAATGACCACTTTGACTCATTATCTGAAGACCATAGGTTACATTGTCATAGTGGTGAACGAGTGCAAAATATAGTTCTTACTGAAATTAGGGTGTTTCTACAATCTATGGGTAAAAATCTCCATGATTTCGATCTTCCAGACATAACAGAAGATGCTCACTTACAATCGGTACGTCATCGTGAGGTGCAAGAGGAGTATGCGATAGTTGTTGAAGCTGAACACTTATGTGCAAAACATTCACTTAATTCGGACCAAAAAGTCGTGTTTGATGAGATAATGACGCATGTGGATAATGATTTACCAGGTGTGTTCTTTATAGATGGTCCAGGTGGAACGGGAAAAACTTTTTTGTACAAAGCGTTGCTTGCTGAAGTTCGTTCACGTGGTCTTATTGCTCTCGCAACAGCTTCATCGGGTGCTGCAGCCAATAATATGCCAGGAGGGAGAACGGCTCACTCGAGATTCAAGATTCCCATAAATCTTAATAATAATTCGATGTGCAACATCAAAAAACAAAGTGGGGCCGCTGAACTACTTAGGTCATCTAAATTAATCATTTGGGATGAAGCATCAATGGCAAAACGACAGGCGATCGAGGCTGTTGATCGGACGTTGCAAGACATCGTAGGCGTTAGTCTCCCATTTGGTGGAAAGATAATGGTTATGGGAGGTGATTTCAGACAAGTGTTGCCGGTTATTAAACGTGGCACTCGAGCACAGATTGTAGACTCTAGCCTAAGAATGTCGCCTCTTTGGTCTTTGACTAAAAAGATGCGGTTGACCATAAATATGAGAGCGCTTAATGACCCGTGGTTTTCTGATTTTCTTTTAAGAGTCGGTGATGGAACCGAAGAATCAATTGAAGGAACATTTATTCGCATACCTGATGACATGACAATTCCATGCACCATTCGAGAAAACTCTATAAAAGAATTGATTAATGCCATCTTTCCATCTATTTCAAACAATTTGTATTCTTCGGATTATATAATCTCCCGAGCAATTCTATCAACTCGAAATGAGAGTGTTGATGAGATTAATGATCAAATGATCGATATATTTCAAGGGGAGGAAAAAATTTACTATAGTTTTGACGAAGCAGAAGACGATCATAACAACTTTTATCCGATCGAGTTCTTAAACTCACTAACTGTGAGTGGTTTGCCGCCTCATAAGCTTCGACTAAAAATTGGATGTCCCATAATATTGTTGCGGAATATCGATCCATCACATGGTCTATGTAATGGCACAAGATTGATATGTAAAGGTTTCCAACACAATGTTATTGATGCGGAAATAGCTGTTGGCCAACATATTGGGAAAAGAGTATTTTTGCCAAGAATCCCTCTATGTCTTTCTGAAGACGACATGTTCCCTTTCAAACTAAAAAGAAAACAGTTTCCCATTCGACTTAGCTTTTCAATGACAATTAATAAAGCTCAAGGTCAAACAATTCCGCACGTTGGCGTTTATCTACCGGAATCTGTGTTTTCACATGGACAACTTTATGTGGCATTGTCAAGAGGGATATCACGCGAAAATACAAAGGTGTTAGTGCATCCTTCAAAGAATTTTAGACGACACGGAGTATACACCTCAAATGTTGTCTATCGGGAAGTGTTACGTGATGAATGAGTTGCATGTGTATATAAATGAAAGTAAGTTAATAGATTTGTGTGCCTTAAGTTTTTTATATTCTGAATGTATGCTAATTACATATTACTCTATATTAATTGCTAACCAAATTAAAAATATAAGTTAAGACATGATTTCTTTTATCAAATATATATACTTTATAACATACTGACTTGTTCATTTTCTATTACATAAAGTAGAAATCTATTATGGATGAACCAAAGAAGGAACTTCAAGACATACATGGTATCAATTTAACATATCTATACTATAGTTTAATAGTTTAATCTATATACTTTTCTGGTCTTAATAAAACACTACTAACATTTATTTTTCAGTGCCTGTTTCAGTCAAACAGGAGAAAATGCAGGAAAGTCCGCATCAAGAATTAGTTGTGGTAAAAAAGGAAGTGACACAAGAAACTTCCAGTTTGGACATCGATGAAGAATGGTGGTCTAAGCATATTGATGAGGTCATTGAGATGTGTAAGGCTTATGACAAAAAATGATCTCAACAAATCCAAGTAGTTGACATGCGGATATTTAATTTTAACGTACTATGTTTATGACTTGTATTCTCTTATTCGTGTGCTCAGATATTTAGTTTTAACGTACTATGTTTATGAAAAACATTTTCTTATTCGTGTGTTATTATTTAATTGAGTTTTGTGATGCTCATGACATAAATAGATTATACAATAGAAGCCACGCATGCATCCAGAAAACAAATATCGCATTGTGAAATATGTCGATGTCGTCAATATTGCATTGTGAAATATGTCGATGTCATCGCCGCCGCATCGCGCGGGTTCCTTACTAGTATGTATATATGTATATATGTATATATATATATTTATTTATATATATATATATATATATATATATATATATATATATATATATATATATATATATATTCATTTGTTGAGGGTAGACCATACACCACTCTTGTTGCAGAACTTGTATTGTTGATGCACACCAAGACCATAAGCAAGATGTTTGCAGATAAATAACAAAGGCAATTTAAGAACCCATTTACTTGTTATAGTTTGTTATTGTCATCCATCCTAACCTTTAGTAGCCATGTTGATCCTTAAGCCATTCTTTTGTTAAAACCGATATATAAAGCTCAAGTTGTTAGGTGATAACCGATCGTTAAGTCGTTCAAAGAAAAGAGAATCCTAAGTCAAGCTTATATTTTGAAAAAAATTAAACTTAAAAAAATAAGGAGAAAAGAAGTGAAAAAAAAAGATCAAAGTGATTTAGCTCCGAGAGTCATGATAATAAAGATGGTTTAACGGTTTGATTTATATTTCTGTTTGTGTTAGCTACTTTTAAAAGCCAAAGTTTTCTACCCGTGCCTAAGCCCAAAAACCCGTAAGTCTTTTAGATGTGTGCAAGATCTATGCAAGTGGTGGAGGTGTGATTGCTATACAAGCCTATGTGGACAAGATGATATATTGGGTTAGTGAGTGATTACACTTGTACATATTTACTAGTCCAGATATAAACCGAGAAGAGTGAATTATTATGAGGGGTGTGTATATGAGACTAAAATCAAAATCACATTAAGCCTACTTGGGTGATGTCCTATTTAATTACCTATAATTGATTTGCTAGAACGTAAATCTATTGAACGATTTAAGTATTGTGAATAAAGGCATGACTTTGGACCTTAAATGATTTTTAATAAATGATTAGCAATGTGTATTATCAATAATGGTTTTATAAATTACAATTGAGTTTTGCTTGAGGACAAGCAAAAGGTAAGTGTGGGGATTATGATCGGGTGGTGAAAGTTTAATGTTCAATGGCTTTATTTCCGTGTTTTACGCGTAAACCTATGAGAAATAGAGTTACTTTTGGGATTATCTTGTGTTTGTAGGTTAAAAATGAAGAATACGAAAAAATTGGAAGAAACGAGACGAAAAATGGAGCTCGAGAAGTAAAGATATGATAAATCGAAGTTGCACGACAAGGGTATCTTAAAAGGTCATAACTCGAGCTATGAAAGGAGTTACGGGACCCACGACCTGTCCACGGAAAGGTCTCGAAAAGATACACATGAAAATCAAGGTTGCACAAGGAGGTGGCGCCACCGACGCCTCCATAGGCTCCACCGATGCCGGGGTGCGGGTTTTGTTGTGATTTGACCTAATTTGAAGGGTTTTAAAAAGGAAAAAAACCTTATTATGAATTTTAACTTTTACAACAAAAGTCTTGGACGAAAATTAGCCATATTTGATCATTCTCAAGCTCTTCAAACATCAAGATAATCAAATCTATAAGATTCATTCAATTGGCTTTGAAGATGCAATGATGAGGCAAGGCTAATTCGTTTGTGATTCACTTCGGGTGACGGGTTTGTGCAGGTTCTTATTTTTATTAGTTTGTAACCTAGATTTTGAATTGGATCTTGAACCTCTTAAGTTCTTTTGGATTCAATTTATGATTTGATTATTTAAACGGTTTGATTATGCTTAAACCTAATTTTGATATTCTATAACTTTGGTTGTCTTTAATCATTGTGTGATTGATTATTAGAATTATGATTTCATTATTCAAATTGGTAATTGTGTAAATATGATCCTTTAAGCTTTAATCCATAATTATCACTTAAATCCTATCATGTGTAAGTCACCATTAATGACTTCTCAGTAGGTTTCATTAAAGAAAATTATAACTTTGACAAATCTGAATTCTGAAGTGAGTTGCTTTTTCACCACTATTGTTAAAAACTTAAACTTTTATTTAGTTAATTTGATTCTTTCTCAATTCAATTAATCAAGCAATTTTCTTTTCAATGTTTAGTATTTTTATATTAATCATTCCTAGCACTTTCCTGTGATTCCCTGTGGATTCGACACCCTTCTTACCCTTTACTATTAAGAGTGATTAATGACAATTTAATATATATTTTTGACCGACCACACGACATCGATCAATAATCGGTTTGGCAAGTGACAATACTGCAACAATAACTGCACTCCCTATATCAAATGATACAAAAAACACCAATTATACCCCTAACATCAAAAAACATGTTACCGGTCACATAGAAAATCTAAAACCTATATAGCTATACGCCAAAAATCACATAATCTATTGTACGACTCAACTTGGTTTCTTTTCTAGTTTCTATCTAATCATTTTCCTTATGTTTAAAAAAATTTAGATTTTTTGTATTTGATTTTATTTTATACTACGTTATCTAGCTTTCAAAACCAAACCAACCAACTTGCATTCTAACTAAAAAACCGATAAACCTTCTAGTTCTTAAAACATCGTTTTTCTAACCCAACTTAATCAACCTAAAATAGTTGAAAAGAATAGATCCAAAGTATCACCAAAACATTTCAAATCAAATTTTTTTAAAAAAATGCAAACCAAACTAAACAATCATCTTCTTCATCTTCTACTTCTTCCACTTCCCCACATCACCCACTCTCTCTCTCTCTCTCTAATATTCACCCATCACCACACACCCTCTCTCTCCTTCATCTTCTACTTCTTCCACTTCCCCACCACCGGCGGAGCATAGTTGAGACCGGGGGGGGGGGGGGGGGGGGCCTTCTTTTTTTCGTCGGTAGTGTTAGATTTTAGTCCTGTAGTGTAAATTTTTGGCCTGGTAGTGTAATTTTTTATATAAAACTCAAGTATGCCCCCCTAACAAAAATTAATTTCGCCCCCCTTACGGGAGTGTTCAAGATTCGCCACTGTTCCCCACACCACACACTCCTTCATCTTATACTCCCCTAAAGACTCCACCAACACCACTATCACCACAACCGTCAACCACCACTATCACCGCCCATCGCCGCAGCCAACTCCCATCCCTAGATCCGACCTCAACCAAACACTACCCCACCCCAAGGAGACCCCATTTCCTTAAAAAAGTCGTCCAAATGCTCACCGGATCATCGGAAACCGTCAAACACCACCACCACCACCACTACGTCGTCGCCCAATCCGACGCCGTCATCAGATTTCCTACCCCACTGATGAAAACGAGTCCCCCAAGAAACCCTCGAAGTTATACAAATGGAGAAACAACATAAAGAACTCCAAGATCTGCCCATTGGTAGCCAGGTTCGGGTCCTGTTTCAGGTTTTCAGAGGGTCCCGGGAGACCCGATACGCCGGAGATTCTCTCGCTGGAAGTTCTTAACTTCCCGTCGTTGGTATAAGTCCAATCGCTTGTGCCGGACCTCTTTAATCGGTCTATAGTGACCGTGGATTCCGTCGCCGGCGAATACTCCGGGAAGGGACCTACCTGCATATTAAAAAAAAGTTATGTGATCAAACTATAAAACACTTAACATGACTGTAGCAACTATGTTACTTTTTAATATATAGTATAACATGCAATCAAATTCGCATTAACATCAAATATATACACTTGATTTTGCTAAATAGAATAGTACATTCCCAATTTCGTTTTAAATGATTGTGAGAGAAATTAAGTAAAAAAATCATATATAAGTCGGTAATTATTATACGACCAATTAGCAAAACAGAAGTTAAAAATATATGTTAAATTTTCAGTTTAAATTAAAAATTCGTATATATATATGATCTAAATAAGCTTTGACATCATTATAATATGTCGGCTAATATATCACTATAATATGTACGCTAATATTTAATTTGATGTCTTTAATACTAAAAGTATTTTAGTATGTTGATAATTCTAGAAATGTGTCAATCATATAGAATTGTGATTGGTATGACCACTCACATGTTTATTAAAAAATGCCATCTTTTAGATCTCTCGCGACTTTTGAGTCATGATTATAACTTTAACAATTATTATATGTCTTTAAAATATGATTGCACCAAAAAGAGATTAAAGTTTGATTACAAATCTTTTTACTTTAATATATTAATCTAAATTTCTACATTTTAATCCTTCATATTAAAGGATTTCCCAAGCTTTATACTAACCACGGATTTAAATGATGTTATGTCAACTATCTCATGACCAAATCTAAAACGATCCCGAGAAGTTTACCGATCATTCGTAACACATTCGACGAGTTAGAACAAGATAGTGTTAAACCCTTATTGACCCTTAACGCACAAATCTTCACCATCGGTCCACTACACAGGATGCAACAATATGTTGATGATCAGAGGCTCAAACACATAGGGGCTAACCTTCGGAAGGAAAGATGTGAGCTGCATCAATTGGCTTGACACGAAAGAGCCTGACCCGGTTGTTTATGTAAACTTTGGAAGTATTACAGTATGACAAAAGAGCAATTAATCGAGTTTAGGTGGGGACTTGCTAATAGCAAGATGTCACACCCCCGTTGGTAGCGGAAACACAAGATGCGACGGACGAGATTGTCATAACATATTTGGGGTCTAAGACAACCACTAAAGGCACTCTTTATCAATGGATCATGACGACGCCTGACACGTAAGAACAAACGTCATGTACAATCAATCCCATAACGTCATACCATAATGAACATATAGTCTATAACTTCCAAACCGGAATGAACAAGTACAAATACAATCTTGAAAAACAGAACTACTTGAAAAACAGAACTCAGAGTTTTCCAGTAAGTAACAACAAACTTGAAATTTAATACAAAGAAAATAAAAAAGAAACAAATTGACACTTTAATATCACAACCTAACAACACTCAACAAAATGTAGGGCAAGATATTTATATGCCACGCCACTATCAAAGAGATTGTACCAACAATAGACTGCTATTGCGATGAACGTCCTTTATGCTCATACGACATCTTTTTATGTGGAAACAACTAGTGGTGCCCTACCCATGGCAACTTTAAAAGTGCAAAACACACGTAAGCTAAATCCTTAAATATTAACCTGAACAACATTATGCATATACTAACACATAACCAATTGTATTGAATTGTGGGTACCAAATCACAAACATTATTGCAGACACCTCAACAAACTTGCAAATTACTATCTCGGGTGAGCTAGCAGCTCAAATAATTGGGATTGAATGCTCAGAACTTCGAGTGATAGACGCATGCGACAGCAAGATCAGAACACCACCACAAATTGAAGCAATGAAAGGAAAGATAATGGATTTCCACATTCAAGCACATAAAGAAACCCATACCAGTATAATAAGAGCCACCATCAACAAAATTAGCAACCCCGAGAAGCCGTAACCCCCCACCAACCCCAAATCCTACAACACCTGACACACCCAAAAAACAAATCATTACAAGCAAGAGACTTAACTTCGACTCGTCAGGTGAATACTTTAACCATGTTTGTTTAATTAATTTGATAGTTATTTCATAAGTCCTTAAACACTATAACAGTTTGTATTATGAAAACACAGATATTGGATCCAGTGGCTCAAAAAGGCAGAACAATAAAGGATGAAGCAAGATTCAAAAGTCCATGACAATAGAAACCTTTTGGGAGCATGAATGAGCTCAAATTGTATCAAGTAACCTTTTGTATGTCACAAGTTGTGACCTGTATAAAATGGACATCAAGATATCTTTTGCAACTTAGGGAGGATGCAAAAACTATCTCTAGCAGCATCTACAATAGTGATGCCTATTTTGTTAATGATAATCATCTCTAACAACAGCTACGATGACACTGCCTCTTTTATAAATGATACTAGACATAGAAGGCAATATGAATTCTAGAAAAAAAAATCATTTTGTATAACGCAAACCAACATAATCGAACCAACAACACACGCATACACAATAATTGAGCCCGCGCATCGCGCGGTAGAGTATTCCTAGTTGTATTATTAATGGAAAAGGGGAGTGAATAGTAGACTTTTGTGTATTTGTAAATTAGCATAATATTTTTTTGTTTTTTTAAATGACCCCTGATTTCCCTTTTGCCTTCGCTTGATTACACATATAACAAGACTGAAAGCCAACCGCTCAGAACCCACCCCAAAGTTATTCCTTATAATTTTCATAGTAAATAGACAATCGGAAAAGATAGTTTAGTTTTGGTTTTCTTTTTAATATTAATCACATTAGTTTTAAATGTTTTCACAGTTAACCGCATTTTTATTATTTTTGAAGTGATAATAAAGGTGGGAATCATGTCATCGGAATGAACTGGCACAAATAGAGGTGATCTATCTATAGTCATTCTGTTTCCATACATATTGGAGATAGTTGTTATAAAATTGATAGAACCTAAACTGGATGAAATTCCAGAGGATCAAATATTGTTAAATCAACAGAATAACTAGTAATACCATTTAAAGGAGAATAAACCTTACTCTATTATTAATCGAGAAGAGAAATGAATAATAGATTTTTGGGTATTTTCAAATTAGCATAATATTTTTTATTTTATTAATTGACCCTTATTTTTCTTTTACCTTCACTTGATTACACATATAGAAAGAGAGAAAATCAACCGCTCAAAAGCTCCTCTTTGTACCCACCCCAAAGTTATCTGTTCCACTTTTCATAATATTAATAGGCAAACCGAATGGATAGTTTCGTTTTGGTTCTTTTGAATATTAGTTGCATTAGTTTTAAATGTTTTCACATTTAATTCTATCTTTTAGTTTTTTTTTTCGCCACTAAAGATAAGGGCTTTAGAGTTGGCCACCAAATTTATAGTGAAGTTTCATCTTCCCGAGTTTTGCTGCTAAAGTTTTGTATTTTTACATTTTCGTCTTCGATTTGTTCATATTTTTTACTTTGACGACTAAAGTTTATGATCTTAGAGTTTGACCACCGATTTTGTTTTTTGACTTTGTTCGCTATATTTTAGGATATTATAGTTTGACCACTAAACTATATAGTGAGTTTTACTTATTCAAATTTGTCCCCATAAATTTTGTATATTTGAGTTTTACCACCAATCTTTGATTTTATGGTTTCTGACGAGTCAAACAGTAAATAACCAAAGTAACACGGTGTTGTGTTTGGGAAAAATGACTGGACTCTTGGCACATATTTTTAGAGTTTGACCGTTAAAGTTTACTATTTTAGAGTTTTGCCACAAGAATTCGTTTTCATTGTTCTAACGATCTGGCTTGATAACAATCAATTAAAGTAACTCAGCGTTGTGCGTTGGAAAAATGCCGTAGTGCGGAGAGACAAAAACTAGTTATTAATAAAAAAACGATAAACAAAAAATTAGTCGTCATCAAAATCGACGTGTGCTACGACAAAGTAGCTACTTATCATGATAAGATTATTGCAACTGGACAGACCTTTTAAGTTGTGGTAGATGTATTCTACAAATTGTGGTGCACATATGTAGAAACGTGCTAAAATAATTCAGGTTATGATTGTATGATCGAGTGAAATACACGCTGCATCATTCATTTTTGTTGTCATTGTATGCATACTAAAAGCAAGTAATTGCAATCTTGTCTCACTGCAGGACTAAAGTGTTGCGATGTGATTTAACAATAATTTACTATAATAAAATGGTAGAAGAATAATTCTTAATGACACTGGAAAAAAGAAAAGAAAAAGATCCTCAACTAAAGTTAGTGTTCTTATTGATACTAAGCGGATAATAAGTGAAAGTTAATAAGAATGTAATATAAAAGAATAGTTTTAGTAAACTCGTGTATTACACGGATTGAATAAATAAAATATTAAATAGAATTTAAATTTGCTAATAACAAAACGATAGTTTAATATAAGATATGATTGAAATCTTTCTTAATATAAATAGAACAAAAAGTTTTGTTTCAAAAAGAACATTTAAAAAAATATATCATTTTTAAAAACTTTTTTATTATAACTCCTTAAAAAATATATAACATTCGAGCCCGGCTGACCAGGTCTCCAGTGCTGACCCAGACTTTAAAAAAAATATGCTGACCGGCTGACCCGCAGGCTGCCGCCCCCTCGTGACCCGCAAGCCGCCACCCCCTTCGACCCGCAGACCACCGCCCCCTCACAGTGGTGGTGGTGTGGTGGTTCCGACCGATTGTGTGACTCCGGTGAGTTTTGTTACTTAAATATTGAATCATTATGGTTTCAGCCAGATACTTAATCAAACAATCAAGTTTCAGTCAGATGTATACTCAATTAGAACTTCTAACTGAATCAACTTCTAACTGGATCAATTTCTGACTCAATCAGATCTTACTTAGTTAGTGTAATCAAACAGCCCCTAACAGCATCTTGAATGCAGATCTGAGGAAACTGTGTGCGCACATGCCATAATTCATCCATTTCAACGAAGAGGAAGAACATGTTAGGTGGGCTCTAGGTTAGATTTTCTTTTTCATTTTTTTGGTTTATGACTGGTATCATGTTCATTGATGGTTTGTACACCACATCTATCTCTAAGTTCAAATCATTTTAGATATATAGTAATTTGGTAGAATAATAAAAATTTGTCTTATATAAAAGTTTACTGCCAAACTATTTGTTATAATAGTAAGTTATTTTAATTTAAAAAAACAGATTTATCATAAAAGTATTTTAATGATAAAACATGAATGTAAAAAAAATTTGATGATGCGAAAATGTAAGGATATTTGTGAGGTGTACGTATAGCATTTAGAAAAATGAGAACTGTTTAACGACGAATGAAAATCTAATGCTACAACCCATTGAGAATGTCCATGTCTGTACTGGTTAGTTTTCTTCTCTTTTTTTAAACAGAGGTCAGATGCACTATGATACACGGGATGAATGATGAGTATTAAATATTAGATTGAGTATATATTACAAAAAATATTAAATTTCTTTAGATTCACTTCCCAATTTACATTGAAAACTAAGTCATTTATTTTATTCATAAATTACACCCCAATTTATAATACACATGCTAGTGTTTTAGATGATAAGATCATTCATAACTCATTCTTTATCTTTATCCATATAATTACACTAAAAATCACTATTTTTTCTCTTTCATTTTTAATTTTATCATTACTTTTATCTCTCCTCCACTCAACAACCAATTAAAATATATTAAAAACATTATAAGGTTTTGAATAGTGTTTCCCCAAAATACAAATTGAACAATAAATTTCACATATCTTTCACTCATAATCACTTATAACCATACCATATAATATAGGGAATACACACCCATAAATTTAGGGAACGCACTGTGAATGTTCTAAGTTTAAAATTGAGAGAACTAGAAGGTGTCATGCGGAAAATTTTTAGTGATTTATTAGTATAGATGTGGGTAGGGTGCAAGTGGGTCGGTTTGGTTTGGTTTTAGCCTAGAACCGAGACCAAAAACCGATATTTTGGTTTTTAAAACCCCTTACTATTTACTTAGGTTTTTTGTTTGCAAATTGCCTAAACTTTTAGAGTTTCAAAAAGGAACTCTTCGAAAATCGGCCTAAGGAAAGAAGAAGAGGTGAAAGAAAGCAGAAAAATTTGAGTGTTCTGGGGAGATTGGATATTAACTAGCTAACTTGATGGAAACAGCCCTGTAAGGGCATCCTGTTTGCTTCGCATGAACATAGCCCAAAGAAGAAAGAATCCTGTTTGTAGTATAGAATTCCACGCTAATGTGCAATGCTTGCATCACTTGATGTAACAATTCAGTTTTGGTTCATTGGTTTTTTTTCCTTTTTCACTGTGGTTTCGGTTTTTAATTTGGGCTTCAAGTTTTTAAAGTAAAATTTTGTCCAAAGTAATGAACTTGAGCTAAAAACTTTGGGTTTCATTTTGTTGATCTTTGAAAATAATCTATATATATATTTTTAAATATTACTTGACATTAAAATTAATTACAATACATAAAATACAATACCAAAAAATTCAATAATACAAATGCAAATAAAAAAGTTCAAAGATTATTTCTTGAACCCAAATATTCAATCTTTTCTAGATAGCATAAGTAAAATAAGTAATTAATAGGTTAATCATGTATATAAGTGTATAAATAGACCTCTAAATTTACAAGTTCGGTTGTATGGTTTCGGTTCGGTTTTTTCAGATTTGGTTACAAGCAAATCCGAAACCAAACAAAACAAATGGGTTTTTAAAATCCATAAAACTAAACAATCAGTTTCTTATTGGTTTCAGTTTTTTCGGTTCAGTTGCTTTGGTTATTTTGATTACATTTAAATTATTTTTGGTTTCTTGCAGACCCCTAAATGTGAGTGTTAGCAATGTGGATGCTCTTTATAGGATAAGTTAAAAGTTGGAAACTATTTGAAAAAGTAATGAAAATATATTTTTCACATGTTTCTGTGATCGATTTAAAATCAGAATTTCTTTTAATTTTAATTTACTTTTTCCCATTTTTATGAGCGGCTTGCAACTGGAGTTTTGCAACGTGCTGCAATTAAATTGCGGCTTGACTTTTCCGACAAATAGAGTTTGTGACTGGATTGCAAACGTGTTATATTTTTAATATTTTTTAAATTTTCTGTTTTTTCCATTTTAATCTGATAATAATGAAATATCTAATCATCCAAAAGGTAAAACCTCAAATATAAAAGTTATCTGAACATAATATCAACGAGTTTACAAAATAAGGTTTGCTTAACTCGATGGTGAGAGCATTGACACACAAGTTGTAACATCGTTTCATTCAAAGCTTTTGAAACCCGAAGGGAAAGTGAACCGAACGTCACACAAATCCACTAGTAAGATTGGTTGGATTGTATTTTATAAATCGGATACATAATAACTAGTTTAAAACTTTCTAACAATGTAGAAAATTTTAATAATGAAATTGTTTATTTTAATTATGTTTTATTCAAGTATGTTAAAAATAAGGGAGAGTTAGGCTAAAATTGAAGAAAAACCTTAAAAGCCTAAAAAGCATATCAAAACACTCATAACCGGCCAAACAAACTTCGATGATCAAATGTCTGGATAAAATTGATAGGCATGATTGCACTTTCAGGTTTAATTTATTCGGTAGTTCAATCCAAATACAACAATCAGATTAAACTAAGTTTATATCCAAGGACAAGTATGTTTGTATGTGTGAATTTGTAAACCAGAAGAAACAGAAGAAATGACCAAATAGAAATCTATTCGTTGTGCAGGGGATGGGGCAGAAAACTAACATTTAGTAGTTTTTATTTGAGTTCAAATAATGCAAATTGTGTCATTTTCATCCCAAATTTCACATGTTGGGTTCTCATCCCGCCAAAGGTGCGTTTTATTTCTAATGCCGCCAATGGGTCGTTGGAACCCCCAATGCTTATGGGCTTCACCTTTAAGAACCTATGAAGTTCTAATATCGAATATCATTATAAACTCAAAAACAAATGTACACTCCGTACTTCTTAACTTGTTTAATGAATATTATGATCACATTGTCAAATACTCAATCCAATTATACTAGCTAAAATATCTAACAAATTGAACGTGAGTAGGTTCAATAAATAAACAAAATTCATTCAATTTGTTTTTTTAATTTCAAGATAGATGAATAATCATTTTGTTATATCAAGATAAAAAAAATTGTCCCTCGTACCTCAACCAGAGGCGTTGCCGCGGAGTCTCGAGAGCACCTGTCATCCTGCGCATAGCCAAGCATTCTTTTATGCATAAGCTTCCTATATCTCATACGCTTAGCCGAGAAAAATTAAAATAATTCTTAAGGAATTTGAGAAAATCTGATGTGATAATCTGAAGAAAGACTTAAGAAAACTGGAAAAAAAAATTAAAAAAACTTGACGATATTATAAAAATGTGATGTGACAATATGAATAAACTGATAAAACCAGACGACTCCTCGCCACTAAATATAAAATATCAACCAATCCTATGATATATCCATAACTTCTCCTCCACTATAAATATCAAACAACCCCTCTTAACATCCACAACACAATATCACCTTATTAACATACACATATTGCAACAAATGGGTTCCATAGCAAAACCACAAAAACCACATGCCATATGCATCCCCTATCCAGCCCAAGGCCACATCAACCCCATGATGAAACTAGCTAAACTCCTACACTTCAAAGGCTTCCACATCTCCTTTGTCAATAACCACTACAACCACAACCGCTTCCTCCGGTCCCGCGGCCCGTCCTCTCTCGACGGGCTGCCCGACTTCCGGTTCTACTCCATCCCCGACGGGTTGCCACCCTCGGATGCCGACTCCACGCAGTCGATACCTGACCTATGTGCGTCCGTTCATAAGCATTGTTTGGAACCGTTTTGTGAGCTGATTACGACGCTTAATGGGGCCGAGGAGCCCGACGTGCCGCGGGTGAGCTGTATTGTGTCCGATGGGTGCATGAGTTTTACTCTTGAAGCTGCTGAGAAGTTTGGGTTGCCGGAGGTTTTGTTCTGGACTCCAAGTGCTTGTGGGGTTTTGGCTTATACTCACTATCGTGACCTTGTTCAAAGGGGGTATACTCCTCTAAAAGGTGACATTATTTCTTTATTTAAAATATTATACGGGTACATTGTCATTCATTTTTTCTTTCATATAAGATATAAAGATCAACATAACAGGTTCTAGTTTTTTCTGTTGAATGAAGTTACCTTAAAAAGGTTTTTAAGTGTTGTTTAAAAAAGAATTAAGATATCATAAAAGAAGGTTTTGGATGGATATGTTTTATAATTCTAGAACTCTTAATTTTAATTTTTTTATTTTTCTTTTTTATTAAATAATTACATTAAATACTAATGATATTATCTAATTGTTTTTTAGATTAAAAATAATATTTATAACATACTAGTTATTAAGGTTGTAGTGCATTAAAGTTTGTACCTTAAGCTTAGTGGGTTGTACTCACTTTTGGGTTTTTTAATCTTTAATTTTTTGGTTTTAACACCAATACTTTTACATCTTCTACAATTTAACCCCTATGAATTTTTACTTTCCACTTTACCCTTATACTTTTCATATTTTTACAAGTTTTTCGTTTTACGTTTCGGTCTAAATTTTACGAGTTAACACACTGCAACGTGCGCGCGAGTACTAACTCAACATAGTTATTTTTTAAATGTTTTACGTTTCACGTGTCTGATTTAACGTTTTTACGTCTACTTTTCCGTTCGGTTTTATATTTTTCGTTTATATTTCTTTTAATACGAGTTTTTCAGGCGTTGATGGTTGCTAATGTTAGTATGATATTTTTGCTACTTGACATGATTTTACGCCCCCCACCGCAACGCGGGGGGCTTAATACTAGTTTAATCTAAATTACAAAAGAGATCTCTTTATAAATTTAATTTCTAAAGAAAAAAAATTTATAAGTAAGATTTTTTTCTAAAACATTAATTTTCTAAAAATGCGTTGTTTAGTGTCTATTTTGTTGGGACCTATATCAATTTAATAGAAACAAACATCAGTAGCTACTAGGCTAAGATGACACAAAGTCATCTACAATAACATCAATTACTTATACTAATTAACTAAATGTTTCAGATACGAGTTACCTAACAAACGGGTATTTAGAAACAATCATAGATTGGATTCCCGGAATGAATAACATCCGATTAAGGGATTTTCCGAGCTTCATTCGAACCACAGACATAAACGACATCATGCTCAACTACTTCATAACCGAGTGCGACACTATACCTAGAGGATCAGCTATCGTGCTTAACACATTCGATGCCCTGGAACAAGATAGCGTTAACCCATTATATGCATTGAACCCCCGAATTTTCACGGTGGGACCCCTACACATGATGCAACAACATCTACAAGATGAACGGATCAAACAGGTTGGGTCCAGTCTTTGGAAAGAGGATACGAGTTGCATCGAGTGGCTTGATACAAAAGACCCTGGGTCAGTTGTTTTCGTTAACTTTGGGAGTATTACAGTCATGACAAAGGAACAACTAATTGAGTTTGGATGGGGACTCGCTAATAGCGAGAAGAATTTTTTATGGGTAACCCGACCGGACATTGTTGGTGGCGATGAGGCGATGATGCCACCGGAGTTTTATGTTGAGACTAACGGGAGAGGCATGATCGTTAGTTGGTGTCCTCAAGAACAGGTAACCTCATATAATATTATGTAAAATATATAGTTATAACATATAAAATATGGTGACAAACATAACAAACAATGACCATCAAGTTACCTATTAATGATCTCATTCAACCGAAAAAACAAAACACAAGTTGGGTGTGGGACAAGGAAAAGATGTAGTGATAGCAACATTTTAGATATTTTTTTTGAATCTTATCAAAAAAACTTAAAAATGTGGTGGATTTTGAAAGATAGATTATTACTTTTACTTGTAATCACTTGAGTAATAATACAAAAATACATTTTTTAAAATGATAGTTAGAGAGGATATTCGGTTTATTTGTTGGAGATCGTTATCTTTACTAGACAAATTGTATTTTACTAACTCAAAGTATTATAAATTTGTCTATAACAGTTAATGCTAACAATTTGATCAATGACACTCTCAACTTAGCAATTTCGGTAACATGATTTTCATATATTCAAACTCGATTTGCATTTATTTTTCACTTGATTTTGCTTGTATGTTTTTCTATTTCGTTTATAATCATCATCGTGAGGGAAGTCAAGTGAAAATCACAAATAATTATGTTACTAGAAATACTTTGGCAACAAAAGTGTAATTGATAAAACTATTACTATAAAGGATCAACATCGACCAATAAGTTTATTTTATTAAATTTCAATTTGTCTTTATAATATATCAATTATATTTTATTAAAAAGTATGAACATTTATGATAAGTTTGACCTATGAATTTATATTGGATGTTCGATGATTGATTTCATATATACTTATAGGTCTTGAATCACCTTGCAATCGGAGGATTCTTGACACATAGCGGATGGAACTCAACACTTGAGAGTATTAGCAGTGGTGTTCCGATGCTTTGTTGGCCATTTTTTGCAGAACAACAAACTAATTGTCGGTATAGTTGTGTAGAGTGGGGTATTGGGATGGAAATTGATGCAAATGTGAAAAGAGAGGAGGTGGAGGCTCAAGTGAGGGAGTTGATAGATGGGGCGAAAGGAAAGATGATGAAGGTCGAGGCTTTAGAGTTGAAGAAGAAAGCCGAACAAGCAGTCACCATTAATGGATCGTCTTACCTGAACTTTGACAAATTAATTAACGACATTCTTTTGAAAGAGTGAAGTAAGATTCTATATTTATTTTTATGTGTTTGGTCATACCTACATATATTTGTTATTCTCAATTATTTTTAATGTACCTTGGTAGTGAAGTTTATGATTACAATTATTATTATTATTTATACATTTCCAATTCTTTTGAATGACAATTTCAGTAAAAAGGATGGCCACTAGCAAGAGGCTAAGACTAAAAAAGATTACACCAAGCTACCATTGAAAATTTAATGAAGGAAATATTACACCATTTGTGCCACACTAAATCTACTAGCTTAGCTCTAAACTTCAACCACGAGAAAGTGTTACTGTGATAACCTCCATTGTGCTTGACGTCAAATATGACGTTCGATTAAAAACATTATCATTGTAGGATTTCCAAATAAACTAAAGTGTTGCAAAGAAAATCACAAGCCTTGCGTTCTTTAACTTACTTGTATTTGGCACCAAACTAGGGACCATAAGTAACTCCTTAATAGAGTTGCAGTTAACCAAAGATAGATAACACCACTTAAAGATTTTCAACCATGCCTAGGCTGTATATTTACATTGTAAAGAAATTGAAGGTACCAAAAACAGCCAAAATCATTATATTATTGTGTATCAAAACAAGAGACATCATCCCTATATATATACAAGAATGATCTCGATAAAAAAGAAACAAAATCAACTAAATCAACCACAAAACTTGGACGATAAAATAGGAGATAAGCATGGAAGCTAAATAAGAGATAAACATAGGAATTAAAATATAATTCAATTCAATTTCCATACTCCCCCTTAAGTTGGAGTGTGTAAGTCGATAACACCTAACTTGCCAAGTAGGAATTGAAGTTGCGGTGCTCCTAGCCCTTTAGTGAAAAGATATGCTATCTGCAACTTGGAGTGAATGTTGGTAGGGGCAATCTCTTAGCTTTCAACAGGTTCCAAACAAAATAACAATCCATTTCAACTTGTTTTGTTCGTTCGTGAAAGACGGGATTATTAGCAATATGTATGGTCGCCTGGTTATCACAAAACAAAGGAGTAGGTTCTTCAAAAGACACATCTAAGTACTGTAGAAGCCAACGCATCCATAAGACTTCGCTAACAGTATTAGCCATGGAACGGTATTCAGCCTCAGCCGAAGAACGAGATACTACAGTTTGCTTCTTTGTCTTCCAGGAGACCGGTGCACCCCCAATAAGAAGAACATAACATGTGCGAGATCACGTTGTGAATGGACAACCAAGCCAGTCCGCATCACAGTAGCAGATAGATGATAGCCACCATCACGAGGGAGAAGAATGCCTTGACCGGGAGTTTTCTTTAAATACCGGAGAACACGAAAGGTTGTGTCAAGATGAGGTTGTCGCGGATCAGAAACAAACTGACTTAACACATTTACCGCATATGTAATCTCCGGTCGTGTGGCTTGTAAGTATAGAAGACGACCCACCATTCGACAGTACTGGTGTTCGTCTACTTTTGGTTCGTTGCTGGCTTTATCAAGTTTTAAGTTTGGCTCCATCGGGAAGGAGCTAGGACGACATCCTCACATCCCACAATCATCAAGAATGTCGCGAGTGTACTTTCTTTGGCTTAAGACTAAGCCCTTAGACGTTCGAGCCACCTCAATACCTAGGAAATATTTGAGGTTTCCTAAATCTTTAATGCTGAAGCGTCTATCCAGATCATCTTTTATGGCTTGTATCTTATGTTGGTCATTGCCGACCACAATAACATCATCGACATAAATTAGAGCCGCCACGAAACTATCTCCATCCTTATAAATAAAAAGAGAATAATCAGCCTTGCATTGTTGAAAACCAAGATCGAGAAGGGATTGAGTGAACTTTTGATACCAATTCCTTGAAGCTAGTTTTAACCCGTACAATTACTTTTTAAGGTTGCAAACTCGAGTATCTTCTTCTTTAGTGAAGCCTTGCGATATTTTTATGTAGATCTCTTCTTCTAGGTCACCATGAAGGAAGGCGTTGTTCACATCTAGTTAATTAATGATCCAGTTTTTCATAACCGCCACTGTAAGTAAGGTTCGAACGGTGACGAGCTTTGCAACTGGAGCAAAAGTATCATGATAATTGATGCCCTCTTGTTGGGTAAAACCCTTTGCTACAAGGCGCGCTTTGTAGAGCTCGACTTCTCCGTTTGGTTTATACTTGATCTTGTACACCCACTTCGAATCTATGGCATGCTTTCCCTCCGGTAGACTTTCAAGAGACCACGTACCATTTTCTTCCAATGCACGAATCTCCTATTTCATAGCCTCTTTCCACCTTTCATCCTGCATGGCTTGTTGAAAAGTTTTTGGCTCATCATTTGAAATGATGGCCGCTAAGAAAGCCTTGTGCTTATTAGAAAAATTATTATAAGCAACAAAATTTGAAAGAGGATGTACCGTTGACGAGCCTTGATTGGGGGTGGTAAGCATGGGATCGACGGATGGGGGAAGGTGCACGTAAAATCTTGAAGTCGAGTTGGTTGCGTGCGGGCTCTCTTTCCATGCTGTAGCCCAATAGTTGTGTCTTGGGCTTTTGTTTGATCTGCCATATGTGGCTGAGAAGTGGGCTGACTTGTTGGATCGGGTTCTGTTAATGGGCTACTTGGTTGGTCAGGTCCAAGCTCAAAAGTGGGTGTTGGGTTCTGCAAGTCTGGAGGCTGACATTGTTCCTTTTCTTCAACGTGTATACTTTCTGTTTGATTTAAACTTTGATCAACGGGTACATGATCCCTTTCAAAGGGATCATCATTTTGACACTCAATTGCGACATTTTTAAACGGAAAATGCTCTTCGTGGAATTTAACATCTCTTGACACAACTATATTTTTGCTTTCAAAGTCATATATTTTGTACCCCTTCAATTCGTGCTCGGGGGGTATCCAAGAAAAACCCCGGGTCTCCCCCTCATCTCGAACTTGTCTCCTCCAGTATTGGTATTCCTATAAAAGCAACCAAAAACCCTCATGAATTCATAGTCGGGTCTTTTGTTGCATAGCAATTCATAGGGGGTTTTATTTTCAATCACACTAGAAGGCAACCGATTGATCAAATGAGCTGCAGTTAGCACACACTCCCCCCAAAGCCTCTTAGGTAAATTCGCCTCAAATCTCAAGGCACGTGCAGTCGAGGTGTCGGTGTTTTCTTTCAACGATACCGTTTTGTTGAGGAGTGTGTGGGCAAGTAGTTTCTAGTAAAATACCATTTTCGCTATAAAAGGATAACATTTCATTGGATGTGAATTCCCCACCATTATCACATCTAATCCTTTTAACATCTTTTTCAAACTGTGTTTTCACCATTTTATAGAAATTCTTTAGACAACTACTTGCTTCGTGTTTTAACTTTAGAAGGAATAACCAAACCGCCCTACTAAAGTCATCCACAATTGTTAAAAAATAACTTGCTCCCGTAAGAGAGGGTGACCGGTATTTTCCCCAAACATCACAATGCAATAAATCAAAACATGCAACAGATTTCGTAATACTGATCGGAAAAGGGTTCTTTGTGTGTTTAGCTTTAGAACATGAATCACATAAATTGTTAAACTTAAAATTTCTTAAGAAACTAATGTCTTTGAGTTTTTCAGCCGAAGCATGCCCCATCCTTTTGTGCCAAGTGTCGTTACTCACCACCATCGCCTTCTTTTCATCTTCGATCATCCCCATCCGATATAATCCCTTTTTATGTCTACCCGCACCAATCAAGTTCCTCATCCGGAGATCCTGCATTACACGGAAATCAGGAAAGAATGAGACTACACACTGTAAATCGTTGGCCAATTGCCCAACGGATAAGAGGTTGCATTTAAAATCTGGGACATAAAGGACTCCTTTAATCCTAGTGCCCCCTTCAAGGATGCAATCACCCATCCCTTTAATATGTATTTTAGTCCTATTGGCTATATTAGCCAGGGCTTCAAAAATATTTTTTGTTTTGTCAGTGATGAAGTCAGGGTTATAAGTGATGTGTTCAGTGGCTACCGAATCAATCACCCAATCATCAATCCCTTCTTCTTTACCTGCGATGTTTGCGATACGAGGGTTTTCATTCTTCTGGTTGTCACTTCCCCTTCTAAAGGTGTTTAAGAACAACGTGTATTGTTCCTTTGAAAGACCTGGGATAGGGCTGGTATCGGCTTTAACGTATGCTGCTTTTGTTCCTTCACGCTTCACTTTGTTTCCTGGCCACCAGTCCGGATAACCAATTCTCTTGAAACACGCTTCTTTGTTATGACCATCCTTACCACAGAAAGTGCAATGCTCCACACTGTCACTATGTTTTACATCCTTGGCCACAGTCTTCTCGCGTTTTGTTGTCTCACGATTGGAGTTCCACTCGCATCGGCCGGGGAGAGAGGCCTTGAACGCAGCAGCCTCGGTCACCGGTTTCTTCTCATGAGAGATGGCTCTTTGCCTCTCATCTTCTACAACGAGATGATAGGCATTACTCAGACTAGGAATGGGTTTTGAGGCTAGGATCTGCATTCTGATGACTGAAAGTCATTGTCTAGCCCCATAAGAAATTCATAGAGTCTCTCTTTCTCCTTTGCTTGGTTTATCTTTTTTCCAACGTCACAAGTACACCCTTCATAAGTGCATCGTGGCGACGGCATAACGGAAGTGATTTCGTCCCAAAGGCTGCGCAGTCTTGTGTAGTGGGCTGATACGGATGTCCCTGACTGTTGTGTTTTGGTCAAGGCTTGTTGCAATTCATAGGCCCTGGGCGCACTTTCTTTTCCAAACCTTTCATGTAAATCCGACCATATCTCGAACACTGAATCGACATACTTTACACTGCTTCTTATCTCTTTCTCCATGGTCGTTGTAAGCCATCCCTTTAGTATGGTGTCACAACACATCCAAGGCATGTATTCGGTTGATGTCTTCTCGGGTTTCTTAACGGTTCCATCGATGAAGCCAACTTTGTTTTTTGCAAAAAGGAAGTTCATCATCTCCTGTGACCAATTCGTGTAATTGGATCATTGAATAGATTGTTTACATGGAGTTGTTTGGGGTAGTCTGATGGGTGGATATACAACGGTGAATTGATATTGGGTGCTCCATCTCTTTTTTGTTGGGTTCTTCATTTCTCTTATCGCCTTCATCACCCGCCATGGTAACAGACTGGTGGTGATTTCAATTCTTCGATCGGGTTTTGTTTCTTAGAGCGAGATTAATCGCTCTGATACCATAAAGAAATTGAAGGTACCAAAGACAGCCAAAATCATTATATTATTATGCATCAAAACAAGAGACATCATCCCTATATATATACAAGAATGATCTCGATAAAAAGAAAACAAAATCAACTAAATCAACCACAAAACTTGGGCAATAAAATAGGAGATAAGCATCAAAGCTAAATAAGAGATAAACATAGGAATTAAAATATAATACAATTCAAATTCCAATACATTGCCCATGTGATATGATGACTCCATCGTTCCAGGTCATAAAGAGCAATCCAAGGAAACAAAAGGAGCGCTTCTAACAGCAAGAGCTACCGGTCGGGCCCCGCCCTCCATGTAATACAATTCACCTTAAGAGGCACCCAAGATAACCATGATAAAGGGTTTAACGGGCCAATTTAATTCTAGTTATCTTGCTAAAACATAATCGAATTTCCTTTACCCAGTTTGGCCTTCGTGATGAGATCCAGGGAAATATTTTCTTTGAGAAATTACCTTAAGTTCAACATTATAAATCATCTTTCACAACTCCAGAATTTATGTGTAACACCCTAGACAAATCTCACATTGGTCGTAGACACGAGAGATGTTAGGTTTATAAGTAATGATCTTCCTCTACTTTTACCAACGTATTTTGGGCGTTGTGTATGAGAGGATAAATCCATAGTTAAGTGTGCTCAGATGGCAGAAATCCTAGGATGGGTGACCTCCCGGGAAGTTTTCACCTAGGCAACCAAAAGCAAATCTGTTCGGTTTATAGGATCGAAGCCACTCCTGTGTCGTTTGGGATTGAAAGGCAAACCTCATAGAGAATGGTAAGTCCCCAGGGGTGTTCAAATAGACATCATCCATGAATGGAATGGTGAGACAAACCTAATCGATGATGATAAGTCCAAAAGAAAGGTTATTGTAAAATCCTAGAAAAATCTTACATCGGTCAAGAACAGGAAAGATGTTGGGGTCATAAGTAATGATCTGCCTCTAATTTCACCAACGCATTTTGGGCGCATTGGGTGTGGATGAAAGGAGAACTCCATTATCTCCATGGTTAAGCGTGCTCGGGTGGTAGAAATCACAAGATAGATGACCTCGCTATTCTCACCAGTACAACCAAAAGCAAATCCGTCGGCTCCCCATGAACAAAGCGCATAATATTGTGATACAAGAGGTCGTATGTTACATTGTACTTTTCACTAGATGGAAGCGTGAAACAAAGGTCAATGGTGGATTGATTTTATAACAAACACCTATAGAGCATTTTTATCGGACTTGAACTTCCCTCTCCATTTAGCTAGGAAAGCCAAATTTGAATCTCTAATACTAGGGACACCAAGACCACCAACCAACATGAGTGAAAACACTATATCCCATGCAACCCAAAAGGAAAAGTACCCACTTGACAATGCCAAATATTAGCCATAAACATTGCTTCTCTGTGATCAACCCTGACACAACATAAACTACTTTTATTGAAATCAATTTTTAAACCTCACGCGAGATGGAAGCATATGAGGATCGGAGTCAAGTGTTTCGCATTAGACGTAAACCATTCCCCTATCACCAAAGTGCTACTCGCATAAAGGACACGGGATAAGACCGACCCATTATTTGGAAGACGTAAACCATGGAAAACCCACCGACTTTAAATAATAAGGATTAACAAAAACGGACCTTTGATGGTGAGCCATTTACTTCCTCCCCATAGTAATTTTATCTCATGAAACCTGACGCATGCGGACGTTTAATACGGGACGTTTAACACACAGAATACAGGCATACATGACACAAATAAGCATATATATATAGGTGTTACCAAATACGAACCTGGTATAAAGATTTATTTAAAAAAATCAAAATCGATCGAATCTATAGGGGGCAAATTTAGCCAACCCCTACTCGAAATATCACACTTATAATCATCATAATCCAATACCAAAAATCCTGCTAAAAATGTATTTTCTCACTAATTAAGTAAGTTGATATATAGACCAATGGTCAAACATAGCAAAGACTTACTATCTAGTGCTACTTGCAACTTTACCCTTTTTAAGATTTGATAGTTCTTCAATTAGCTTCTTCTCTTCACCACTTACGCGTTTCGGTATCTCGACTTGCACTCTCACCAACTGATCACCCCTCTTGTTGCTCTTGTTCAATAGTGGGACCCCCTTCTTCGCCATCACTAACGTCGTCCCTGGCTGGGTCCCACTCGGGATTTTCAAATCAACCGTCCCGTCTACAGTTGGCACCTTCACTGTCGTCCCAAGTATAGCATCAAGATACGAGATTTTACAAGTGTAAAGGATATTTGTGTCGTCCCGTTTTAATACAGGATCTGGAAGCACATCAATCATTACAAAAAGGTCGCCAGGCGGCCCGCCTCTCCTTCCGGCATTACCCTCTGACCGGACCCTTAAACGGCTGCCCGCGTCTACCCCAGCCGGGACTTTAAGGCTGACCTTTTTAGACTTTCTTACACGCCCGTCTCCCTTACATGTATCACAAGGAGTAGAAATTTCTCCACTTCCATCACAAGCAGAGCATGTTGATACTTGCTGAAAAACACCTAATGGAGTTCTAGCTGATGAGATGACTTGACCTTGACCACCACATGCTGTGCATCTAGACGAGCTGGTCCCAGGCTTGGCACCAGACCCGTTGCAAGTGTTACAGGTATCGAGTTTGGTTATTTCGATCTCTTTTTCAGCACCAAACACAGCTTCTTTGAAGTTCAAGACCAGATTGTAACCCTGGTCTTCACCTTCTGTAGCCATATTACGTGAGGCTCGCCCTCCCATGCCCATGCCACCCATATCAAATAATGACTCGAAGATATCAAACGGATTGCTGAAATCCTGTGTGAACAAGTTGGAATGTGTCATGTGGCAAATTTAGAAAATGGAAACTAATAAAAATGTTCGTGTAACAAGTTTTAGGCAGATAGAACTTACCCCTGTGCCCCCCATTCCAGCACCTTTAAGCCCGGCCTCACCATACCTGTCATATATGGATCGTTTTTCATCGTCTGATAACACCTGCATCAGAATAACACGCCAAAGCAGGTAAATTTAGGGGGATTTATTCATCAATGACCTTCTACTCGTTTCATTAAAAGTTCTCTTTTTTAACCCATTGAACCATTAGAAATATAACAGAACCCAAACCAACCCATTTGTAAATTGCCACCTAATGCTGATACTTCATTAGGTGAGAAAAGAATGTTACCTCATAAGCATTGCTAATGTCCTTGAACTTTTGTTCAGCTCCTGGTTCTCTGTATAGACATGATAAAACTACATGAGAAAATTTAAATTTATTTTGCTTCTGTCTTTGACATTAATACAAATCCAGAATATTCACAGTTGGAAGTGGAATTGTGAATTCTTTTAATAAGGTATAAAAACAACAGATTAGATTTAATTCACAGGGAAACTGATAATATGAATGCCTGGATAATGTAAGTATATTTGGTCTGAGAATGTTATACATCATTCATCATCTCCTGGAAAAAGTATTAATCTAGAAATATATTTTCCCACGTTTACAACAGGCGATCAGCCAAAACATATTTGAGCAATGTATCTCCTCCAAGCCTTTTATCCAGAATGACATAATACAGACCTCACAGTGTGGCAATGTCAGATTCAAAATCGACAACCCTAGAGAACAATCCTTATAAAAAGGGTGAAATGGGTGGTCAAACAAGTCAAAAGGGCAAAATAGTACAAGATACAGTTTTCAGCCAAACCAAAACAATCTTGAAGAATGATTCAATGATATTGAGCCCTCTTATTTGTCCAAAATTCAGTTTAGACAATATCATTATTTGATCATCACAACTCCCAAGAACAGATCTATTGTGGATGCATGGTAACTAGAGACTACCCTATCTGATTTCAAGAACAAAAGATAAATACAGAACACAACCATCACTTGGAGAACTGATAGAACATGCACTTTGCATAAAGGGAAGGGTGGTTAAAAACTTACTTGTTCACATCAGGATGATAACTCCTTGCAAGTTTCCTATAAGCTGAACATAGAATAACATGAGTTAAAACTATTTGTAACAAGCAGAGTTACTTACCAGCATACAAAGCAAAGAAGATATGGGCAAAATGGAATTTTCATGGATACTAGTAAAAGATAATTGAAAATTTAAACAAAACAACAAGAGAATACTCAACATCCGAAACCCTCCAAAAGAACACTCTCTCTGATGTCTTCTTTATTTAACCAAATCGGCCATATATATTATTCCTTTACTATAAATCTTTTCAGGCCTAATAATTTGATCTCTAATCTGCTATATATGTTATTCCTTTACTATAAATCTTTTCAGGCCTAACAATTTAATCTCATATCCACCCTAAACCTATCTGGCTGTCCCTTCTGTAGCACTCCTTTGGTATTGATTTTCCAAGCTTTCAGCTCACTAGGTTGTTCATCCAAAACATTTTCAGTAGCATTTTCTCTATGCAATTTTTACTTTTAGGTGTAAAACGACTTGCATGAGATGTGGCCATTGAGTAAGTAAGAGTAAAAAAGAACACAAAACAGTGCAGGGATTAAAATAATTAAAACTGAAATTACTTCCTCTTTCCAAAATAGGATGAAACAGAAAACAATCCAGCACGGCGGCCACATAACAAGTTTAAAGATAGCAAGTTTCTTATACAGATACACTGTCACATAAAACTAGTAGAATATAGTGTCATTACCCAATGCCCAAGCTTGGATGTAAATAAAAACAATTCATCCGGGGATGCAAAATAAATATCAGACCAGATGATGACTTCAAGAATCTGTAATATACTATCATAGATATGTAATATTTACTAACCACTCTTAATTTCTGATTTGCTGGCATTCTTTGACACCCCAAGTATCGAATAGAAATCCTGAAACAATGTATAAAGAACATTAAAACTCTCAACATGTTACATTACAGACAAGAATGAACGTTTTTCAAAATACGAAAGTGAAATGTCACTATTTTTATTAGAATATAAACAAAATAACTCAACACTAAACCCACCGATTCAGCTCGAACAATGAGTCTGCTACCTCTGCGATGTTGAAAATTAACACTTGCAGATCTCATATGATATAGTGTAAGCAAGGAATGATGTGAGAAGAAGCTTGAACATGATGATGCAAATCCTCTTGTCTTTGTTGACAAACTGATGATAAAAGTAAGAATAAATACATAATTAATGTCCAGACTCCAGAAAATAACACCCTTGCATCAATTTGTGTTGGTTCCAATTAGCAAAATGCATAGATAATTTCATCTTTCTGATTACTACTTACAAACCATATCAATGTAACACACATCTCCGACATGTCTTAATTCTAAGACTTTGAGATATATTTCAATTAACATTAAATGTCCTAAAGGATTAAAAGTGCTCAATCTGTTGCAAACATATTCTCCTCTCACCTAATTATACACAAAATAAGCATTTCACGATGCACAAATACCACAGGAAAGACTAGCCTAACAATACTTCTGAATATCTTATTTATAATGCATCGAACACATGGCCACCATCAAATGAGCCAAATGAAACCGCAAAACAGAGTTCGACTAGTTTCCTTTCCCATCAGCCAAGTAGCTATAACAGCAAACTGGCTCTAATTAAAAATATTCAAGAATCCAGCCCCATCAAATGACTTCCCAAACATCACTAAACATTTCAATCCAAAAAAAGGTTACAGATCAATGAATATCGTAGGTATTCATAAATTTAAATGAATATTACTACCTTTCTCCTGCCTAACAACCAAAACATTTTGACATCTGTCACTTATTTCAAGAATTAGGCAAAGAAAGCATTATCAATTCATGACTATGCCAACCTAGCCTTCTTAAAAGACAGAAACACCACCAAACATGTAAACCTAAACTCAAACAAGGGTGCTGCAGAAAACACAGCAAAGTCAAAACTGAAAGACATAACAACTGCAAAGCCAATATACAAATGACTTCAGAGGACGAAATTAATCAAATTTTATAGAAATACAGTAACCAACTAACCATACATGACATAATCTAACATTAAACAACCACGACAACACTCACCGAGGCAAACGAGCAAATTGCTTGCTAGTTAAAGAAACACTCAACATCGACTGAGGTTGAACTCCCCACAGTGCCATTGATGTACCCACACAAGGTAAGATTCCCATTCTTTATAGTCTCTGCAAAACAACAAACCATAATAAATAAATAAACTCATAGAGCTATCGTGTGTAACCAAGTGAAAAATGAAGATCCTTTCAATGAATCAGAATGTATTGACAGCACAAAAACCAGAAATCACGCGTATATTTTCAATTATGAACGAAGCTCATGTTTCTATCAACAACTACGGTTCAACAACTCCGATGATAAAACCCTATGTCAACGGCTAGGGTTATTCAACCACCAACGAAAGGTGACAGACAATATACAAACAAAAGGATATAGGACGTGCGTATACACAAAAGGTACCAAACTTGACGACGAATTAGAATAAGTATTACTGAAATTGAATTCAAAAAACCTGAAATTGAAGTAATAGGAGCAATTTGTGGGGTTAAAATGGACAATTTCTTCAGATTATGCACGGCGGAGGTGCGGTGGTTGTAGGCGGAGAAGTTACTAGAAAGATGAGGCTTTCAAAGAGAGGGAGAAACTGGAATTCTTGAGACGTGCAGACGTATATACTGAACCACCAAGCAGATGCCCTACAAGCCCATGGTTCTGGGAGAATTGTTGATAAAATGTTGAGGTGAAGATGAAAACAAAAACCGACCTTAGCTCAGTTGGTAGAGCGGAGGACTGTAGTGGTTTAACCGTTAGATATCCTTAGGTCGCTGGTTCGAATCCGGCAGGTCGGATGTTTTTAATTTTTAGTTGTTGTTCAAGGAAGTTTGAAGTTGATAGAATACATTTGTATGTTTAGTCTCAATTTTACGTTTGGTAGATTTTATGATGGGGATACTATTTTTTTTAAATAAAGAAAAACAAGAAAGAGGAAAGGAGTTCAAAGCATGTAATTAGTGTATCTAAGATAGCTATGGTAGATACATAGTTTGTTTAATTGTTTGATAAAATAAACTTGTAAATCTTATAGTCACTTATAAGAAACTAAGATAACCGAACCTAACCGAAAACACGACGCAACTGAACTTAATAAAAAGCGAAATCAATAAAAAAACCTGACGGTTTGATTCTTTTTTTAATCGATTTTTCGGTTCCGTTTTGTTTTTACTTGTAACATAAATCAGACCAAAACCATACAATGAACTTGTAAATTTATAGATATATTCATACATTTATAAACATAATCAGCCTATTAGTCACTTGTTTAACTTATGCTATCTAAAAAAATTGAATATATAGGTTTCAAAAGTACCTTTTAAACTTTTTTGTTTGAATTGGTAGATTAAATTATTTTATTGACCTTTTTTCTAATTGTAATTTATGGCTATAATTACATTTAATGTCAAGTAATTTATAAGAATATATATATATATATATATATATATATATATATATATATATATATATATATATATATATATTATTTTTAAGATCAACAAAATGATATAAGCCAAAAGTTTCTAGTTCAAATTCATTATTTTGGCCTATTTTTTATTTAAAAACTTAAAGCCTAAATGGTAAAACCAAAAAAAAACAAAAAACAAAACCAAAATGAAAGCCAAAATAAATAAATAAATAAAAACCAAAACCCAGTGGTTTTAAAAACCTAAAAATCAAAATCTCAGTTTTGATTTCGGTTTTAGGCTAATACCAAACAAAACTGAACCATGCACACTCCTAATTGTTTAAAATTGTATCATAAATATTTATGTTTAATTATCTTCCCCTATATTTGTAAAGTACTATTGGCAAAAAAATATGTTTGAAACTTGAAATTATAAATTTAAAAGTTGAACTACAATAGAAAATTTTAGAAATTATACCTTTTACACTAATTTAAAGGGGAAACTTTAACCTAATAATCATAAATTTTCAAGGTGTTTCACTTAAGTCATTCAAATATATTTTCTCCCTTTAGAATAAATCGACTTTCATTGCGTGCTTTATTCTTATGTAATGTTATTTAAATTATGAAATTTGTTTAAATTAAGTATGACAAAAAAATATATAAGAATCTTGATTATATGTGAAATTTTATTTCTAATTACTCTTTTTAAAGGGCATAAGATGAACAGGACTTTACCACCCTATATGCAATAGGTAATACTGTTTTCTGTATAGATTAACCTCAAGGGTGGGTGATAAACAGACCAGTTAGTGTACTACATCATGCATTTGTGATATGCTTTATCATTTAATGATCTACCAGGTCTGTTAAAGGATTCCTAACGCCTTAGCCAGAGTTCATGTTTTCCTACTTTTAAAGTGCAACCACCGCCATCAGCACCACCACCGCCAACCATTGCACTACCAGTTCAGTTTCTTTTATTGATGAGCAGGGTTTTATTAGGAGATTGTAAGTGTCGATTAAAACCATCTATTTCCCCTAATTAAAGAACCTGAGTTACTTACAACATCGCATATTAAAAGTTCTTTTGTTGACTTGAAAAGGTCAAGTGTAATAAATAGACATGTGGATTGGGATAAATAATTCCTTTAACCGGATAGAGAACAAATCTAAGTTTAGATTACTAGAATCTTGTTATCGAGTATCATGTTGATGATTTCACAAGATTTAATGGCAAACAATCATAAAGAGGTTGGGGCAAAAGAAAAATTATCAAATGCGTCACTAAGATATTATTTTATGGAGCTTTAAGAAGTTAACATTATCAACAAATCACTATTCCAAACACAAACATAGTGAGATCATAAAAAACACAATAATTATAAGAACGTGACAACAAACTATACACTCCCTGCCGCCACACATGGGGTGTAACACGAAATAAACTAGTAAAATAATAGCTAAAGAAGTCTTACGCATGTGTAAGCTCACAGATAAAGCAAAGTAAAGTATAACATACATATACTTAATAAAGTATGGCGTAAAAATTGAAAGCTAATGGATAGTTAAAGTATGATAAAACAAGACATAGGTAACACAATAGTCATGATTAAATATAAAGACCTGATAAAGTTATTGCTAAAAAAATTAGAACCCAATCAACAATGCTCACTTTCGTATGTATATTAGTTTGATAGGTATGTATTAACGAATATAGATATGAGCTTGACATGGATCCCAAAGCTACTCGGCATTAAATCAAGACTGACATTCTAGTATAGTGGTTGTGATTAGTCAAAGCTTTTTATTATGATGTAATGTAATGGTTAAAGATTATATTTTAAATTTCCAATGCTTGAAGTTTTATGAATGTTTGGTTTAAGAATTATGTTTCTGATATTCAAATCCAACTTTAAGATTCTCTGGCAACATTACTTACACATTAATTGTGTAATTATCATATAATTTTATTAATTATTTTCTATATCCTAAGTAGTATTACCGCGCGTAATCATAAACATATGTTGGACAATTATAAACATTTATTGCATAATTATTAAATAATCTGAGTAATTATGTACCACCTCTGCGTAATTATGGCACATGCAAATTAACACTCTCCACGAAGGACACATGTTGGCATGTCACTCTGTGTAACTTTTGGATTTTATACGTATTTAATACTTTGTATAATAACATCCCCTGTACATATTAGCTTCATTTGATGGATGAGTTGTTTAAGGAGTTGATTATAATGATAATGGTGATAATAAATTTAAAGCGAGCTTCTTATTAAAATAACTGCCATCCACGTAAACATTGATTCGACTGTGGATGATATAATGTTTTTTACACTTAATGTTAACAGATGGATTAGTTTGAAGAAAAAGATACACCAAAGTATAGAAACACGAGTCTATACTTTTTAATGATAAAATTCTTTTTTTATAAAGTATTTGGATATTTAATAAATGATCTTTAATAAAAACGTGTCTAGGTTTTTTAACATCAAACAAACCACCTATCAACTTACACTTTAAAATTATAAACTCATACCATTTTTTTTGGGTAATCACTAATATAAACACGTATCAAGTTAAAAGCCAGTGCATACACCGTTTTTCAAGAAAATAATTAATATTATTTTTCTTTTGAAAAATTGACATCTCAAAAATAAATAAAAACTTCTATTTTTAGGTTGACAGAATAATCTGATTACTTATATTTTATATTTAAAATTTATTTCTTTTGCATACATACACATTCCATACGATCATCATTTTGAATGTTAGATATCATTCATTTAAGTACTCAAATATTCAATTCAAAGTTTGAATTTTTGAAATATACATATTCATTTATTTGTATTGAAGTAACATCCAAAAATAGACATTCTAGTATACTGTTGGTGTAAAATTCATTTCACACCATATATCTAAAGTCAATAATATTCATGCGTTTAAAATGATTCTCCGATTAATTGAATCTACTCATGTTTCTTAAACTATTCAAATTATATGGTAATATAAATCCATCTTTTAATCTCATTACATTTATGATCTTTTTGTTTTCTTCTACAATTTTAAGTAGTACTAAAATATAAATGTAATTCTTTTTTAACTAATTAACACATGTAATTCATGCATACGTCCATCCTTCAAAAACACCATAAATAAAAATCACCTTTAACACAACACACAAGAGTCAAGTAAGCATTATTTTCATTTTATCTACAATCCCCCCCCCCCCCCCCCCCCACCCACCACCACCCTTCCTAAATCACTAATTCAGTATTGCACCATCATGATGCGCCCCAATGAGTCGTCAAACAATAAACTAAACTCACGCAATAAACGATAAACCTTTCTCTAGCATTTGACAGTCTAAAAGCTTCCAAACGAAGACTTTGATACCAGACATGAGAATCATATACACCCCACTCCAAGCTCTACTTCCCCCGATACCTTACTTCCTCCGCCGCCCCCGATCCCTCATCCGCCGTCGTCGTAGTTGCTATCACACGTGGAAAGACGGTTTCGCTCGAGAGAAGGAAGCAGTCACAGAACGTCAAAAGGGAAAGGTAAAGAAAAAGTATGAGGGGGTCAATGAACAAGAACAAGAGTTAGAAGGGGTAAATGTGACCTACCTCAAAGAAGAGGAGGTTGACTTGAACATACTGGCGCGTGTAGGAGACAGCGCGTGTAGGAGAGCGTTGGAGAGCATGACGAAGGGTATGACCAGAGATCAACTGTTAGGGTTTATGGATAGTTTAGACGGTGAGTGGTGCGGTTGCAGTGAGCGGAGGAAGGTGGTGGTCGCCGCCGACGTCGTCAACGTTTTTCCGGTGAACTGGAAAATCGAGATCGCCGTACGCCGCCGTGGTGGATCGTCGTCTCTACACTGCCGGAGTTATGTCAGGTTTTGATCGTCACTTTCGTCGCTTTGTACATTGTCTTTTGAATGAAGTTTTAAGTCAATTTATGCTGATTTTGAGCTTAGGTTTAAAGCGAGGTGCATTGTTTCTGGTTTTTGTCGTGTTTGTGTCTCCGATTGTTGAATCGGTTGAGGTTTTACTGGTTCTGATAGTGTAGATTTGTTGACGATTTCGACCTTAATTATGAATCTGGAGCTAATTAGAATGTCGTATGGTTAGAACTTAGACCTTAGTTATGAATCTGAAGCAGTTTTGAAAGTAGCTTGCTGTTACAACTTACAAGGAAGTTAGAGCAAGTGTTCTGTTGTTAGTACCTACATTGCTGCTACCTGGTTCATTCATGATGTTAAAGGAAGTTAGAGCAAGTGGTTAGTGTTTCATAAAGTGATAAACATTGTTGACATTTTTTCTCTTTCGATTTACGTGTTGTTGATTAGTCGTTTGGTTGTGCTAATAGAAGAAATTTAAAGCAAGTGGTTAGTGTTTCAAGTTTACATTTTTACAGTCTTTTACTGTTCTATAAGTTCACATCATGCTTTGTGAGAGTATCCTTAGTTGTTTACCTTACATGTCTTAAGTTAAATGTTTGTTTTAGAACGTGAATGCTAAATGTTTAAAAATCATACTGATGCTAGTTGGAGACTGAATAGAGCAATTGATTATGTTATAAACAGCTCACCCTCATTATACTTTCATGTGAAAAGTTTGAGTAGCTTCTATGGGTGCAAGTTATGATGAAAACCTTACAAAAAGAATCTGAATTGTGTTTGTTTATTGGGTGTGTTTTGAAAGCTGGCTTATGTTATATCTTAAAATGACTTCTCGAACTCAAATACAACTAAGATCAAGATTAAACAAAAATGCTTTAATTAGATTTAGTATAAAATAGATCTTTAAACATCACTCGTGGAACATTTTTAGGCATCACCGGTACCACATCATGCACTCAACATGGTTCACGTGATACATCTTACGTGTTTTTAAAAGTACATCAAGATGTCTAAGGTGATCTCTTCGTATTTGGTAAAAAGATTTGTATGATGCTAAATAAGATTTTAGTTAGATTTAGTAAATTTATCATATCACTCTATTCCTAAATGGAACATTTTGAGGTATTGTTGGTGCCACCAACACCATGCACTCAACGTGGTTATTGAAGTATTTGAAGAGGTCTAATGCGATCTCTTCATAGTTGATAAAGTAAGATCTATATGATAATAATAAGATTTTCATTAGATCTAGTAAATTTTATCTATCATTTGTGTTGTTCCTAAATGGGACATTCTGAGGCATTGGCAGTACCACCACCATGCACTCAACTTGGCTTAGTGGCTGAGCTTGAGGAAATCTGTAGGGAGGGGGGGGGGACGAAAATCTCGAGACCCAAATCAGAGGGGTCCGGATTTAATACAGATAAATTTTTCGGTCTAAATACATATATTTCCACTGCTGGGCGAAAAAACAGCGGGGCTGGGGCCCCTGGGCCCTAACAAAGCTCCGCCCTTGTCGTGCCTTCTGAACTGCTTTTACCATTGTGATCCAAAAAGAGATTTGTTAGAGAACGGAGATAATTAAAGTCATTCCTAATACATTTTACATGTTTGTGAAGTATATTGATAAGAAAGCAAAAGTCGGCTATAGATTACTTGAAAATAAAGGACAGGAACAACCCTTTTAGAGCAGGGTAGGACTCCAGTTACAAATAACAATATTGATAGTAAAACTTGACAAGAAACAAAACAAAAGAACAGCCTTAAATATGACTGGTTATGAATTATGACTGGTTATGAGCAGTTATGCAACTCCCCACTTAGCCACTATTTCCCAGTTGCATCTGACCAGGAAGATTCCCCTGTTGACCCAGATTCATCAGACTACCCATCTATCTGTTCATGGGTCTGCTGTCTTGGTCGATTATGTAGGACTGACCCGCTAGACACTTTTCATATACCTAGATGTCTAAGGTGATCTTTTCATTTTTCAGAAATTAGATTATATGATGAGATTTTATTTAGATTTAGTAAATTATTTGATCATTTGTGCTGTACCAAAAAATAGAACATTCTGAGGTATAGGCTGTTTCACCACATGCACTCAACAAGGTTTCACTTAATATGTACTACATGTTTTTGATCTATTTCAAGATGTTTAGGTGATTTCTTTATATTTGGTAACATAAGATTTATATGATGATAAATAAGATTTAGTAGATCTATCATTTGTGCTGCTTTTAGACGGAATATTCTGAGGTGTTGGCAGTACCATCACCATGCACTCAGTGTGGTTTGAATTAACATGTTTTACATGCATTTGAAGTATTTCAAGATGTCTAAAGTGATCTCTTCATTTGTGGTAAACTAAGATTTATATGATGATATATTCTTCCAAAAGGTCGTTAGTTGTACGATCACCGCTATCTGTTTTATTCTTACGATTGTTTTTTCTTGACATATTCAGTCCATCTGGGATTAAGTTTAAGTCATGCAAGGATGCTGCAGTTTATCTAAGAGATCAATCTTTGATAGATGTTGCTACTCCTTTCCAAGAAGAGGAGATGAGACAGATCAGCAATGGTAGTCATATGTTTCTCAAATCTGTAAGTACAATATAAAATGACTATTTTTGCAACCATAATTTCTGTAAATATAATCAGGTTTTGTTATTTAAATATGTAGCAGATGAATAAAGTCACTGGTTCATCGACTCTTCACGAGGCAAATAATAACCTATTGTCTGGAATAAATGACTTGTATGATGTTAAAATAGCCTCCCGTATCGACTGCTTTCCATGCGGGCTCACATTTGATGACATGGATGGGCTCAAGAAACACCTCGTGATTTTTCACAAGAAAACAACCCGAAAATTTGAGCTTCCAAAACAACCTCATAATTTAGACAAGGTAACGGAACTCTTTTTGTCTTAATAATAATAAGTAGTATTATGGAAATTAATAGTAAGTTCTGTTTGTAGGCACAAACGGACCCTGGTCAGCATGCTGCTGTGGACCATGATGAACCAGGGTTAGGTAAAGCATCATCTAGCTCACAGAAGACAGCGGAAGCAGAAGAACCAGTTGCCATCGTTAACGGCAATGACAATGGCGGGTTCAGGACAAAATGTACATGGTGCAACAAAGAGTTCCTTTGTGAGCCTGTTGACGCAGAAACAATGGCGGATGCAAGCGGATTTATGTGCCCGGAATGCAAAGAGAAACTTTGTGGGGTTCTTGAAAGGAGTTTGTCAAAGTCTTATCAACAGTAAGTTAATTTGTTGTCATATAGATGTAGTCGAGGTAATCTGTTAGCTTTTATGGGAAAAAATGAATGTTTTATTTATTTTTATTTAATTTTCTTGTTGTAGACAACAGTATACTCTTTTGAGTATTCTGTGTGTAGTTTTCCCCTGTATGTCACAAAGAGGACGGTTTCCTATATATAATTTTAAAGGAAAAGCATATATTATCCTAATTCATTCCTATACCTGGCAATTTTGACAAGTGTGTAAATTTGGGTTGATTTGGACATTAAATATGAAGTAATGGACTGAGTTGGGTTAAGCTAAATTTCCAAAGGGTCAAGGTGGGCAAAGTTAAAAGATTCGAAAAAACTCAATGGGTCAAGATGGGTGATTGAAAGTTTCTAACGGGTCAGAATGGGCTATTAGGTATCCTTAGTTCCTCACTTAACCCATCTTTTCGATTTTGATTACTGGAAGAAGTATGTTCATCAATTTTGACTCTTTGAGTATGTCCTTGTAAAGCCGTCGACCAATTTCTTCCCACAATGATACTTTTCTCCTACACCGTGCAACAATCCAGGCAACACTCAAAGGTAAAACAATCACTTTATGAGTATTTTATATAGATTTTAATGAAATCGTAGCCTCTTGCGATTTGTTTTGCATAAATGCGTTGGACATTTGAACATTGTTGGGTTTGCTGGTCATTTGTTTCGGGAAGAAATATGTTCATTGTCAACATTGAATCATAAAACAAGTGATTGCTTAATTATGCTTAAGGAGTTTATGTATTGATTATTCATGTTTTGTTCAGTTATGTTGTCAAGATCTTCATGTTCATGTCTCTAAAATCTTCATATTCATGTTTGTAAAGGCAAGAATGCAGTTGGTAATGTATATGAGAGTTAGAGATTAAGAAATTCAAGGATTATAATTTATAAGCTTTTAATTGATGTCTTAAATCATTTGTAGACACATGTATGGATCTTAAGTAGTGATATCTCTAATTTCATGACTAATTCTTCTCATTGTCATCATACTTCTGTCATGTTTGTATGTCACATTAACAGTTAAACACTTTCAACAATTTAATTGACCTTGGGGCTTAATCATTTGTGTATGGTGTTGCAAACCGTGAGGCATATGAGATTAATCATTTTATTTAAAAAATAATTGTTTCTTTCAACAGAGGAAAGACTTGTCACCACCTTACTCCTACCAGACACTGCTTATAGTTTACTATGGTGGGACATACTGGGTTTCTTTGTTTGTTTGTTATTTATAAAATGATTGTTGAGAGCACCATTATGTGAAATAAAGCTTGAAGATGAAATATTTGGATCATGAATAAGCCTGTATATGTTTTCATTCATTGTTTGTTATTTGAAAGTAGAGGTCACAAAATTAGAGGGTTGTGGGTTGTATGTTATGGATTGGGTCATATGTCAAAATGTCTTTAGGTTGAAATGAATTATGTTATAGTATGAGTAAAAACATGTTTAGTCGGGTTGATTTGCAATCAAAATTTCTTGAAGTTTTAATTTGTTAAAAACAACTTTATGTTTTAGTTTGTTAAAAACAACTTGAAATGTCCGCTTATATCCGGCTAATTTTTTTGATTTTATTTTTTGCAGGTCAAACTTGTTTGTCGTAGCATAGCACATCAAACTGATTACCCATATTAACACTTTTGTTGTCAATTTGTAGCTACTGTTGGGAAGAAAAAATGTTTTGTATGTTGCAACTTACAAGGATAATTCTGGCTGATTTCAGATGTGACCCATTCTGACCCAATCCATCTTGACCCAAACCCATTTTGACCCGTTTTGCAAATCAGATCGTATTAACCCGAACTCATTCTAACCCGAACTCGTTCTGACCTGACGCCTTGCCCGACCCGACCCACCTATTTTGCCAGGTATATTCACTCCCATTGACCATAAAACATTATCCAAAGTACAATGACTAAACTGTATTCAACAAAGTGTTTCATGTTCCAAGTTTTTAGTTTTAAATCTAGTCAAGATTCAAGTTTTATCACATGGAATGATGGAAGTCATAATGGACAAAGATCAAGATTGGTGATTTATTTATGTTTTGTATTAACCTCTCAAGAGTTTCAAGTTTTCTCTTTTCTTGCAATTTGATAAAGGTGTTTACTTTCATTAAACTAAACCAACTATCAATAACATATGTGTTGTTTGATTAAGTAAAGAAAAAAAATGAACATAGACTAGGTTCTTATGAAAGTGAAAGCTAAACACAAATCCTGTAAGGATTTGAACATGTATCAAGCTTATTGAAGTAATCTAGTACATCAACAAAAACTCTAGACCAGATAGAGAGAAAAGCTTAGTATCACTATGTTAAGGGTTGGCTTAATAATTTTAGGGCATTAAGCAATAAAAAAAATTTAAGTCTTTTTTCAAAAAGATCGGCTCAATACAGGTTGATCAAAGAAAAACAATATATTATGATAAAGTACTAATTAATTAAATTAAACATGTGAATATATGCATACTAAGAGCATTCACAACCCATGCCTTATATTTATGTGAGTGTGAGTCCTTAAATTATATGAGATGGTTTTGAGTGGTTGTGAGTGGAGGAGAGAGAAAATGTTACTGTTCATCTGTAAATTTAAGGATTTACTGTTCAACCCTTATAAATTTTTTAATATTTTTGAAAGTGGTTGTGAGTGAAAGAGAGAGAAAAGGTAATAAAAAAAGTATAAAAATATAATATTTAATTGAAAGGAGAGAGAAGAAGTAGTGATTTTTAGTGTAATTATATAGATAAAGATAAGGATTGGGATGTAAATGCAATATGGTTAGGTATAAGGATTAGAGCAAAACAGAGCCGTAGTAAAGTTGCAATGGTTGTCTACTTTTTGAGAAAAAAAAAATAAATGTTTTGTTAAAAACTAGTGTTGCCTCTGTTTTAATTTATACTATTAATTTGGGTGATTTGACCACTAAAGTAAATTGGATTCCTTTTAGGTCTACTAGTCTTGTTTAGTTAAATTGTCATGTAAAAACGGTAAGAAAATAAAAATAACTAAAGCATGTAAACAATAAAAAATAAATACGAAACATGTAAGAATTAAAAATATTATTGAAACAATCAAATAACAATCTTTTTAAATATTAGTTATATCAAAGTTTTTAAACCTTGACCAAAAAAATTTGATGAACTCAAACGATAGACTTATTTTTTAATGTTGTAGTCCGTATGTTACATAATTCTTTTAGACTAGCAATCTCTTCTTTAACAATACCATATACTATTTTACATTAAGAATATTTATCTCTTCGTATAGATGAGTTGTTTGAAATTTATAAAATCCATATATCTCAACAATAACGATTCTAGTATGCTGATAAAGACATTACTAAGGGGAAAGCTCAAAAACCTTGTTCACAGCATCTACGCTAACATTTTGCAAACTGAATATTGGAATCATAGCATTGAGGTTGGGATCTTTGGGTGGAAAGAGGGCAAATTTGACATGATATTCATTCTTTTATCTTTAGTTTATTATCATATATAATCATGAAGATTCGTTCTCAAGAGTCATTTTATATTACTCTTAATCTATTTATTGGTGGTAGTGAACATATTTCTGTCCAAGAGCCATATTTAGCAGAAAACTCATGGGACTCACTAATACATTGCTAATCGGATTAGGTAAATCACAACTTGTATAGACCAGGTGACTTTAAAGAGGTTATTGTTGAAAACAAGTGGAAACAATATTCGATTATAAGACCTCTGATAGAAGAAATCAGGACACTACACCAGCTCTTGATGATTTTAAAAATTATTATTACTTTTATTTTGAAGGGTCTTCATGTTAAATTATATATAGAGTATTCTTTGTATGCGTGATTATCATTTGGTTTCTATATTTGATGTTGATTTTGATTTCTATTTATAGTACCTTATTTATGGGCACCTTCAAAGTTGAACGTATGACAAAAATATTGTCAAACGAAGGTTATAGTTCCATATTTGATAATCACCATTGTGTATTTCCATAAGAATTCTCAATCCATCTGTTTTAAATGATATTTCATAGGGTTGTGTGTAATGGGGCAACATTGTATCAGACTGGCCTGAACTAAAGATCAAAATAGCTTCAAACTTAGGAATGACGGATCATATGTATGTAGAATGAGTTGGGCCGGTCTAGTTTTGAGTTTTTGGGTTGGGGCGAATTATGTTCACCCCTAGGCCAAACCCGGGCCGGACTGAACTGGCGCAAACCGGCTTGAATCGTGGACAGAAATAGCTCCAAAATTGGGACCGTATGTTAGTATTTTACGGTAATTAGATTGACTAAATGATCAATGTGATTATAATATTCATCACATAATATAGGAGATGCGGAGTGTACGCTTTTTTGAGTTTATTGTGATCTTCAACATTAAAATCTCATAATGTTTAAGGGTGGGCTTTGGGGGTTTCAAGGGGTCAGCGCCCCTAGGAGCGGGGTCCAAGGGGCAGAGCTCATGGTTGGGTCGAGCTGTCAAGTCAGCTTGAAAAAAAAATTATGTTGGTAAAATGACTTTATTAAAAATTGTTTTTTTTCAAAATTACACATGTAAAATCCGAAGTTGAAAAAATACGCAATTTTTATACCATTTTGTTTTTAAAATGAAAACTGTCGTCTGGCAGTTTGCTCCTCATCTTCTGAAAGTTGAATTGCAGATGCAATTTTTTATCAAGTGGTATTTTTGACGATCTCCATATATAATTTACCACTTAAGTGTCGAATAATGATTAGCCCTAACATAAATAGGAATATATTCAGGAACATTTGAGGTGCTCACAGTGCCAAATTATGTGAACGTTTTTTAATAATATTATTGTTGCAAGGAACCTAATACTCGATAAAATTTTTGAATATAAACTTGGGCATCTTTTTATTCAAAAAAGTTGAAGAACAGAAGGGTTCCACATAGTAAGATTTCTTATTTTGGTCATCTTCATAGCCATAGAACACGTATTCCTTCGATTCCATTTTAGCTAGTGCTTACGACTCTGTTAAGGATCATGCATGCCCATAAGACGTAACTTGCACATGTCATTTGAATATGCGTTTCACATATACCTTTTGTGTGACTCTCTTATAAGTCAAGTGGTACCATGGCTCAATCTTTTTAAAGAGTTAAAACAAAATGAAATTTAGGGTTTTTTTAAAAAAAATTGTATAATAAACTCACCCCTTTTTATTTGAAACGAGACTGACAATATTAAACTATAAAGTGCATCGAGAATCTTAGCAATCTTCTTAGTCTTGGCAATAACCACATCGATTTCTTCGCACTACAAAACAAAATACTATCTTGATACTCAAACTAATCGGTGTTTGTGTTTAGCAACATGTTTTCATTGCTAACCTGTCATCGGAAATATGGTTATGAGTAATCTTTTTTCTGCGGTTTAATATTTATGTTTTGACCAACAAACTTTAAATTTTATATGTTTAGTCATTGATCTTTGCTCTTTATGTATATACACCTTCTAAGAGAGAGAGAGGGAGAGAGAGGGAGGGAGAGAGGGAGAAAGAGGGGGTGAATACGTATAAGTAACTCAAAATTCATCCCGTCATGATAAGGAATATATATATATATATATATATATATATATATATATATATATATATATATATATATATATGATGTATTAAAAATATTTTATGATTTGATAAGATTTAATAAATTATTAAAATAACAAGATTTATATTTTAAGATGTATTAGTACCCCGTGTATTACATTGGTTTAATAAATAAAATATTAAATAATAAGTAATTAAAATTCATGAATTATAAAACCATGCTTGAAGATAAAATAGATTATAATTACATATAAATAGTTAATTTAAGTAAATAAATAATTTTGTATTTTTCTTAAGCTTTTGTTTTATAAAAGATTGTGGTTTTAAATATTTTCTTATAATAAAATGATTTTTATCTAAAAAATATGTTTGTTGTATTCTATATTTTATAAAGCTTTTATTTATATAATGTGTGCTTTAAATAAAAATAGGTTTTTTATTTATTAATTATATATTTTTTATTTGAAAATGGTATAAGTAATATTATGAGTATTTAATATTAATATTATTATTATTATTATTAGTATTATTATTATTATTATTATTATTATTATTATTATTATTATTATTATTATTATTATTATTATTATTATTATTATTATTATTATTATTATTATTATTATTATTATTAGAAAGAAATAATAAAGTTAGTATGATAATACTTACAATTGTGTTACGACTCATCTTAGATTTTCTTTATTATAGATAGATAGATAAACAAACTGATAGATATATAGATAGATGGATAAACTAGATATTTATTCATTAAAAGGATTATATTTAGTAATAAAAATGAAAAGTTACAATATGATATTTTAATATAAGATATGATTACATTTATATATGCGTAATTGTTGAAGAAATAAAACAATTATACTATCTTTTAACTCTCTTAGATAAATAGTTTTATTTTTAAACATTCATTTTAAGATTTTTATAAAAAATATTATTTTATAAAAATCTTGTTTATTAAATACTCTGATTAGTAATTCTAGTTCTTTTAGTAAGACTGTTTTCGAAATTTGCACCTTGTTATATATTTTTTTAAAAAAGACCGATTAAAAATATTTTGTTTCTAAAAGGTTTAGTGGTTTAGAAAATTTTGCCTTTTTTGGTTAAAAAGTATTATATGATCATCTTGACTTAAGACAGAATGATATATATCAATATCAATATAGGTACCCATTATTTTTGTTATAATAAAAAAGATGTGATTTATAATTTTCTTAATAAAATCTATTTTTAAAGAGATAGCTTGATTTAAAAAAATCCGGTTAAAGAGATAAATGTATCAATTAATAAAATTGATTTTTAATAAGAGAGAAAAATTAATTTCAGTGTTTAAATTATTATAATAACCTTTTAGATAAAAATTATATGAGAATGTCTAGAAAAAATAACACGTGACAAAAAGGTATGTCAAAAGAAAGATAAGTGGCAAAAGAAAATTTTTTATTAATTACAATATATATCTAATTATTTAAGTTAATCATTAAAATTATAGGTAGGGTTATACTAAAAATGATGTTTGATTTAAAAAGCCTAAGAAGAATTGTGGGGTTGACACGTGTAATTCTATTGTTTTAAAGAGAAGGGCATTTTCGTCATTGTGTCAAATACGTCAGTTCATTATGCCTTATACGTTCATTGTGTCAAATATCAGTTCATTGTGTCATATTTTACATCATTTGTTATATGTATTAATCATTGTATTTTACGTTTTAGATTATTTTGTGTTGTTTTTGACATTGTTTGTATAGATTATAAACTTGTTATCTATTATTCTGTTTTACAATTAGAAGACACAATGATATACTTTCACCAATTTAGTTTTCAAAACTCCTAGTGTTGAAAATAAGAATATATTATTTTTCTTATTGTTTTTAATAGATTCTATACACTTATTATTTGTGGCATCCGATAATTTTCCGTTACCGAACTCCGTTAGTTCCGTTAGGTCTTGCATACACGTGTAATGAGCACACACTAGTTGTCGTTGAACGTTGGTGACTTAATAACAATTACTTATGATAAACAAATAATAATCTAATTAATAATGTTGATTATTTATATGATTATGTTATTTATGGATTTTAAATATTATTTGTGAATTTTACTTGATAACGTGACTACGTGTAATGTATATATATATATATTTTATGTGTTTTGTGATATGATTATTATTATTAGTGATTAATAATGTTTGTATTTTGTAGTTGAAACCTTTTAAAAAATGCTAAAAAGGCTAGTTTTTATAAAATATAATTAAGGAGGGATTAAAGGGTAAATGTTAATTAAGTAGAGTTTAACAAAAACCCAACCCTAGCCCCCTAACCCCTTGCGGTCGTGAACCATCCCAAGCACCCCATTCTTTGCGATTTTGATCAAGAAACCACACAACTAAGTCGATTTTGGCATCAATTGGGTATTGCGAGGTGTTAGCAAAGTGTAATTCTTGATTCCTACACATCTAAAGGTTAGTTTTGATTAGTTTTTCATGGTTTTTGTTCTTGATGAACCCTAATTCGAAATTATATATGAAAAGATGAATTGATGATTGTTAGATGATGATATGTTGTTGATTATGATGTATGAATGTTGGATTATGATGATTATGCAAGAAATCCATGATTTAATCATGTAGTTCATACATCGCCTAAAGTAGAAATTTTTTCTTCTTGGAATTCATGATTTGATGATTGTATGATGTTAGTTGTATTGCTTTGATGTTAGTTTACATGGATTATGCAAGAAAATTCATGGAATTGATGTGTTGATCATACCTTACTATAAGTGGAAACTTTTATGTATGATATTTAGGAATTATGATGAATTGATGATGATTCTCATGTTTAGATGAATGCTATGAACTTGATTAGGTATAAAGTTGATGAATTGATAATGAATTAGATGTTAGATTGAGTTTGGGCATTACTTTCCCAGAAGGGAAACTTTATTTTTGAGGAACATTGGATATAATGATTTGGGCATGCTTATGATGTTAGGATCATGTTAGAATGCTTATGGATGATGTATAATATGGTGGAATATGTTAATTGAGTTGTATGGATGTTTGGTTGATCCTTTAGAAATTTAGGTTCTTATTGGCTATACATGATGATGGATTATGGTGATTATGGAACCATGTTTGGGATTGTGATAACTCATTGTTGTGTATGTTAGTTGTTATGAATCCTGTTGATTAATGTGATTATGATTGTTATACACGCGTGCGAATCTGAGGCCCCTACTTAGTAGGATTGGCAGGGTTTAGGATGTGAAGTCGTGAGTGGCTTCACATGGAATGTAGTGCATGATTATATTCCATGTATGAATTATTAGTTGTGATGTACTTATATCTGTGTTGAGCACGTAGATTGTTTGAGGTTCGTATGAGTTGTATGATTATCTAATGTAGTATGATTATCTTGGTAGAACTTGGGTTGATGATGTGATACACGTGAATAACTTGTATGATAAGTTGATATGCTTGATTAAATGAGACTTCAATTAATATGTCACCAACTGGTCAAACAGGTCAACTAGGTTAAATGAGTCTTGTTTTGTAAAACCTTGGGTCAACGTGTTATTTGAGCACCTAGGGTTGTTAAGTTTTCTATGTACATGTACTTATGTACTTGCGTGTTCTAGGTAACCCTTGAAGGGTTGTATTTCCGTCCGTTGTTAGCTCTTTTATCATTGTTCGTTTGCGCATCAGGTGAGTTCATGCCTCACACTTTTTATACACTCTCTTTTGGGGGAGATATCATACTCGTTTACAAATGCTTTATTATTATAAGTTATGTATAGTGTAACATAGTGTGTTATACCTTAAAAGCCCTCACACTTTCGGATCGTTGATATTGATAATAAGCGGGAAATTTTGGGTAGTACTACTGGGTTTGACAAGCCCCACCTGTGTGAATCGAGGTCAAACGGGTGCAATATTATCCTAAACACAAACATCGTCACGACCTGGTAAGTCGTGACGGGAGGCAACAAACGCAACACAGTCAGCTTCGATCGCGAAATCACTATGATTATTACTTATGAATATAGACTAGCTATCTATTTTAATGCATTTCTTATGTTATACAATTATTATGTTTATGTTAAACGCAAACTCTTTAACTCACCAACCATTGTGTTGACACTTTTAGTATGTTATTCTCAGGTCGTTAACTTGGGTTGCAGTAGGAACACATCACGTTTCAGCATGCATTATTGTAGGATCGGGTTTGTCACTTAAACACTTGGATTTCTCTCAAACTCGCTTACAAAACACTCAAATCAGATGAAGTAAAATCTTTTACAAGAGTTGATAATAATATAATAAGTAGCAAGGAATACACAGAAATAATTTTCAAGGCACTTGTATATATTACTTCTCAACTCAAGATATTACAAGACTCTTACAAAGCATGAAACATGAGTTACAATGAAAAACTATATATACTAGATCCTACAGCCGGATATACTTTGATACCAGCTGGAAACCTAAGACTAAAGCATATACTACAATGCTAAAGTTAAGGTATCTTAGATAAAGTATTATCTAAGATATGGTAGTCATGACATGTCCATGTCACCAACTAAAGATGGCAACTGTACTAACATAAAAAGGTAAACAGTGGAATAAAGTATGGTCAACTACATGGCTTTTGAGAAAACGCCATGCAGTATCTCAGAGGTCTGCAGTGGAGTGTCAGAGAGAGCATACTTATGTCCACTGGATAATAGTAGTGTCTTCCGAAGGTAAGTTGGCTTCGGAAGAACAAGTTCTTCCGAAGCCACTATACTTCGGAAGAGGCTTCTATACTATACTACCGAGGCTTGAGGACTTCTATACTTCGGAAGTTGACTTCAGATCTTTCGTTCTAAGTCTTGATCTTCGGAAGTAAGTTCTTTGTCTTCGGAAGTTGGAGTTTCCTTCGGAAGTAAGTATTACACTTGTCTTCGGAAGAGCTCCTTTTTCCTTCGGAAGTTCCACACTTAGCTTCGAAAGTCCTTTATTTGTTGTACCAAAATCTTCTAAGTGATTTGGTTTTGGTTGCACCAGCCTTTCTAGATCCAACAAACTCCCCTAGGCTGATGCTACCAAAACCTCACTTGTTTCTGCTCTCTGTAAAATTTCAACACCAGGGACAAAAGATATCTTTCATCACCAGTTCACATTTCTTGGTTTTAATATATCCTTGTTTTCCCTGAAGTGGTGCTGAGAGCTTGTACAAGTCATTGGTGGATAGGAATCCAGTCTATCACTCTGAATGACATGTACCCTTTGTTGCGTCTCCCTGAAAAGAGTTAGTTGACGGGAGTTATAGTCATACTCCCATCTAACTATGGATACAAGTTCAGCACCTTCAACCATTTTAGAAAGGCTTTGCCTTTGCTAACTCAGCAATGTCAAATCTGCTCAATGTAGCAGAGATGAGGCACTTAGCCTGTTGAGCTCTCCATTCTCTCTTTCAACAACAAAAGTTGTGAGAAGAGTCTTGAACCTCCACTGGATGATCTTCTTCCTAGGTGCAAGAGGTTGTCTTGGCACCCGGGGTCGCCTTTCTTGGTATCTATCAGCAGAGTCACCAGCCTCTTCTCCTTAACTTCTTTCTTCTCCTCATTCAAAGTGTCTGAATTGAGGCCAGGAGATTTGCAGCTTGTCCAATGTTCCTCTGGGCAGATCAAGAAATTGATCTCTAGTGAGGGAACGTGAGGATCCATCAACATAAGTCAATTGACTGAATCCTCCTCACAGGAGATATCGCTCAGGGTTGTGCAATTGATGAGCTTTGTCTTGACTGCCTTGAATTCTTCTAAGGAGAGATGTTTAGAAGGCTGAGGGATGGTTTGATGGTTGATGGTAGGTTGAGGTGTTTGGGTTCTGGCTAGAGTTTTGGGTTGGAGGATGGGTAGTTTAGGTGGTTGAGGTGAGAGATTGGTAGGGTGATGGTGTAGGTTCAGGGGTGTATGGTTCAGTGTGTGGTTCGGTTTTGATGGGGAATGGAAAGGGTATTGGTTCAGGTTGTGGTTGGGTTGGAGTTGGTTTGAGTAGTTGATTTGAAGATCATCCCCTGTCCCCTTCTGTACATCTCCTTCCTCTTCCCCAGCGCGATGTCAGCCTTTATGTCACTGACATGTCGCTGGAGAGTCTTTTCAGACATAGGACCCACCTGCCTGCCAGAGAAGCCATGAGCCTTGAGATAGCTCTTCATCCAGGCTTCTCACCTATCTTCTTGGCAGCAGTCAGTCCTGCTTCCTTCCTCTTCCTTCTTCTTCTTCTGCATCAGCTTTTCCTTGGCAGCTCTCTCTTCTTTCTCTCTCTTCTCCATTTGATCTTGCTCTTTGTTGAAGAGCCATAAGATCGTATCATTGTTGTGGAGATAATTCTTCTTGAGAGAAACCTCTGGAGGTTAGGAAAGTTATCCTTTCCCTCCTGAGCTGCTGATCAGCTTCTCTTTCTTTCCTCTCCCTTTCTTCTTCTAAGGCCAACCTTGCTGCCTCTTCTCTTTGCTGTTTTTGCAGCAAAGTTGCCTTTTCCAGCTCACTAACTCCTCTAATGGTAGCAGGAGTACATCTTCATTTGCAGCCCTAGACGACAAGTCTATCAATGACATCATCTCTACTCTTCTTCTGTTGTTGACTGCTGCCTCCTGGTTGGCTGCAGCTGCTTTGGTACTTGCAGCTAGCAGTTTTCCAGTTGGAAGCCTACCTTTTCTTTTGAGTTTCTCCAACCTTTCTTCTCTCTCTCCTGAAGCTCTTCCTTAGTCATCTTCCTCTTTCCTTTGATGTCTTCGGAAGTGCTAGACTTTGGGGTTTCTTGGATGGAAGATTCAGGTTGAGTAGTAGAGATGGAAGCTGGAGTTAATGCTGATGTTTGTAGCTAGTTGGGTTGAGAAAAATCCTCCCTATTAACCTCAGATGCAAGTTCTAGGATTGCATCTGTGACTATTAGATCAGATAATGAGAATAGTCCTTCCGCAGCAGCAATCTCAGCTTCGGAAGTTTGAAATTGTTCTTCCGGCTTTGAATTGTGCTTCGAAGTCTGTGAGAATGCACTATCTGTCCCAACTTGTCTCAGTTGCTGGGCCATCAGTCCTTGTTTCCCCTTCGAAGTTAATCTCAGGTTCCACTTGGACCTTAGGTTGACCAACTTCCTCAATAGTGGTAGAAGGTGCATTTAACCTCTGAAGCTCTTGAGCTCCGAAGTAGATCACAGACAGATCAGGACTTGGCTGTTCATAAGAGATTCCAATAGGAACTTGTTAAAGAACCTATTGAGATCTTGGAGCATCCTTTGATCCATTGAATTACAACTGGAGGAGGCTCAGGGAAAATTGAAGCTTGTTGCATAGGATACTTTGAGCTCAGGAAGTGAGAGCTTGACTTTGGGTTTCCTCTTGTCTTTGACTTTGTTTCTGAACACTCTCCCCCTTTTTGGTAGCATCATCCTGAGAGCTTGATGAGCTAGAGGAAGAGGTCAAGGAGACCTGAGTTGGTACATGCCTAACAGACCTCTCAATCTGTTTCTCAGCTAGTTTGGCCTTGAGATTTTCAATCTCAAGTTGCTGAGTGGCAGACCTATCCTCTAAAGTCCTAACCTTGATTCAAGATTTGAGACTTTAGAAAGTAGGTCTTCAATGGTGAGTTGCATTCTTCCCTCATCTTCTTTTGAAGAATCACGGGAGATGAGGTAACATACCTTGTATGTTCATCCTCACCACCAGATGTGGTTTCTTGGCGCCCTGGTTTCCCTTGCTCAATGATGTCTCTTTTTCAGAGTCATCAAAGGGCATGGTTGCCGTAGATTCAGTCTCAGTGATGTTACCACTGTCCTGAGGATCCCTTGAGGCTCCTTCAGTAGTGGCAGCTGAATCTACATGAGTCCCCTCCACATCAGTGGGACTCACCTCAGTAAAGGTTTGCTGATGGGGGCTAGAGATAAGAGATCTCTCTGGGCTCTGTTGATCCTTGAGAGGGTGTTTGGATCAACTTCTTCATTTTGAGGACACATATCTTCTCTCAGCTCCAATTAAAAGGTCAGTAAAGGATATGGAAGTGAAACCTAGTGACCCGGGACTTTGATCAATGTCTAAAGGCATTGAGCCTGTGATGGGGCTGTCCCTTTTTGGCTGCTCAGGGGAGTATAGAGACTCTCCCTGAGGGCTTTCAGCTTGGGTTTCGGGCTCATGGGTCTGAGACTGAGGAGACTCAAGACCCATATTGAGGTCAATTGTGAAGGATGGTTGGACCTCAGGCTGAGTGGGAGCCCTTTGTTCCACTCTAGCCTTTTTGGGTAGAACATGAGGAGCTTGTTCAATCAGAGAAGATTGAACAAGGGTTCGTTTGGGGCGTCTTTGATAAGTAAAGGTAATGGGTGGAGAAGGTAGATTTGGCAAAGTGAGGGTAGTTGCTGGTGTGGGTTCATCACCTGTGGGGGTAACAGGGATGTCACCAGGAGCCATTGGCTCAATCATACCTGGAAGAAGTGCAGTATCTCTTCCGGTGAAGTTGGTGGACACTCTCTTCAAAGTTTTGAAGATGGTCGGCCTCATTTGAGGAGCAGTCAGAGCAGCTGCGCAGACAAGCTTGCTCTGGTCCAGCTCACAATTGATTATGTGCTGGAGAAACCTGGGATACATGAAGAATGTGTCCCTTTGAAGATTTCCCATGAGATTGGTCAGCACAAATCTTGAGTAGTTGAAGCGGAGGCTTTTCACCAAACCATGAACTAGGCACCCAAGTTCATATGGGATTTGATCCCATCCCCCAGATTTGTTGGACAAGCAGTGAAGAACCACATGCAGCAGGAACTTCCAATTGTAAGAGAAGTTGAATTTGTAGACGTTGACCTGCTAACATCTCCACCATATCCCATTTGGATATAAGTTTGTCCAAATCTGCTTTGGGAATTTCGTTGGAGCGCCCTCATCATGAAGCTCTAGATGCTCCCTGATGATTTGTTCAGAAATGACCAACTCCTGCCGCCACAGATGCTCGATCGAATGACACGAACCCCATTTAGGGTTTCAATCTGACCATTTGCCCAAAATTCAGACATATGGTTTGAGTAAATCGTGGGTTAACAGTCAGAGCGTGTAGTAAGAAGATTGGTTAGAAAGGAGATGATGTCTGAGAAGTCAACATCCCTTGAAGAGTCAAGGAGTGCGACTTGGTTGTGCTGAGGGTTAAGTGCCATTGAAGAAAGTTACAGGAAGATAGTTCGGAATAGGGTAAATTGAAGATGAAGAAAGCTTTTAGGGCAGTAATTTTGGTAAAAAGGATGTAAGTGATTAGCCGGAGGTATTTAAATGGGTGGAATGGCGGTTTAAAGGGGGTTTGGATAAGACGATGTGAGGTTTCAGTGGATGATGTGACATGGGCGGTAAGGTTAGTCCATTTAAATAATCCGACATCATTAACAAAATCTTTACTTTTTACAGAGTGGGGCCCAAAAGATTTCCGTTACACAGTAAAATCTTTCTTCCGAGTATAAGCATTTCCGAAGGTATGTTCTTCCGAAGGCAATTTACTTCCGAAGGTAAATGATTACTTCCGAGAGTATATGTTGCTTTTCAATGGAGAGTGTTATAAGCTTCGGAAGTAGATCTGATATGAAATCAATCGCTTCTTCCGAGACTTAACACTCTTCCGGGAGAAATTTAAATTCGCTTCGGAAGAATTCATACTTAGATAAAATTTTAGAGAAAGATCTTTTGTAACAGGCTTAGATTGTTTTGACATAAGACTTTACACATTAAAAGGTTTTCAAATGAGATCAACTAATCAAGGTTTATCATCCCAATAGCTGTAATGAGATATTTAAATCTTTGTTCATCAAAGGCTTTGGTGAACAAGTCAGCATATTGTTCATTTGAATCAACTTTGATTAGCTTGATAAGATTTTTCTCATGAATATCTCTAATGAAATGATACCTGATATCAATGTGCTTAGTCTTGGAGTGCTTCACTGGATTTTCAGTAATGGATATAGCACTGTTGTTGTCAATGTGGATAGGAGTGCTCATGAAGTTGAATCCGTAGTCTATCATCTGGTTTTGAATCCACAGCAGCTGAGCACAGCAACTAGCAGCAGCAATGTATTCAGCTTCAGCAGTTGATGTAGAGACACAGGATTGCTTCTTGCATTGCCATGAGATGATCCTTCCACCAAGAAATTGACATCCACCAGATGTTGATTCTTGTTGATTTTGTTGCAGCCACCATAATCACTGTCAGAGTAACCATAGAGATTGAAATCACTATTTCTTGGATACCAGAGACCTAGTTTAGGTGCTCCTTTAAGGTATCTAAGAATTCTCTTGGCAGCAATTAGGTGAGACACCTTTGGAGCAGCCTGATATCTTGCACAAATGCAAGTTGCAAACATGATATCAGGTCTACTTGCTGTGAGATACATCAGAGAACCAATAATCGCTCTATACTGATGTTGATCAGTATCCTCCCCCTCAGAATCAGGGCAGAGATTGTGGTTTCTGGGTATAGGTGTTTTTGCTGCTTTACAATCTTTCATATCAAATCTTTCTAAGATATCATTGACATACTTAGATTGATTGATAAAGAACCCTTCCTTCATTTGCTTCACCTGAATTCCAAGGAAAAAGTCCATTTTTCCCATGGAACTCATCTCAAACTTCTTCTTCATAATGCTCTCAAAGTCTTTACACACCCTTCCTCATTTGCTTCACTGAATTCCAAGAAAAAAGTCCATTTCCCATGAAACTCATCTCAAACTTCTTTTCTTCATAATGCTCTCAAAGTCTTACACATTTTGTCATTTGAAGAACCAAATATGATGTCATCAACATAGACTTGAACGAGCAAGATGTCCTTCCCAGAATTTTTATGAAAGAGTCTTATCAATGGTAACCTCTAGTGTAACCATTCTTCAGGAGAAATGAGACAAAAGTCTCATACCACAGCCTAGGTGCTGGTGCAAGCCCATATAGAGCTTTATCCAATTTGCACACATAGTTGGGATGCTTGTGGATCTTCAAATCCCGGAGGTAGCATACATAGACTTCCTTATCTATATCCCCATATAGAAATGCACACTTGACATCAAGCTGGTAGACAGTGAAATTCTTGGATGCAGCATAAGCAAGGAAGATCCTAACTGTCTTAAGTCTTGCAACAGGTGCAAATACATCAGTATAATCGATTCCCTCCTCTTGAGTGATCCTTGAACCACCAATTGCCTTGTTCTTGATAATCAAGCCTCTATCATCTCTCTTGTTTCTGAAAACCCATTAGTGCCTATAGTACTTGACCAGATGGTAGCGGACATAGGTTCCAAACCTTTTGTCTTTGAATTAATTAAAGCAACTCTTTTGCATTGATTCAACCCAGCTACTATCTTTCAAGGCATCTTCCACCTTCTTGGGTTCCAATTGGGATAAAAAGCATGAGTACAAGCAGACATTCCCATGTGAGTTTGTCCTCTTGTTCTCACGCCTTCAGAGACTTACCCTATGATGTTCTCAGCTGGATGAGTATTATGAATCCTCTAGTCTAGGAATCACTCCAGTTGCACAAGGGATAAATCCAAATTGGACATCAATTTTGCTCAGGAGCTTGAATACTTGGTCAGCTGTTGTTTCAAAGCTCATTTAATGAGGACTGATTGAATGAAAGAGAAACATCATCATTTGTTTGCTGTAAATCATCATCACAATTGCAGTTCCTTCCGATGTTGCTTTCATCAGCTTGGTGGTGTGCAGGCTCACCTGAAGAGATTTCAAAGTCAACAGGTGAACTGCTTGTTGAAGCTCCACTATCCTTGAGATGGTTATACTATCAGAGATCTTCCATAGTGGGAACTTGATTTGCTGCCAGCTCTTGGAGAACTTGAATAGGTCTGGGAAGCTCAAACAGTTGATCTTCATCTGAGTCACTTTGAGCACCTATTCCAGCTGAAACATTCTCACAAGATGGTTTGAATAGTTTGGAAACAATTCTAAATCAAAGATATGATCAGGGTCATTCCCCCTAACACAAGGAGTGTGCTCATTGACTACAATGTTGGAAGATTCCTCAAATTGTTGATTTTAATGTTATAAACTCTATAAGCTTAGAGTAAGAGGAATATCCAACAAACATAGCATCATCCGATTTTTCAGCAAATTTTTCCAAATTGTCTTTTGTGTTAAGTATGGTACACCTGCTGGCAAAGGATCTTAGAAAGCCAATGAACGGTGCCTTGTTCCATAACTCATAAGGGGTTTTCCATGTGGCTTTACTACAAGAACCCTGTTCTGCACATAGCTGACTGCCTCTGCCCCAAGTTAGAGGCAGTTTGAAGAATCTTTATCACATAGTCCGAGCAGCCTCAATAAGTGTCCTATTCCTCCTCTCAGCAACACCATTTTGTTGAGGAGTTCTGGGAGCACTATATTGTCTGACAATCCCTTTTGAGTTACAGAATGAGTCAAGAACTTGGTTCTTAAACTCAGTTCCTTGATCACTTCTAATTATTTTAACCTTGTGATCAATTTGATTTTCTATTTTAAGAATAAAAGACTTCAAAGTTTAAGCAGTTTCATCTTTGGTTCATAAAAAGAATACCCATGTAAATCTAGTAAAATCATCAACAATCACAAGGCAATATGATTTCCTTCTAATGCTCATTATACTTGTGGGACCAAATAGATCCATGTCCAATAAGTGTAATGGCGTGGTGATAGAGTTAACAACTTTGGATTAATGAGATGTCCTGTGTTGTTTCCCTTTCAGGCAAACAACACAGTTATCTTTGCAGAAAAATTCCTTTTTAGGCAAACCATGTACCAAGTTATTTTTTAACCAATTTATTCATTGTCTTAAAATTTACATGACACATTCGTTTATGCCATAGTGTTGACTCATCACTATCAGCTTTGGAAAGAAAGCATGATACTTCTCCCATTGGGGAAGCATTGTTCATATCCAGCTTGTACATATCCCCTTTCCTGGGAGATCTAAGAAGCACCAATTCCTGAGGAATTGTCATCCCGGGTTTGAGGATTATGCACTCATGTTCTGTGAAGAGCATTTGATGCTTTTGTCACAGAATGAGAAACACTTAACAAGTTGTGTTCAAGCTGTTTGACAAGGTTAACTTTGTCAACCTTTAATTTTCATTGGATATACTTCCTCTGCCAGAAATATATCCTCGGGCTCACCTCCAAACTGGACAGGACCTCCATCATAATGTTGAAATTGTTGAAGGAAAGATCTGTTCCCTGTCATGTGCCTGAAGCATCCACTATCCACAATCCAAATATTGTATTCTTGTCATATGGATGTCTCTGCACATAAGATGAGATGATTAGTTTTGATTGGAAACCCAAGCCTTATGGTCTTGGGTTCTTCCAATGATAGTGACATAATTGAACCAAAATTTATGCATGGGGGTTTATGGATGTCTTTGAAGAAGAGGTTTGGGCTACAACATCTTCCTGATCTTCCATTCCATCCCTTGGTTGATCATGGAGGATGAGCTTGTTGAAGCTTTTGTAGCTTGGCATTCTTCCGAAGCTTCTTTCTTTTCGGAAGAAGCCTTCACCACCTTTTCTTCCGAAGCAGTCTTCTTCTGGAGGAAGGACTCTTTTATTTTTTGAGTCTTGACAGCTTTAGCTTCCGAAGCCTTTTTACTTTCGGAAGAAGGATCTTCTTCCGAAACAGCCCTTGCTTCGGAAACAAGCTTTCCCTTTTCATCACTTGAACCATTTGATATGGTCCAAATGAGAAACCTTCCCTGACTCCTTCCTTTTTAACATTATTTGCATAATGGTGCTAGCAGGATTGTAGTAACAATCTTTGGCCATGTGGTTTTGCAGACCACACATTATGCATGCAATTTTAATTCTGGGAACTTGAGGATTGCTGTTTCTTGTTCTTTCTCTCTTCATCAGCAACTTTTCCTTTAACTTCTAATCCTTGGTAGGACAGGAGTGCTGGTATTACACTCCTTTCCTGAATCAGAGTTTTCAACCACCTGGAATCCAGCTGAGATAAATACACCCTTTTGCTTTGGGTCTATCTTCAGCTTAGACTCAGCCACTTTCTTGGCAGTTTTTTTGGCTGCCTTAGCTCTGCTTCTTCTGGCTTTGGTGGTCAGGGTTTGATCATCATTGGCATGGGAGGGTATAATTACCTGGTTCTTCCCTGTGATGGTCTCTATGGTTGCATTATTCTTTGACTCATGAGAAGGTGGGTCAGTAGATGGAACCTCTTGCTCCTTAGTACCACACCTTGGTTGTCTTATAGACTCATAGAAGTGTGGTGGGGCAATTTCATTGGTTCCCAACCCACCTTTGGTTTGGTAGCAAAGTTTTGAGTGAGAGGATGATGCAAGAATGGCTTGGAAGTTCTGCTCGGAAATAGCATACTTCCTGGCTTGAGCCTCAGCTGTGACAAGCTGGGCTTGAGCCTCAGTCAATTTGGATATTAAATCCTTTATCTGAGTCTTATAGTTTGTGTGTTCGTGTTTTAATAGGGACACAGTTTTCTCTAACTCTTCAATTTTTCTTTGATAGTCAGATTCAGCCCTTTTAAAATCAGATTTTAAAACATTTAGAGACTCAATATCGAATTTAATTTCCATATTGTAGTCCTAATACAAATTAACCTTAGCAATACAGGCAGGAGTACAGAGATGTTCATATACCTTATTTTCATCTGTTCCGGCCATGAGTGCTTGAGCAGGAGTCACATCCTGTACCATAAAGCTCCAGTCAACTTCTTGAGCCATTGTAGTTGTTTCTGTTGACTTTCCGGTGGGCTTTGGTGTAAAGGGATGTGTGGAGGCCTGTGGGGTTCCCGGGTTGGACTTGGGAGCCTTATATTCCCTTGCAAATGACCAAGTTGGTTATAGTTGTAACATTTGGCCTTGGTTTTGTCAAACCCAAATTTGTTGTTGATTGGGTTCTGGGGAAATTGCCTTCCAGTTCTCTTAAAGAACTTCTTTGCTCTGTAGGTTAAAAGAGCCATTTGTTGGACTATGTCCACGTATTCCACGTCATCCGGGCTAAAGCACTCTAGATCATCAAAGCAATATTGATAATCATTTGAGTGTCCACTTCCTGAGACAAAAGCACAGCTGTCCTGAAAGGAGCTTTGTTGAGCTTGTTGAGACCTTGGAGTCTCAGGAAATGTGATGTATGGCCTAGAAGAACAAGAGGGCTGCTGGGTGTAAGTCAGGTATTGTTGAGGCTGAGAGGTTCCTGAGCCTTCAGCAACCATTAAAGTGTTGCTAGCAGGAAGACTCAAGGGTCTGCTTGTCTGATGACCCCTCTTACTTTCCATTTCCAAACGGTATCCATCAAGGATCCCATAGAGTTCGGTCATGGTGAGTGTATTCAATTCTCTGTTCTCTTGATAGAGACACAGTAGAATGTCCACTATTGGGTAATGCACTCATGAACTTTCTTGTAAGGTCTCTGAGTTCATGAGCAATTCCCACAGATTGAAGGGAAGAAATGAGATCCATGTACCTGAAGTATTGCTGACTAAGAGTCTCTCCAGTAATATAGGTGAAGTTCTCGAACTGCTGCTTCAGTGAGTCCTTCTTGGAGTCATTTGAGCTTGAGTACATTTGAGCAAGCCCATCAAACAGTTCTTTGGCAAACTTGCAATGCTCAAACCCCACCATGATGGAGTTGGGAATTGCAGTCATGAGAACAGTCATAGCATTGCTGTCGATGTCTAGCTTCTTCCGATCCTTATCAGAATAATCTTCAACAGCTTTTTCAATCATGGCACCGTTTCCACCAGCTACTTTTGGCTTATATGGGCCATTGACAATGGATTGCCACATCTTGCTGTCTTGATACCTGATGAAGCCTTCCATTCTTCTGCTCCAGGACCTAAAGTTTTCAGGGGTGATGATGGGTGCTTTGGTCATCGTCCCCAACTCTACTTCAGATTTGTTGAGGGCCATTTTGAGTGTGGTATAAGGAGGAGTGAAAAGCAGGTTGATTAGGATGGTAAGATCTCACAATCAAGAGCCTAAGAAGCTCTGATACCAATTGCAGGATCGGGTTTGTCACTTAAACACTTGGATTTCTCTCAAACTCGCTTACAAAACACTCAAATCAGATGAAGTAAAGTCTTTTACAAGAGTTGATAATAATATAATAAGTAGCAAGGAACACACATAAATAATTTTCAAGGCACTTGTATATATTACTTCTCAACTCAAGATATTACAAGACTCTTACAAGCATGAAACATGAGTTACAATGAGAAACTATATATACTAGATTTTACAGCCGGATATACTTTGATACCAGCTGGAAACCTAAGACTAAAGTATATACTACAATGCTAAAGTTAAGGTATCTTAGATAAAGTATTATCTAAGATATGGTAGTCATGACATGTCCATGACTTACCTTTTGTCACCAACTAAAGATGGCAACTGTACTAACATAAAAAGGTAAACAGTGGAATAAAGTATGGTCAACTACATGGATTTTGAGAAAACGCCATGCACTATCTCAGAGGTCTGCAGCGGAGTGTCAGGGAGACCATACTTATGTCCACTGGATAATAGTAGTGTCTTCCGAAGGTAAGTTGGCTTCGAAAGAACAAGTTCTTCCGAAGCCACTTATACTTTCGGAAGAGGCTTCTATACTTCCGAGGCTTGAGGACTTCTATACTTCGGAAGTTGACTTCAGATCTTTCGTTCTAAGTCTTGATCTTCGGAAGTAAGTTCTTTGTCTTCGGAAGTTGGAGTTTTCCTTTGGAAGTAAGTATTACACTTTGTCTTCGGAAGAGCTCCTTTTTCCTTCGGAAGTTCCACACTTAGCTTCGAAAGTCCTTTATTTGTTGTACCAAAATCTTCTAAGTGATTTGGTTTTGGTTGCACTAGCCTTTCTAGATCCAACAAACTCCCCCTAGGCTGATGCTACCAAAACCTCACTTGTTTCTGCTTCTCAAAGCTTTCAACACCAGGGACAAAAGATATTTGTCTGTCTCTTCGGAAGTCTTTTTATTTGTTGTACCAAAATCTTCTAAGTGATTTGGTTTTTGTTGCACCAGCCTTTCTAGATCCAACAATTATAGAGCTTCATATTATGTCATGACACTTGGTTTCTATTTATGAGTTTTTTAAACATTGGGTTGGCGCGTGTTTTGCCAAAATTGCATTTTACATACTTTGGGTTTGTCTTATTTACAAAACGCATCCGCACAGTTTTCAAGTTTAAACTCTGGTTTGTTTTATTTTAAATGTGACATATAATGTCATTCTGAGTAACTAATGACTGTGATCCTGGTTTGTTCACTCGCCTTGCGGTAAAACTCCGCACGTGGATTTTGAGGTTGTGATATTATTATTCATTGTGTCTTAACATTAGAAATACACAATGATTTTATTTTAACAATGTATTTTTCAAAACTCATATTATTCAAGCTAACACAATGATGATCAAAAGAAACGATGAGATATTGTGTTATTTTATCATTGTTTTTAATGTATTAGATTCATTAGTTGTTAATTTATTATTGTATTTTACATATTAGTGATACACCAGCAATGTTATTCCATCATTATATTTTTTATAATTCATCATTTTAGAAAAAAAACATAATATTATTCAAAATTAACACAAATAACCAACAAAAAGACACAATGAATTGCACTAAAGACACAATTACGAGCTACTCGTTTTAAAGATAAAAAAACCCTCGTTTTTATGGTGTAATTTTTTTAAAAAAATAATATCGTATATAAAAGTTATGAACGTTTAAAAAAAATGAAAGAACTTGCAAAAAGTCAACAAAAGTGTCTATTCCCAAAATACCCATCTAACAAACTTTTTCCTACAATTTGATCTCAACTATTGATTAAGAATGCGAATAGTTGAGATTACTTTTTAGACTTTTAAGTTTTAGAACACCTTTTATTTAAACCTTTCTCTAAAATTATGTTATTTCATAGAAGAAAGATGAGAAACAAAAATCTTAATTTTATCACATGTAAACTAACATGACAACCCGAGTTACTTATTTATCCTAATAGTTAAAAGATTGTTAGATGTCTAGATACGTGAACTGCATAAATGATTGGCCACAACTATTTGATCAACATAGGAATATATAATGGAAATTTTGTGGTTCTCATAATGCCACATTTCAGGTTCTTACATTTACTTTGCGAAGACCAATTCAAATAAATTCGTCTAAGTTATGAATCTAAAGCTTACAGTGAATCCATTAATATAAGGAACCTAATACTTAAAAAAAGAAAAGATTCGAATATAAATGTATTATGTAGGCATCTTTTCCTTAAAAATAGTCTTAAGATTAGACTATACATGCCCATAAAGACGTTAACTTTACATGTTGTGGGAATGTAATGTCCAATAATCAAGTGGTGTCATGTGCGAGTAAATCATATACTTAAGAACTTATCCATATGGTTAATATTTATTCAACAACAACATTAATTACTCGTAAATGTCATCTAACTTATAATGGTAAGGATCTAAACTCACGACGTATTTATGGATAACAATAATGTTACTAGGCTAAACGGTCATAAACCTTTGCGGTCAATGTTCGACTATTTTATTTTTGATTTAGCCAATCTAACATTTACCGAGAAGAAAAAAAAAGAAAAAAAATACATGATTCAAAAAAATGTCAGAGAACACAAGTATATACTTGCACGATTTTGATTTACCCTTGTAAATTAGGAATCATGTGTTTATTTTCAATTTATTTTAGATTTGATTAAGCGAATCAGCTAAAGATGTTAGATAACTAAAGTTTATACATATAATACAACTATACAACCTATGATGTTTAAAAAAAAGTATATTTATTATTGAATTTATATCTATAACTATAGAATAGTATGAATAGTTACAATTTTCATTCAATATACATATACACACATATAATATGACTCATTATTAATGTAAAATACAGATTAATAGATGATGTACGTATAAGTATATAAGAACTTGAAAGTTGTAGTTGTAGCGTTTCCCTTTACTAATTACACTAATTTGTATTTTATTTTGAAACTTCTGCATGCTTTCTGTCATAATACTAACTGTTCTTAGGGCACATCTAAAAAACACAATACACTAATATTTTAATTTGTATCATTCTTTTTTTTGTTTAGTTATAAAATTATAATAAAACATATACATTAATATCTTTATGTTTAATTTCAAAATCTTAAATTATGTATTACGTAGTCTGACAATTTCTATCAGTAAACCAATAAGTCAACCGATACGCTCTCCAATTCACTTCTAGAAACATTGCAAATCGCATGATATTATAGCATAAATCTTTGTTGTCATCATCGTCTCTTCGTTTTCTTGTTGTTGTTGTTATTATTATTGTTTTGTCAACTTATTAATATGTTTATTATAATTATTTTGTTTTGAAACATGTTATTTTCTCTGTTTTTATCTTCTTAGCGTAGCTCAAAACTAAAATGACTACATAGGTGCAAGTAGTTTTGGTCAACATGGCTCTATATTAGAATAAATCTATCTCTACCAAAAGTTATTTCAAATGCATGTGAATCTGATTCTTTCATTTACTTTTAAAAGACCAAACGAATCCATTCTAGAGGTAATTGGACTATAAAGTTATAGAACCAACTCTAATCCACAACAACAAAAAACTAACAAGCACACAAAATCATTCTCCCTCCCAAACAACTCTAAACAAGCTATATAGAACAACATAAAAATGGCAACCACAGCGCCACGGTGCAACACATGCCGAAGACCCCTGGTTAAGCTACCCGGGTCACAACAGGAAGTGTGCCCAGTGTGCCTTTACAACCAAAAGATCAAGGGTCGTGTTCTCTTTCGAGTTGGACAATTTATCAATGCAGCAGTAAATCAATACCATAAGGAACTGCAAACAGTACCAGCGCCACAGTCGCCACAATCGCCTCTCAACAGGATCGATCAACCACTACGCCAGAACACTGGCAGGAAACGGGCGGTTCTATGTGGTGTCACCTACAGTTACCACAGAAAAAAACTTGAAGCTAGTGTTCATAATGTCAAGAGCATGCAACAATTACTAATGAAGAAATTTGGCTTTCCGAGTGACTCCATCTGTATCCTTACAGGTACTTCTGCTCTCTCTACCGACTACAACTAAAAGGTCTAACTTATGTTATTCTTAAAAGAAACACTCAACTTTTATAAATAATAAACTGACAATACAGGTGACAGCCTGACATACCTTATGTTAAACTTATGTAAATTAACATATGACTCGTGTAACGTTTGATGTAGAAGAGGAGTCAGATCGCTCGAGGATTCCAACCAAACGTAACATACTAACGGCGTTGCAGTGGCTCATCCAGGGCTGCCAACCTGGGGACTCGTTGTTGTTCTACTATTCGGGCCATGCATGCCAAATTCCTGATGAAGATGGAGATGAAGATGATGGGATTGATGAAGCATTGTGCCCTTTTGACTATAAAGAGGCTGGAGTAATACTAGATGATGAAATCAATGCCATCATCGTTAAACCCTTGATTCGCGGAGTAACACTTCACAGTGTCATCGACACTTGCTTCAGTGGGACGGTTCTAGATCTACCTTTTCTGTGCAAGTTCAACGAGTCAGTGTCACTTATCATAAACCCTAAACGCTAAACCCTAAATATAATATGACATGCAGTAAATAATATTTAGCGGTTCCATGCAGGGAAGGACTCTATAAGTGGGAAGAACAACAGCTAACGAATAAAGGAACCCGTGGCGGTAAAGCAGTGTGTATTAGTGCATGTGCAGACAACCAGAATTCAGCAGATACATCAGTAAGCACTAATCAAACATGCAATTCTTGCTAAAACACTAAGTAACTGTGATTGTTTGTTTATGAGAATTTGAATTTATGCTTCTGTAGGTTTACACTGGCAGTGCTATAGGTGCATTAACTTTTAGCTTCATCCATGCTGTTGAAAATGAAAGCAAACTAACATATGGAAGGTTACTTTCCTCTATGCGAAAAAAAGTTAAACATGCGCAACAAGTTGTAGGCCGATTTGTGCCATATGCGTCTCCTATGTCACAGGTATGAATGTATGATTCTCAAATGCCAATGGAAGACATCATCTATAAGTCTGTACTAGAAATGCATGTTGTTTATTCGATTAACACACTAGTACGATTCTCACGCTACGTATTAGAAACTATTGCGTTCGCTAGTTACCTGTCTCACAGTGGCGGACCCCGGATTTCTTTTTTTTTTTGGGTCCCAACTTTTGGTATTCAGGGCATGTTTGGATGGACTTCTCAAAAGTCCTTTTTGACTTTTTGGAGGGGTAAAAAGACAAAAATACCCCTCCAGAAGTTAGAAATTATAACTTCTAGTGACTTCTAGAGGGGTATTTTTGTCTTTTTACCCCTCCAAAAAGTCAAAAGGAGCTTTTTTAAGCTCATCCAAACATGCACTCATATGTCTATCAAAAGGGAGTTTTTTATCGGTTCGGGCCATTGAATTTTTTCCCCAAATCTGTTCACCAGAATATTTTGGGTGTTTGATTTTTACATAGTGTATTCGATTTGAATTGCTCCATTTGTATTTTTGAAGGTGATTTCAATTTCAACTTGAGGTTTTTTCCGAAAGAGAAATTGCTTTTAGCGACTGTAAATTTTTGTTTGAAAAAAAAAGTATTATCCGTACACAGATAGTATCATACTATCTGGTTGTATCTCATGCGTTTATACCTACTAATCCAACCAATATACTTCTAATATTGATATCACGCAAAATCTTTACAGATTTTATCAAACGAAAAACTATGGGTCAATCGATTTCTCGTAACCAAGAATATATATAATAAAAAAAGAGAAATAACAGTGTGGAGTGACTTGATAAATGCTAATTTCTTCACACTAATAAATGTTGATTGTTGCTAACCTTTTTCTATGTACTTAACATTTTGAAGTTTTGTGTTTGTAGGAGCCTCAACTATCCTCTTCCACAAGATTTGAGATTTACTCAGAGCCTGTTATCATCTAGAGAATACATCTTACTGGTGTTAGCTCCACTAAATGATATATGTATGAAAACACAAGTCAAACAGTATCACTAAAAGTAAACAATGAGTCACAAAAGCTTGCTTACACAAAGAAAATTAAAAAAAAATTCATAAAGAAAACTCAAAACTATACTTTATACCCAAACTTTTTATGATTGTCATCCAAAAGGCAAATACAGTGACACTTATGGTGTGTCACTAAATGTCACTTTCTTTTGTAGTGGATTGTAGTAGTGACATCTTGAGGCATCAACATCTATGATAAGCTTTGTAATGCATTGTAATCGAAAGTGTAACATTTTATTGTCAAGTAATAAATATGAAAATGAGTTATATAAAAGTACACATACTATTATTGTTATGTACTATTTCCTGTGCTTGTATAGAATTATTGATGAAGATAAAATACAAAGATAATTATAAATAGCCAAAAATGATCTAGGAAGAAGGATTTGTATAATATGTATATTGAACTTCATGTTTTCTGCATTATTTGAAAGAAATTGCGGTCTTACACCAGCAAGAGATGTGGTCGCATATTATGATAGGTGTGCAACTATTGATCTTTCACTTCATGTTAGCAGAAACTTCCTTGGTGCTCTTGTTCACCCTCACTATTTAAAAGCATCATGTTCATCTTTATGTATCTATCGTCACGATCTTGTTCTTGTTATTCTTGTTTTTTTTTATAAATAGCAAATGGAAACTAACATAAATGAAAACTATAGTTAAAGAATAAAGAAAAAGACAAGCTTTCGACCTAATTTTTTTTATTTATTAAGCCAGGCCTGACTTTTGCAAACAATTAACCTATCGAAGTTGACCCGAAACAGATTTGGAGTTTGTTACTGGTCAATTATGGTATTAAAGTGTCTAATATACTTCCATGTGCTTTTTGAATTTAGAACAGAACTCATGATAAGGTAAAACTGATCATAAAAACATTAAATTTACAAGAAATATTTACTTAGAAGTATACCTATATGATCTGTATGATAATATGTATGCAAAATGTGAATTGGCAACATTAGTGATATTGGAAAGCTTTAACCATTTTCCTAAATGCTTTATTTCTGGAAACCACTAGCACATACTTCCTCTGCAGCTCTTATTGTATGATTTTGATGAAAATATTATGATTTTATTCTATTTAATTTAGAAGCTTTGACCATAAAGTGTGAAGTGAAAGCCTTTATTTATTTTATTTCTTTTTTTTACTATAAGCACATGTGCTTCGCTTTGTAGGTTTTCACGATCCAAGTTTCATCGTCCGTTTTTCTCTTAATATATATAGAACCCAATGACAGTTAACACTGTTCAATTTTACTTTTTCCTTTATCCCCACTTTTAATACTTTGTTGACCTTGTGTGACATTTTATTCATTAGGCCTAATGACAGCTTCATTGGCCAATCATCTTCCTTGAAAACAATAAAGTACTTTGGCACATTCCCTTTGCAAAAGGCTTGATGCTTTGTTTGTTGTTTCTCAAAAAGGCTATTCCCTCCTTGTTTTAATTGGATGACTTTTAATATTATCCTTCACTTCAACTTCCTACTACTTCTTATCTCCTAATCATCCATTGAGTTTTCAAGTAAAAAGGAAACGCGAAAAGATCACAAACATTGAACTTATGAAATGGGACTTCAAGATGCAGGAGACGATGTTTCATTCAGGGTTTGGGTGCATTAACTTGTATCAGCTTCCTTGATGGTGTTCGTTATTCAGATCAAACTTTATAAACATCTAAACCATTTAATTTGGTTTGTAATTTCAGTTTGGAGTCAGGTTTTCAATTTGAGCCTTGACTAATATATGGTGTGCATGTTTTACTTCACCTCTCTCCCAACAGTTTAGTGGGAAGTAGGATTTTACTAAAAAGAAGAGCCTGAATTGAGGGGCCAACAGATTCTTGCATAGTAATCTGTCATTTAGAAATCAAATGGAAAACAGATTGTGTGTATATTATATACACTCAAGAAATCAAACAATAGCAAACCTCACAATCTGGAATACAAGAATTTCAACTTCTTACACAGAAAAAAACAAATGATGAGTCATATATAATATATATATGTAATATTACCTATGCCAAGTAACTTAGCTACCTTTATGAGCAAATTTCAGATCTTTTTTACTTAATCCCCCAATGTACACCTTATACTGCACATAGTCCAACTGCAAAGATATGCTGTTCTTCAGCAAAACCGAACTACAATGCATGAAATGTCGTCTTTGCTGTCTCGATTCAAGGCTTCAACTGCGAGTTCCTTTGCCGCCTTCTGTGGGTCCCTGATCTTTATCGCTATATCCACTGCCTCTTGGTTTGACACGACCTTGGGTGAAAGAGAAAACAGAATACTGCTTGTGAAAGATTGTTGACTTTTTGAAAACGATTTGTAAACTTGAAGCAGATAATCAACTTAACAAGATACATGTTGAAGGGGAGTGTTTGGATGTGTTGATGTATGAAGTTATTATATGTAGACAATCAGGGGTAAAGAATTGTGTATATTCTAATTACCTTCCATAAACCGTCACTTGCAAGGATGAGAATTTCTGTATTGGCGTCAATATCAGCATTTGTGACATCAGGATCAGACCGCAAATGACTCTTGAGATTCTTGTCTCCAAATGCACGTGAAACAGCTAGCTGCCCGTTCACTCTTGCTACGTCTCCTGAAATATTATAGAAAAAATATTCATGTATTAATCAACTAAAAGGAAACTTTTTTAATGATATTCTAAAACCAGATTTGGTCTTTTATTGTCAAACAATCGTTATACGAGAAAAATCATTTATTTGGACTCATAGTTCTTCGTTCATGCACCAAAAATAATCAATTCACAAAATTATCCACAATATCTCACAAATGCATAGTAAATATGTTTTTTCCATAGATAACACAAATGTAACATTAATATCTACATATATTACCTGGCATGTTGGAGACGAAACCTCCTCTGTTTTCAATGCTGCCCCTTTCAGTATTGGGTTCATGATCAATGCTCATCTGAATTGCATGCCCGTTTCTTGACAAAACTGCCCGAGAATCACCAACATTAGCTACCCACAGTTTACGACCGTCGATTAAAATTGCAGTAACTGCAGTAGATCCACCTCTTCCAAGGTCAGGATTGTGGGAAAGAATTGACTCGTCTGTTCTCTCATAAGCTTTAAATATTGCCCTGTTTGGATCGGTCCAAAACTCATTCTGCAAGATTGCAGAATATATAAAGATATATTTAAAGAGAATTTACATAACAGTTTAGATTTATGAATTGCAATGTTTGACTAGAAAGATGGTTTATATAGCATATCATTGTCAGTCATCTATAATCCCTTTAGTAAAGAGATATAAATAGATTTCATGGAAACAAAATAAATACCTTGAATATTATTTATAATGATGATGTTCAGCAAATAGACAAATTTAACTTGGATTTCTTTTTTCAAAATTTAGTACATGTAGTTGAAAGATAAAACAGACGATAGACATTGGAGATGTGCACATGTATGCACATTGCACAAACTAAACTTGGATAATTTATGGAAGCAAACTAATAGAGAACTCAAAAACTAGAGGTGGCAAGATGAACGGGTCAGACAGGTAGAGTAACAAGTCAAACGGATTCAAGATGAAACGGGCTAACTTTTTGTACGCATAAGGCGAGGTTGGATCGATCCCCAAATGCTTTTTTGTCTAAAATTAATTGTTAGTTATAAATACCAAAACATATTATTATAATAATGTTCTAAGTCTTCGTATATAAAAGACTTGGGAGATTGTATGGATCAAACTTTAGTCGAATTTCAACCCGTTTGGGATAAAACAAACACAAATCGATCCATAGTAGGATTGAGGACGAGATTGCACCTCTACGCGAAATGTACAAAAAAGACCTGCACACAGCTTTGGTGGCAAAACGCAACTCTAATAACTATTAAATAAACTGATTTTGGAATATGAAGAGCAATAAAAGCTAACCTCTCTTATGATATTAGAGAATAAATGTTTTTGAAGATATGCAGGCACACTATCTCCCAGATGACCGTCATATATAGCAAAAAGCCCAAGCTCGTGTCCTTGATGAGATACAAATTTGGCCACATGGTAATCTTCCATAGGATGATTAGCTTTCCCTTTAACTAGACTGAATCCATATTTGATGGACCCTTGGCGCCCCCGCCCCTTGCCGGTGTCATGTGTAGATTGGCCACTTGAGAGCTAACAACGACAAAAAAAATCATTTTTATTTCATAAAATCAAAACTATTACGGATAACTATTAAGAAAAAGAGGGCAGATAGTCTGACTTTACTAGGCCAAAATAGTATTCTTTTCCAAATTTCTCGCACAATATGCACACGTATCATATATATATAGAATTGTTCCAAATGCAATGAAATAGCGGCTCAACCAATGTGGATACGTGATCTTATTATTATAGAAACGACAACTGACATGATCTCACAAGCTAGGAATTTTCAATGGCGGCCGAATGATTGATGATATAACGTAAAGGAAAAAAAAAAGAAAAAGCAAACCTAATAATGAATGATTTGTTAGCCAACAAACAACAAACTGAATATAAAAAATCCCACAATGTGGTATGTATAGCAGCCAAATATTGAACTTCCACAACTACCATGGTCAAATTTGGCAACCTTTCAAGCTTTCAACTCTTACCAACTTCCTATTATGAATGTTTGACTTAGCGCATAATCATGTTTGACTGTTAGTCAAATGCCTGAAATTAAGCTTTCAGTAAAAGAAATTGGAGAATCATGTAGTCTTTGTGACGAAAACAATGCACAAAATATGTAATTCTGGCTTACAATTTGACAAAAATGAACATTGTAACTTTTAGGGGAGAACATAAAATGAAAGCTAAGATTAATAAAAAATGTCATGAATTTGTGTAACGGAAAGAAATCCTAACTAAGAACCCTAACCTGGAGTCTTGGTGCACCAAGGTCCCTTTAATCTTAAAGGGCTAACAAATCCCCTAACTAAAAAACCCTAATTTGATTTTCAAAAAACCCAAAAAAAATTAATTGAAAGGACAACCAAAGAAAACCCAAAATTTTGATGACTTTTAACATAGGTACTAGCAGACAATTGCAATTATCTCCCCCAATTTGCTTGATCATGCTTACAATGATAGAAAAATCAGTTTATAAATTCATAAGTTCACTTAACCCAATAAATTGAAACCAAAGAACAAAAGAAAATAACAATATTCACCTTTGAACCAGAACTGCAGCATAAATTACCCATATAGTAATTCAGCCTTCCTCACCACTTGAACCTACAACTTATCATCTACCTCTTGTTCAAGCCAAAAAGCCCTAAGATTTCAGCACCTGTATGTCACCAAAACATCAAGAATCAGAACAACAAGAGCATAAATCTGATCATCAACAACACCCAACATCCAAAACTACAAACCCACAAAACCCAAACCAAAAATTCCCAATTTTTCCACAATTTCTTGCAAAATCAGCAAATGGGCATCTTGAAATTGAGCCTACCGATCGCAAATCTGACAGAAAACACAAGAAATCTAAGCAAATACAGGCTGAAATTGAGGTTGATTAAACAGATATATGAAGTAATATGTGTGGATATGAAGAATCGATGGGGTGTGAAGAAGAGAAGGGTTTTAGGTGTTGTGGTGGACTTTGTAACCGTCCCTTAGAAGAAGCAGAAAAGAGGGATTCTTGAGAAATGGTGCCAAAAGGCAAGGGCTTTTTATGGCCTTCTCTCCTTCCCCTTTGACTTTCTTGAATTTATGATGACTTTAATAATTTCTTTTATTGGTTGTACAATCTTATGTACAGACCAAATCGAGTGATTGATGTTTTGAAGTTACAGCTGCCATTCTTGCTTTTACTTCTTGGGTTTTTCACATGCTTTGTTTTTTTTTTTTCCTGCGATATTGGAACACACTGTCAGGGATATTGGGACACCCTTTAACCATTCGACTCTTATGGATCGTGAAGTGATTATTGAAAATTTTGAATTTCAATAAAACAGTTACGACCGTGATACAAATCACGGGCCGTAAGGGCCAAACTGTGAAAGACTTCACGGGTCGTGGACAAAGTAAATCACGACCTGTGACTTTGTTCACGGGTCGTGAAGGTTGTCGATGTATTTTTTGTTTTTTTAATTATTTATCGTTTTTTGTGATTATTCGTTTTTTAATTATTTAACGTGACGTATTATTTCTCGTAAAACGTGTATCAATTATTTGATTTGATATAATATTCTATATTCACTGATATATATATGGATACATTTCAGTTTTTTTATGAAACAATATCTATCGAGATAAGTAAAATGTCAGATCGGAGAAATAATAGAAGGCGTGCGAATGAAGTCGGTTCTAACTCACGTGTAATTGTTGAAAGTATTCTGGAACCAATTGATAACCATAATTGGCGGAATGGCAAAAATTGGTCTCGGAATATTATGCACTTTTTACGAAACGGAGATGCTGAATTATGTAGGGTATATTACATGGGTGTTTCGGATCTTCACTTACAATTTTGGCGATGGCTTCTTGGGAACACAACTTTGTGTTCAGATGTAATATTTTAAATTAGAATTTGTTTTACCCTAAAATAATTGTTTTAATATATATATTTTATTGTTATTTATAGCATTTTCGGGTGTGGACAAATAGACTGATGATTTGGCGATTTGAAGAAATAAGTAGAACAGAAGAGTTACCGGGTAATAATCGTTGGACGATTCTTCCATTTGAGTGGTTTAACTTAATATACATGGGATCCGTTGATGGTAATAAATATGCAGACAGGAGTAGAGATCTATATCCTGCTTTATGGGAAGTTGATACGGTAATATTGTTTTCATGTTATAGTTGTGATTTAATTTGTCTAAAAATATATATAAATTGTGATATTATTTCGTGGCAGAGTTAATTAATACCGACCACAAATGCTAAAAAACACCTCATTCATCATTTGAAAAACTCGCTTTGCAATGTTTAATAATATTTTCCGATATATGTCATCTACAAAGTAGTCTCACGGCATTTGGAAAAACTTCTTCACGCGCTTTCATCAAAGCAAGGTCTTTGTCGGTAAGTATAACGCGGGGTTCTATACACTTTTCCTCTTAAGTTTCTTTTAATTGTTCTAAAACCCATCTGAAATTAATCTGACATTTAAGATCGATGAATGCATGAGCAACAGAAACGATTTAGTGTTGATGTCACACCAACCATTTGGACAAATGGCATTTTGTAGACGTTCGTTTATACGTTGTGTCTATCATCAACACATGCGGGTAGGCCCGCAATAAAGTGTGAGATGTGAGATGTATAAAAAAACCACGTCTACGGTATTTGTGGCTTCATGTATGTGAGGGGTGTAAATATATATATTGTGTTGTAGTATAGTAAAAAACATCAGCATTTGAGTTTCGCCGATTCTGCTTGAATTTTTTATTTTCGTGCGGGCATTATATATCGTTCTTAAGGCTGACACGTTTTTAGGATTTTGGTCCCTCAGTGTGCCTAAAATGTTTCGAGACTCAATATTTTGCTCTGTAAGTTGTTTTACCATACAAATCTCTTTTTCAGTGAGCCTCAATGAGTATACATGTCCCTCGAGGTGTTCATCGGCTTCATGATTATGAGAATCCTCTACAACAACTAGGATCCACCCACCTTTTTTTATTTGGTACTTTCCCTGCAATTCAAACTAACAATTTATTTTTTTGGTGCCGGTGTTTTTAAGAGTGGGTGCTCCTTTATATACTCCACCGCGATCATATTTTAACCATATTTTAACTACCAATCCACTTATGTTTTTTTCGATCTTTTCGTGACAAAAACATATCCATTTTCACGACTTATATTACTAACCCAATCAACCAATTCTTCACGAGATGAAAAAACCTAATAATTTTAAATAATATAATTAGTTATTATCAAATAACAAAACTTAATAATTATTTATTATCAAATAACTTAATAAACATAATAATTACGTAATAACCTAATTCGTGTCGTGTAACCCTTTTTTTTTCAGAACCATCACCATACTTATCTCCGCTACTATCACCTCCGTTGCCGCCGTCATCACCTCCGTTGCCGTCGGCATCACTTTGTAGTTACCGCAGAAACTTACAACATTATCGTTGTACTGATCAGCATAGTTACCACCCTCGTCACCGTAATAACTATAACCCTCGACGGGGTAATAGTTAGAATCGAAACCAAATAAATAATTGATATCATAAATTGACATCGTTAATAAACTAATGTCGACTCAAATATTGAATTTATCGATATGAAATGAATTAAAATTAGATGATTTATATATATTATACAAAGAATATTATGTCGACTCAAATAATTATCGAGGAATATTACATCGCGTCAAATAATGTAATAAATACAAAACTACACCGTAATCAAGGAATATTACATCGCGTCAAAAAAATTCAAAAAAATTCGACAAACATTATGGCCCGTGAGAGGGTTAACTGGTCGTATTCTTTACTCCATACGGCCCGTAAAAAGAGTTACGAGCCGTGAAATATTTGCTCGTGAGCGTCTTCACGGGCCATAAAGCTGTTGAATGATTGATTCGATATTCAGTAGGTCTAACGGCTCGTAAGGAGGGCGTCCGGATAAAGGGCTGGGTGTTGCTATAATAGAACCCTTTTTTTAAATCTTGTATAGAAAACTCATAACTATACTATATAGAAAACTCATAATTCCAAAATCAACACTTTAAATTTTTATACGGGTCGTATAACATCATACGTGTTGTATAGATGGGCCGTATAGTCCTATACGGGGTGTATAACTCCTCTGACAGCCCCCTGAATTTTTTCTCGTGGTTAGTGTCAAAATTTTCTATATACATCGTATAACTCTATATGTGTTGTAAAGGGGGTCGTATAGGCTATATGGGGCGTATAGCCTTTTGACAGCCTCTTTTAATTTTTTTTGTTATCAGTGTCTTCGACCCTATGTGTCACGTATGTGTCATACAAAACGTATAAGGGATGTCGATTTATAAAGTGGAGTGTCTATATATTATGACCCTTTTTTCACGGAAAACATATGATCGTACTTTAAAATATATGTGTTATTTTAATTAAGCTATGTATATGTTTCTTAGCTTATTGTTAAAACAAGGTTTTTTAATAAAATAATAATAATAATATCATGTGTTCTTCTAATTATTAAAAATCAACCATCCATTAACTATTTATTTTCAAAATTAACAAGAACAACTTTGATGATTGGTCTAACACAATATTCACTAATAAGATTAAGAGCAGTCGATACCTTGTAGTTTTTAAATCTACATACTCTAATAAAAAAGTAACTAGGATGACATGTGGTAACATTAAATTTTTTATCATCAAAATTTCATCGCTTCTTTCTTCTATTAAATACTTATGAGGCACATTAATTACTAATAATATTAATTAATATTTATTTAAATTAAAATTTGTTTTAATAGATTAAGAAGGAGATTTATTATTATTATTATTATTATTATTATTATTATTATTATTATTATTATTATTATTATTATTATTATTATTATTATTATTATTTATAAAGAAATAAATTTTTATAAATTAAATTTTATAAACATCAAATTAAATAAATTTTAATATTTTAAAATTGGTGTTTTTGAAAAGTAAATTATTTATAAATAAAAATAATTAAAATTAAGAGCTATAGTGAGAGAAATTTTAAAAATGACATTTTTTAAATGGTTTCTTTAATTTTTCATGGGAAAAACAAAAAAGTTTAAAAAATAATATAATTATTTTATTACTTATAATATTTATTTATACGTAATTTCAATCATATCTTATCATATAGTATTGTTTTATAATTAATTAGTTTTCATTCTAATATACATTTCTTAAAATCCTTTATTCTATCCATTCTTAATTTTATCCATTGTAACACACATAAACCTAAAAGATATATTATATGGTAAATATTTTAGTTCAATCAAAATTTTCTAACACATATTAACTCTTTGAATACTTGCATTAAAATAGCTAATCATTAGATATTTAAAAAGAAACGAAATGAACAGTATTGTTGCTTATGCGCATTGTACAACCTTTGTTGCAGCTTGCTTTGGTTCCTCTGCATTAGTCATTTGTAGAGAGGGAGGGCGTTGTACAACCTTTATTGTTTTATTAGTGATTCTATATTCCATATTTGTTTGGGTTTAGTCAAGATTTAAAGTTTTCATTTATTTATTCAAATAAATTTTTAGGTTATATTGGAGGCATGCTTTTGAGTTTTAATTTTAGTTTGTTCAACTTTTTTTTATCTTATCAACGTCAAAAGCGTTTTCGTATTTATGTTTGAGGTTCGACCTTATGCAGTGGTTCTCCGCGCGTACGAAAAATTTCTAGTTAAAATTAAAAGATATTTTTTTAATTGTTGTAGACTTGTAGCATGACTTTTTTCCTAAGGTTAAAAACATATTTTCCTTCCAATCACTACAAGATATCGTTAATTAACACTTATTTGTTTTCTTATTATTAAATTAAACTCATTATTAGAAAACGTGTTTAGGCCGTTTTTGTTTTTATTCATAAGATATATGCCATGGGCTATTGGCGGGTGATATTGTCGATGTTTATCACTATTTGAATGTAATTTTTCTTCTATACTACGTAGAGAGAGTTTTGTCGTTTTTTATTGTTATACGACGTGACTTTAGTCATTATCACTCTAGCTTATCATAAAAAGCGAATACCAACATGGGTTCCGATAATACTAATACTGTCAACGGTGATGTTCGCTTATAATTGATTCAGTTCATCACAGTATCATAAAGTAGCTTCACTCCTTATAGCTTACGATATTGGAAAATACTTGGTTTTCACTACAATTTCGTTTTTACAAAAAGCTTACGAAAGCAAGTTATTACCTCACGCTACGCGGTGGAAATTTGGTCGTCAAAAAGCGACAGCCAAACCGCTTATGCTAATACCAATGCCGACAACGATGTTTTTCGCTCGTTATTTGGTTAGGTTATCACGGTGTCACAACGATAACTACACTCAATCAAACCCACAATACCAAAAAAAATCCTCGATTTTAAATAGATATCCGTTTTCAAAATAACTTATATTGGAACGTTAAATATAAAAATTAAAGACAACCTTGCTATTATATAACTATACATTCACCATCAAATTGCACAGTGGAAATTGCCATTGTCGGGGCTGGGTCCTTGGCACGCTGTTGGTTTTATTTAATAAAAATTTATGTTTTTTCGCATCTTGATAAATAAATTACCTTCGAGGTTATTAAAAATTTGGTGACCCAAAGAATTGGTTGAGTTTAAATGATTTTTTTAGTTTTTAGTTTTTTTCTTTTTCCTTAAAATTGTTTTAAAATGCACGTAAATCACTTCACCACCAATTGTATTAGCCGACTATTATCGTTTATAAATTTTAACACCCTATTGTATCCACGTTTTAAAATATACATATGCAACTTACAACTATAAGAGCATTCGCAATACATCCCTCATCCTTATTCTTATAATTACAATAAACATCACTATTTTTTTTTTTCTTTTTGGTTAAATAATATTTTTTCATACATTTATCATTACATTTTCACTCTCTTCCACTCACAACTACTTTCAAAAATATTAAAAATTTTATGAGGGTTGTACTGTGTTTACCCAAATATGGGAATACACAGTACATTCCCCATAAATTTTCTACCTTTTTAACCCACAATCACTCACAATCATCCCACATAATATATGTCACCCACTCACATATATATGGGGAACGAGTTGTGAATGCTCTAATTACGAGACAAAAAGGTGGCCCCGTCATATAGTGCGGGTAAACCTACTAGTTTATATTAAGTAGCTAGTTAACTCGTGTAGTTCACCTTTCCCTTCAAAAGTAAATTCATGTGGAACCAAATCATGATTCTAAAATAAAAAGTCTTTTTACTGATTCTAGCGGGTATTCTTGAGACTTTATTACCTGCTCTACTAGCCATAGCGTTCTTCATGCTTTCTAAGTTTAAACATAGCTATCCATTGATTTTATCATTATAAATGAATAACTAGACATAGCATAAACACATAAGGATTTCTTTATGGTGATGGTTTGTAGAATATGGTGGTAAAATACTTTGAAGATACATATACAAGTAAGGAAGTCGACATGACACTATATCCGCAATGTGAGGTGGCGCCCTTGCCTTCAGGGAACATTGCTTCCACCCGTTAGTACTCATGCGGCATGAGATGGCTAATAGGTTTATGTGTGCGATGTTACGTGAAAAGTGAGTGATGTACAACTACATCAGCTCAAATATACAATATAAAGGACAAGAAGGATAAGAAAGATAACAAATTTCACTGTTTAAAGATGATATAAAACATCTGATATGATACTATGTGGAAACCAATAGTGTTAAGGATGTGAGAAACGTGAAAGACCACGCCCCCACTTTAACTGAAAGTAGACGTTATCACCTAAAGCTAATAAAGTTTGAAAGCATCAACATAAGGGGAACTCTTCACTAACAGTTACTCTTGTCGTTTAAAAGACAACATGATGACAAAAGTAACGTGTACAATCTAACCAAATTTACGTTTGCTTGAATCTAAATCCAAAAAAAAACATGTTTATAGTTAAAACATAACTTGCACCAAACATATGTTCTTAAAACATAGAAAGAAAACTTCATAGGATAATGAATTCCAACAAATTATGGCCACGTTTTGGATTGCTTATTTAAGTTGAAAATGACTTTTGACCAAAAAAAAAACTTATTAAGGCCATGTTTGACAAATCAACTTTTCAATTAACTTATGACTTATTTATTTTTAAAAAGTTAATAAGTATGTTTGGTAAAAATTTAAAAAGTTGATTTTAAGGGGCTAATAAATTATTTTTGAGAAGTTAATAGGAGTAACTTTTCAAAATTTATTTTTTGATAAAATAAGTAATCCCAAACATGGGCTAACTTATGACTTTTCAAAACGAATTTTTTAAAAAATATTTGGATTAGACGTTAACAGGACAAAAAAATAATAGAAAATCAGACAAAAAAATAATTTCTAGAAGTTAATAAGCAATATTCTTTTTTTATTTCTTCAAAACTTTTTTTTTGCCTTATATAAAAAGTCAATTTAAAAAATTAATTTTGGTTTTTCAAACATATTTTATTTTTTTTGCTTATTAACTTCTCAATATGTTAACTTTTATTCCAATTTATACTCCAATCAAAGTGAAATAATCCTAAAAGAAAAAGATTTGTTCATAAACTTGTTTCTCACCGTTTGTACGGTTAGGGTTTTTATTGGTAGAGACGATAAATACATACATACATACACTGAAAATCACCACTTACATACAGATCACAATACCCATCGGTGCCGGAGACCCAAATATGGAGAAAACGTTATCTGCAACCACCACTTTACTCTTCTTCTCCAAAACCCTCCGTCGCACCACCGCAGCCGCCCAAATCCGCCGGAGTCAACTACCACTTACAACCACCGCCACTCCGTTGTTCGTACGGAGGAACGTTGGAGTTGCAGTGTCTCCTGTTCGGTGTCGGCCGCAGTGTGTTTCGAGCTCCGCTGCTTCATCTGGTGGCGGTGGCGGTGGCGGAGAGGTCGAGGAGAGTCCGATCGGTGGACGAGGTGATGGTGTTTCACCTTCCTCGTCGGATGTGATTGTTCTTGATGTTCGAGTGAGTAATTTCACCCGATTTGTTTGCTTTTGGTAGTGGAATTCATGATTAAACCTAGGGATTATGATTGTTTCGTTATGGATTATCGTTTATGAGCATTGAATTGCAGAATCATTCATATGTTGATGCTATTATAATTAATAATTTTGAGAAAAAACCATTAACCATAGAAAGATGGGGCATGTTGGTTTTAGAACTGTTGAAAACAATGAACTGCATTATGCATCTGTACTACATAAAAATAATCAGAAGTAATGGGAGAGTGAAACAAAGACACATTAAATGAACCTCTAGTAAACATATATCAGATTTATATCCCTATACCAGAATGAAACATATATCTCATTTAACTATCGAACATATTTATACCTAAGGCTTCTCCACAAGGTGGTGTAGAAACTAGAAACTATAAGTTGTACTAATCTTTCCATTTCCCAAGCCTGGTAGAAGCTAGAGCATTTCTTTCAATCAATATGCTTTCCATCAGTAAATACAATGTAGACTGACATTTTTAAGGAAAATAAAATGCTTTAGTGTTAAGTATTTAGAATAAAAATGGGAGGGGCACCCTCTACATTACCTTACTTAAATCACAAGTGGATGCCAACAAGACTCGCCTACTACTAGAGGAACTGTATCATTGAACATATGACATATCTATAGGTTGAATAATAGTTTTAACTATTCTGTATGATAACGAGGAGCATATTCATGTTTAAGGTTTGAAATTTAAATGATCAACATAAATCGAGAAAAGATAATCATTTGCTGCAACTAGAGGTGGTAAAACGGACAGGTTGGATTAGGTGGAGGAGGTGCATCAATCCGAGGTTTCCTTTTTCTTATATATATTTCATCTTCCAATGTTATCTCAGGGGATGATGTGTGAAGGATGCTCATCAAGCGTAAAAAGAATATTGGAGAATCAAGTATGTAAAAATAAGACTTAATTATTTGTCTTTATATGTCACTTTACATAAACTTAGTCCCTAAATATACTGATTTCGTACATCTGGACAGTCGCAAGTGTCATCTGCAAGTGTGGATCATACAACAGACACAGCAGTTGTATGGCCTATAACTGAAGCCAAGGTTACACCTAACTGGCAGAAAGTAATTGGGGAAGAACTTGCAAAGAATTTGACAAATTGTGGCTTTGACTCTAATCTTAGAGGTAACAATCTCTTTTGTATAATTCTGTAACATAAACATCTTAATCTGTGAAACCTTAGGTAAGTACCATAGCGTCTGGCCTTACATACCCTCAACATTTTAGGGATGCATTGGTTGTACTGTTGTAGATAAGAGAACTCCACACTTAAACGCGTTTGGGTGGAAAAAATCCTAGGACCTCCTCGGAAGTTTCCACACCTATAAGTAATCATGTACTTTTATAAAGATATTAATTATTTCTACAAATTTTCTAAATGATACTATAAAAAGATTCTTATTATAACTGCAGAATAGTGTTACAGTATTAATTTTTATGCCTGTAATATATATTTTTTTTATCATTGTGCCTTGCTTGTCTTGGGTGTATGTTTTTATCCGTTGCTTATAGGCGTCAAGCAAGGCCAGAGCTCCTTGAGTGTGCCTAGCATTTATCACTACCTAAGTTTCTATTTGGCAACAAAAAAAGCTTTGAGCTTCTAGTAGGCAAACAGACAATACTGGTTGATATGTTGGTTTGATTCTACAGTTATTAGTGTTATTGGTTGAATCTCTTTTTATTTATGGCATTGAACCTTGTTTATTTAACTGCTTCATATATAGTTCCTAACATAATTATGACAGTAAACACTAAAGCTAAGTCGGAACCACTATGTTTCAACTTGAGGTCATATTAGATTTTACATTCTTTTCAACTACTCCACTAGTGACAAATGTGGGTTCAAGCCATCAAACTACAAGAAAGCGACAACATTATATGCCCCTATAAATAGAAAATCGATCTCGTGTTGACTTTGACTATGTGCCATAGTTGTCAATAGCGCTAATAGCGGTCGGCTGCCGCTCCCTATAGCTATGTAGCGTATAGGTCATTTGTCGCTATTTGGTTGTAGCGTTTAAATAGCCGATTTTTATTTTATTTTATTTATTTATTTTTTTATAAGTATATGTAGTGAAATAGTGAATCTTTATTTTAGCCATAAAGAAGCTGGATTTAGTGTTATTTTAGTAATTTTGGTGGTGTGGATGTTTATTTTTTGTTTCTAATAGTGCATCGCTAAACATGAAATAGCGGTCGCTATGTACCGATATTCACGATGTGACATATAGGTAGCTTGTCGCTATAGACCGTTATAATCGTTCATATTTGACTTGATATTTACTGCTGAAGGTTAATGGGTGATTGGCAGGTGAGGCTGCTGCTGCTTGAGAACTATCTTAATAAATACAAAGGATTATGGTGAGAAGCAAAGAGTTTCATTTCTTCAGGTCTACATTTGTAATTTATTGATGACCATTTTTATTTTAAGCAAACAATATAAGTAAATCCTCTTTAATATGTATGTATGTAAATTAAATGACTTGTTAGTAAATGAGTTTGTTAGATTGTGTACATGACCTATTTGTGTATCAGGGAATATGTTATAAAGAAAATGATAAATCTTAAATTAGTGAAACTTAATTCTTAAATATATAGGAAATTTTGTTAGAGTTAAAACTATATTTGTTTTCTTAAATTTGTTAATAATTTATATATATTTTTCGAACTTTTATAGTTTTGTAGTTCGTGTTCACTAGAATTAAGCCCCCGGCCTTGTGGCCGGAGCATATAACCATGCCAAGTAGCACAAATGTCACACCATCCGTCAACAAACACCAACACCGCAATAACTTGTATTAAAAAAATAAAAATGAAAAAAATAAAATCAAGGGGAACGTAGACGTAAAATAAACACAAGAATAAAAATTTATCTATATGTCGTTATTTCAATTTAAAACTGAAACTGAAAAAGAAGTGTATGTTAATAATTGAATTAAACAATTGGTTTGTCTATTTTCAAATGAATTAAAGCCTCAATTGTCGTTAGACTGCATAGGGTTTTTATATTAATTGTTTCATTTGCCATGTGAAATCAGTTTATCAGAATGTGAAATCTTGATGGTTACAACATTTGTACGTGAGTTTTATATCATCCAAATGTGTACCATCAAGTACTCGTAAGACATCAAGTTGGAGAACAATCCATAATACATGAATATGGACTAATGATAATCAAGTTTAGTGGCCATTTATAATTAATGTTATTAGTTATCGCATTAATTTCAAGCTTGAACATTCATATGTATATCTACGATAACCATAACTAAGTGAGTTAGGCTTAATAAAATAAAACCAATCATATTATCTTTAGTAGACATCGAGAAATCGAGAAATATTATGATTGGTTCTTGAATAAAATCAAGTGTATCTTGTTGTGAAAATCTAAAATTCATTTGAATGTATGCATGGACATGTAGTGGCGTTCAAAAATATCTGAATCTGAGAATCCGATCCGAAAATCCGAATCCGAAATATCCGAATATTTGGATATCCGAAAATTCGGATATCCGAAAATTTGGATTCGGATAGTGATTTTCAAAAGTTTCGGATATTCGGATATCCGATTATCCGAAAACAAAAATATATTTTTTTATTTTTTTGAATTTTAGATATATTTTTACTTTAGGTTGAGATTTTTTAGTGTATATTGTGACTTTTATGATATGAGTTGGGTTTTTATGTTATTTTATAATATTATATGTTTAATTATTGTGAAAAAATAAAAATAAAAAATAAATTTCGGATATCCGAATCACTGTCCGAATCCGTATCCGAAATTTCGGATACGGATTGAGATAGTGATTTCCACTATCCGAATTTTTCGGATATCTGAAATTTCGGATATCCGACTTTGAACAACCCTATGAACATGCATGTGTTATGTTATGTAATGTGCATGTTGTTAAATACTTGTGTAATATGCATGTTGTTAAATACGCTCCAATCATAATGTAGAAATGTGGCCAAGGAATTATTGGATTGGTTGTGATAGTAATTTTAATAAAGCAACAAAATGCACTATGAAAGCACTAAAAGAGTATTGTTCATTTCTCATCACATTTATTAATAAAATAATGACAACCCTAACAATGATTAGCACGTGTAATGAGGTTTTTGGGATTGACGAATGGTAGAGATATGGGGAGGTTCAAGGAAGTTGCAGATACGGTGAGAAGATATAGCTTGTGATTTGTATGACAGGAATATTTTTTTTTGAGAGGAGGAGGAAGAAAAAATGAAGGCTCATTAGGGGTGGAGTAGAACATGAGAGGTTCGTGAGTGCGAAAATAGAATGAAGGAGCTTCGGTGGGGCAAAGATAGAACGAGTGTCAGACAACACCAATGTGAAAACCGCTAAAATTTCAACCACAGAACCTCTAGTTTTTATATCATGCATATAATCTAATCAACTAGATAAACAAGATTTCTAGTAATACACATCATAATAACTTTTTATACACATAGGCTATGTTTGACAAACTAACTTTTTGATCAACTTTTAACTTATTAACTTTTAAAAAGTTAATAAGTTAATAAGTATGTTTGGCAAATTTTTGAAAAATTGATTTTAAAGGGTAAATAAGTTATTTTTGAAAAGTTAATAGGATTAACTTTTTAAAAGTAACTTTTCAAAAGTTCTTGACAAAATAAGCAATCCCAAACATGGGCATCATGGGCGGCCCTGAGGAGGGGCGAAGTGGGCGACCGCCCAGGGCCCAATCTCCTCAAGGGCCCGAAATTTCTAATTTTTTATATATATGTACATATTTTTTAAAAACAACTATAGGCTATTAAAAATCCAATAGTAATTTAATTATGTTGACATATTGAAACTTAGGTTCCATTAACATTTTAATTAGTTTAGTACACTACCAGTTATTCAATCTAAACTCATTTAAAAAATTTTAGGAGTGTCTCACGATTTACTTAACTATGTAAATGGATTATTTTGCTACAATGCTTTTGTATATTAGTATAACAATTATTGTCGTATCATAGATTTTTTATATACATTTTATTGACTTTATATTATAAGGGCCTATTTTCTTCCACTCGCCTAGGGTCCAAAATTTTTCGTGTACTCTCAGGACCGGTCCTGATGGGCATACATAGCTTTTACTATCTTTAGAAGTAGATCTGTGATTCCCATTACTATTTTCAAAGTCAACAAATCATACACAAGCAAAACTTAGGGGTTGTTTGGTAACTTTTGAATGATTAAGTGCTGAACCAATAAAAGGTTTGAACCACTAAGTGCTGAACCATTAAGAGGTCTGAACCATTCAGAGCTAGCATATCGTTTAACTATTCAAATGCAAATGTCTAATTAATTCATATAAGATGTCTTAACCATTCAGCATTAAACCTCTTAACTATTCAACATTAGTATAATGCTTAACCATTCAGAGGCAAATGTCTAAATCATTCAGACATTTGCTCCCGAAACAAACAGTCTGAACTATTAAGTGTTAAACCATTCAGACATCTGAACAATTAAGAGACTGATTAAGAGGCTGTCAAACAACCCTTTAATGCCATAGCCCATAAGTCATGCTAACACATGTGAAATGATTGTAACCATCACAAAACATACCATATTATCACACCCATATCCATTACCTAATAATCTAATAGTAAAATGTTCGGCTATTGATTCTATCATAATATTATTAAAGACTCAAATATTTACATAATTTCATAGACTCAAGTCTACACAAATACAAGATTAAATAGAACTAGTAAAATCCGGGCACGCGCGTTGCGTATGATAAACAGATCGTCAAACATGACTTAGATAATCTATCATAGTCGTATATGCATCACAGACTAAACAACAGGCTTAGAACCGAATTCTAGTTATGGCTGCCACGACACGGTAACAAATATATTTTTTCGAATACAATCATAGCCAAGCGGACAATTAAACAACAAACACTTTACATGTAATATCTCGTATTTTTGTTAACTAAAAGTTAACTTCGTTTACTCTTACAAGGGTCATTATTGTCAATTTTAAAACTCATGTGTTGTTTGTGCTTATTCATTATTGTCATTGAGTTTTTATGCATGAAAGTTAAAAATATAAATATTAAATAATATTAATATTAATATTAATAAAAGTAACAATAATAATAAGTAATAATAATGAATAATAATATTAGTAATAATAAGATTACTTATAATAAGGTTACTTATAATTTATAAGGGTTATTAAACTTAACCATGTATAAAACATAAACTTAAATTAAGTTGGGGGTTTTATTTGTCAATTTGGAAACTTAAAATAGATCTTTTAAACATAAAATGATAACTATCAAACTACAGGGACCATTTTTGTAAAATTATTAAACCCAAACCCCCTTCCCCCTACCCCTCACGTTTTTCCGGCCACAACTCCGGCCACCCTCCGGCCGGAGTCCGGTGGTCCTTAAATCCTCTTTTTCCTTCGAATTGAAACCCCCAAAACCATGCCAATCGTTCCTAGACTCGAATCGAACTCAATTAACTACCTAAATCGTGATTAAAACCGGTTACAAAGCCTTCTCATTCGAAGTAACCAAAGCCTTAAGTTCGTACCCGTTTAAGCATTAAATCACAATAATAATCGAATTAATTCAACATGAACCATCTCTTATCTATCTCTAATCGATTACAACGTTCAATTCCACCTAAAACAAGCCCAAACATCAACTTCGATTACCCACTTAGTCGCGACCTATCTTCTACTCGAACACCATTCTATGGACTTCAAGACTTGAAATTGATAAGGGGCTTTGGATCCATAGCATCACTCGAAGCTGTCTACAAGTTTAATTTGATTACAGTTGAGGTTTGCTCATCCATTGGTTATCTACGTTCGCGACTTGTTCTTCGGTTGTCCCTGGCATTGTTTCAAATCGAATCGGGTAATTGAATACGTCTACTCATTCGTTTATACATGGGGAACAAAAGCCCCATGGTTACCAACATTCATACGATCGTTTGGTGCTTCGATTTGGATCCAAACGAACCTAGGGTTCTTGGTGAAAAGGGGGGAACTACTAGTTTGGGGTTTTGTCTGACTTTGTATTTAATAAATAAAACCTGAGTTCTAACAGGCTTAGGCGCTCGCGCCTACTAGTTAAAAACATACCCTCCCATCCTTGAGGTCCCAGATTCGAACCCGGGCTCCCTCAACATAATTTTTTAAGGCTTTTTCAGCCTTATTTTAATTATAAAAAAATTTCAATAAGTATAAAATGATTTTTACAAACTTCAAATATTTTTATAATCATCTAAATATTTTCTTTAAATTAATTCTTGTACTACATTTTAACTTTTATTATAAAAATTATCTACAAATGTTATAACTAAATATTTTTTTATAAAAGTAGATTTATATATATAATAATTTAAATTATTAAACTATTATTGGCCTATATGTTATCTTTAATTATAGAATCATAAGATGTATATACATTTTATAATCAAATTTTATAATTTTTTTATAAAGAATTTAATTCCTTTAAAAATGTTATAAATAGTACTTTACTTAAGAGTTCACTAATCTTATTTATTTATAAATCCCCAAATTCTAGTACCCTAGTTCATATCAAATCGTTAACCTTATTATTAACTTAAAACTTGTAAATATATATATATATTTAGGTACCTCGTGAAGGTTTACTTTGGAACGTCGCTTACTATTCTTATTAGACATATCTTATATACTTATTGAACATGTGAGTTTCTTTGCCCTTTTTTTATCTTTTCACACTATTTTGGGGTGAAACATGATTGCTTATACATAATACACTTAAACACATTTGAGACTTGTAAATCACTTGCAATTCATCTTTATATTTTGTCATGGTTATTTGTGTTTTGTAAGTGATTATATGAGATACATAGTTTGTTTACAATAATTAACCATTGCTAGCCTGGCGACGTCTTAGATCTTTGGGCCTGACAAGCCTATTTGGTGCTAAAGCCGAGGTATTGCCGGCTCCTGATGACGTATGCTTGTTCATCATGGGAACCAAATACACTTAGCCAATCTTATATACTTGTAATCAAGTCGAGGTTTGGTTGTAACGATATGTGTTCTATAACCTTACTAACTTATGACCTATGACATGAATTGCTACTTGTAACCTTATCATATTATGTATGAAAACCTTGGAAACTCACCAACTATTTTTAGTTGACTTTTTATTTTTATCATGTTTCAGGTCATCCTCAAGTTTAAAGTGAACTTTTGAAGCTTGCAATAATCTAGGACTTGGACCTAGTTAATGAAATAAAAAGACTATCTTTTGTCTTGTTATGTTTGAAGTTATTTCATGTTGAGACTTATGTTTGTAGTGCCTTTTGAAACTTATAATTTTAATATTTACATTTAAATATAGCGTTATGTGGCTGTGAACAATCTTAACCCTCACATCTCGACGATTCCGTCGTCAAGGTTGGGGTGTGACAGATTGGTATCAGACCATAACTATAGGGATTTAGGTTATTAGAAATGGTGACCTAGACTATAGCTTATGCATGAACCTCATAGAATAATATTTATATTCTTGGAAATATATATATTGTTTACATGTTACATAATGCTATACCAAACTTATGTGCAACTTGATGCCTTAGCATAGGTTTGCCTTGTAATTGTTTAAACTTTGTTACTCGTCTCCCTAAACTTACCTTTGACACTTTGACTCTCCCCGACAAATGAAACTTCTTAATCTTATTCTCGACGACACGTGGAATCGTATACTTATGCTTATGACTTGAATCTTTAGACTTATGTCTAATCTATGTAAAATATCATCAAGGTTTTGATTTCATGAACCTATGAAATTTGTGTGACACATAGACACCTGTATTCTGGATTTCCTGGCAAAAGGCCCTCGGGCTAAGGCAAGCATATCGCATAAATCCTACGGGACTAGTTATGCTTACCTGGGGATTTCTGGGATGAGTGATAAACTATGGTCAACATACACAAATTTCTAAGGCGAATGGGTCAACTTACCTTGACGTGTCAACGTTTCCAAATGGTAATGCGTTACCAAATGGAACCATTCCAAGTGCCTTACAACTCTTGTCTTATCCTTGTTGAATTATAATCCTTGTTATTCTCTTTCTCGTGTCTAACTCATTTTGCATATTCCAGCATGTCTCGTCATCATGGAAAGCGTGGAAGTTCCGATCGCAAGCTAGCCGCCATGATTGCTCGACAAATGGCTGCTGTCATCCCGACCATGGTTGCTGAACTTAATAGCACCTTAATGACCAACTCTAGCAACAATGGAAATGGTCAAGGAGAGAATAGTGCTAACCAAGAACGCAACAACCAAACCTGCACCTTCAAGCACTTTAGCTCTTGCAAGCCCACTAGTTTTAGTGGCAAGGAAGGAGCCACTGGTCTTCTTGAGTGGTTCGAGAGCATGGAAAACACCTTCGTCAATTGTGAGTGTCCCGAGGCACTCAAAGTTCGTTATGCCACTAGCATGCTCCAACAAAGGGCTCTCACCTGGTGGAATAGCGAGAAGAGAAATCGTGGAGCTGATGCTATATTGGCACTCTCCTGGGATGAGTTCAAGAACATCGCCATCGTGAAGTTCTGCCCGAGAAGTGAATTGCAAAAATTGGAAGAAGAATTCTGGAATTTGAAGCAAAACGATGGTGATCATTTGGCCTACATAACTAGGCATCATGAGTTGAGTATATTGCTGCCTCATATGGTCGACACTGTCCCCCGCAACATCGAGAAGTTCATTAAGGGTGTACCACCCCAAATTCAAGATGCTGTGGTGGGTAGCCGACCCACAACTTTAGAAGAAGCCATCACTATCACCGCTCAACTCACCGAGAACCATATACGAGCGGGCACCATGTCTGTGAAGGGTGCAAAGAAGGTGGAAAAGACGGCTACCGAGGCTGTTAAGGAGACCAAAGCTGAACCGTCTAACAACAACAACAACAAGAAGCGCAAGTTTACACCGGCACGCAACTATGCCGTGGCTGCACCCAAACCACCTCAAAGACAAATGGTACCTGTGGCACAAATGCCTGGAGCTAGGGCCTATGCTGGTCCTCAACCTATGTGCAACACTTGTAGGTACCATCATCCGGGAAATCAACCATGCCGTATCTGTACCTTATGTGGTAAATATGGTCACTTGGTGGCGACTTGTCACCGTGCACCTAACAACGCCGTCGTGGTCACAAACCGTGTTTGCTACAACTGTGGGGAACCTGGTCATTTTCGCCCACAATGCCCTCGTCTTGTGGGTAATGTTCCACAAGCCCGAGGACGTGCTTTCAACATCAACGCTAACCAAGCACAAGCAAACAACGATGTGGTGAATGGTATGTTAACTTACCTTTAACTTTTGTGATCCGATTCTTTTCATACATTACATGCGTCGTTAAATACCTTTAAAATTGAACATGTATGTTTCTTATTAATAAAACTTATGCCTATGTCCTAGTTGATTCTGGAGCCGATAAGAGTTTTGTTTCGTTAGAGTTTGAACCCATACTTGCTAAGCCACATACGAAACTAGAAAGACCTCTTACCGTTGAAGTTGCCGATGGAGAACCGATCACCGTTGATGTCGTTATTCGTGATTGCATCTTAAGTCTTGACACACACGATTTCCTTATTGATCTTATTCCTATGAAACTTGGAAGCTTCGACGTCATCATTGGTATGGATTGGTTAGCCAAACACCATGCCGAGATCATTTGTTTCGAGAAGTGCATTCGTATACCGTTACCATCTGGAGACACTTTGAAAGTGTTCGGTGAAAAGTCTTCCAAAGGGCTTAAACTCATGTCTTGCACTCAAGCCCGAAAGTGCTTAAGCAAGAAGTATATGGCCTTCTTGGCTTACGTGGTCAACACGAAAGTCAAAGGGAAAGAACTTAAGGATGTCCCTATTGTACGAGACTTTCCTGAAGTATTTCCCGATGACCTTAGTGGTCTACCTCCCGTGCGTGAAGTCGAGTTTAAAATTGACTTGATACCGGGAGCAAACCCCGTGGCTAAGTCACCATATCGGCTTGCACCATCGGAAATGCAAGAACTCTCTAGTCAACTTCAAGAGCTATCCGAGAAGGGCTTCATCCGTCCTAGTTCTTCGCCTTGGGGTGCACCTGTTCTATTCGTGAAGAAAAAAGATGGAACATTTCGTATGTGCATCGACTATCGTGAGCTTAACAAGCTTACCATCAAGAATCGTTATCCTCTTCCTCGTATTGATGACTTGTTTGACCAACTTCAAGGAGCTGCTATTTTCTCGAAGATCGATTTACGATCTGGCTATCATCAATTGCGAGTCCATGATGATGATATCCCAAAGACCGCGTTCCGTACTCGTTATGGGCACTATCAGTTTATGGTGATGCCTTTTGGTTTAACCAATGCTCCTGCTGTCTTCATGGATCTCATGAACCGGGTATGCAAGCCTTATCTAAACAAGTTTGTGATCTTCTTCTTTGATAACATACTTATCTATTCCAAGTCCAACACCGATCATGAACTACATTTGAGATTGGTTCTTGAGTTGTTGAAGAAAGAGCAATTGTTCGCAAAGTTCTCGAAGTGTGACTTCTGGCTCGAGGAAGTTCAATTTCTAGGACACGTGGTGAATAGCCAAGGAATTCACGTTGATCCTGCAAAGGTGGAAGCTGTGAAGAATTGGTGTGTTCCTACAACTCCTACCGAAGTTCGTTCTTTTCTTGGTCTTGCTGGTTATTATCGGCGATTCATTGCCAACTTCTCGAGGATCGCGAAGCCGCTCACTTCTTTGACTCAAAAGAATAAACCATTCGAGTGGGGTTCCCAACAAGAAGAAGCTTTTGAAGCGTTAAAGCACAAGTTGTGCAATGCTCCTATCTTGACCCTACCCGATGGTAATGACGATTTCACCGTCTACTGTGATGCATCTAAACAAGGCCTTGGTTGTGTTCTCATGCAACGAGGGAAGGTCATAGCTTATGCATCGAGACAATTGAAGGTTCACGAGGTGAATTACACAACACACGATCTCGAGCTTGGTGCTGTTGTCTTTGCTTTGAAGATTTGGAGACATTACTTGTATGGTACACAATGTATAGTCTACATCGATCACAAAAGCCTTCAACACGTTTTCAATCAAAAGGATCTCAACATGAGATAACGTCGTTGGGTGGAGTTGATTAGTGATTACGATTGTGACATTCGTTACCATCCTGGTAAAGCAAATGTTGTAGCCGCTGCACTAAGCCGAAAGATTCACAACAAGATAATCTCATTCCAAGAAATTCGCGATCGACGTCAATGGTTTGACACTTTGGGTGAGTTCGATACTGAGATCCGACTAGATGTCAACGAGACTACCGTACTGCTACAAAACCTGAGAATAGATAGTGACATCGAGTCTAGTATCTTGGAGGCTCAACAAATGGTACAACGAGAAGGAAGAATGAAGGATGAATTGGAGCATAATCTTCTAACCCAATTGGAAACGAAACCTAATGGATTGATGTACTTCGCGAATCGAATTTGGGTTCCAAATCGCGGTAACCTCCGTACCTTTATCATGAACGAAGCTCATCAAACTCGTTATTCTATTCATCCTGGTTCCGATAAAATGTACATGGACCTGCGTGGTCAATATTGGTGGCCTGGAATGAAGAAAGATATAGCGACTTATGTAGCCAAGTGCCTCACGTGTACGAAGGTTAAAGCCGAACATCAACGTCCAAGTGGATTACTTGAGCAACCCGAGATCCCTATGTGGAAGTGGGAACACATATCCATGGACTTCATAACTAAGCTACCCCGAACCTCTCGAGGACATGATAGCATATGGGTGATCGTTGACCGATTGACCAAATCGGCGCATTTTATACCCATACGTGACACTTACAAGACATCAAGGTTAGCTCGTATATACGTTGATGAGATTGTAAGTCGTCATGGGGTACCTCTGCACATCATATCCGATCGAGATGCTCGTTTCACTTCACACTTTTGGTCGTCTATGCAAGAACTCTTGGGTACTCAATTGGATCTAAGCACGGCTTACCATCCTCAAACTGATGGTCAAACCGAGCGAACGATCCAAACCTTGGAGGATTTGCTACGCCTGTGTGTTTTTGACTTTGGTGGTGATTGGGATACGCATCTACCGCTCGCGGAATTTTCGTATAACAATAGTTACCACTCGAGTATCAAGATGGCACCGTTTGAAGCACTTTATGGTCGTAAATGTCGTTCACCGATCTGCTGGACTGACATTGGTGAAAACTTCATCACTGGTCCTGAACTTATACAAGAGACGACCGATAAAGTTTCTATTATCCGCAAGAACCTTGAAGTGGCGAGAAGTCGTCAAAAGAGTTATGCTGACAAGCGACGTAAGCCATTGGAATTCCAAGTTGGGGAGATGGTTCTTCTAAAGGTCTCACCGTGGAAGGGTGTTGTTCGCTTTGGGAAGAAGGGTAAACTGGCTCCGAGATTTGTAGGACCTTTCAAAATCCTGAAAAGGATTGGGAAAGTGGCTTACAAACTGGAACTACCTTCCGACCTTAGTGGAGTTCATCCCGTGTTCCACGTCTTAAATTTGAGAAAGTGCTTGGCTGATGAAAGTCTGCATGTTCCATTGGAAGACATCCAGATTGACAAGTCATTGCATTTTGTCGAGAAACATGTTGAGATCATGGACCGCATAATGAAGAAGACTAAAACCACAACAACCCCAATCATCAAGGTTCGTTGGGAGAATAAACGTGGCGTTGAATTTACTTGGGAACGCGAGGAGCACATGAAGAAGAGATACCCGTTTTTATTTGTATAGTTTCATTTTTCTTAATTTCGGGATGAAATTCTTTTAAGTTGGGGAGACTGTAACATCTCGTATTTTTGTTAACTAAAAGTTAACTTCGTTTACTCTTACAAGGGTCATTATTGTCAATTTTAAAACTCATGTGTTGTTTGTGCTTATTCATTATTGTCATTGAGTTTTTATGCATGAAAGTTAAAAATATAAATATTAAATAATAATAATGTTAATATTAATAAAAGTAACAATAATAATAAGTAATAATAATGAATAATAATATTAGTAATAATAAGATTACTTATAATAAGGTTACTTATAATTTATAAGGGTTATTAAACTTAACCATGTATAAAACATAAACTTAAATTAAGTTGGGAGTTTTATTTGTCAATTTGGAAACTTAAAATAGAACTTTTAAACATAAAATGATAACTATCAAACTACAGGGATCATTTTTGTAAAATTATTAAACCCAAACCCCCTTCCCCCCTACCCCTCACGTTTTTCCGGCCACAACTCCAGCCACCCTCCGGCCGGAGTCCGGTGGTCCTAAAATCCTCTTTTTCCTTCGAATTGAAACCCCCAAAACCATGCCAATCGTTCCTAGACTCGAATTGAACTCAATTAACTACCTAAATCGTGATTTAAACCGGTTACAAAGCCTTCTCATTCGAAGTAACCGAAGCCCTAAGTTCATACCCGTTTAAGCATTAAATCACAATAATAATCGAATTAATTCAACATGAACCATCTCTTATCTATCTCTAATCGATTACAACGTTCAATTCCACTTAAAACAAGCCCAAACATCAACTTCGATTACCCACTTAGTCGCGACCTATCTTCTACTCGAACACCATTCTCTGGACTTCAAGACCTGAAATTGATAAGGGGCTTTGGATCCATAGCATCACTCGAAGCTGTCTACAAGTTTAATTTGATTACAGTTGAGGTTTGTTCATCCATTGGTTATCTACGGTCGCGACTTGTTCTTCGGTTGTCCCTGGCATTGTTTCAAATCGAATCGGGTAATTGAATACATCTACTCATTCGTTTATACATGGGGAACAAAAGCCCCATGGTTACCAACATTCATACGATCGTTTGGTGCTTCGATTTGGATCCAAACGAACCTAGGGTTCTTGGTGAAAAGGGGGGAACTACTAGTTTGGGGTTTTGTCTAAGTTTGTATTTAATAATTAAAACCTGAGTTCTAACAGGCTTAGGCGCCCGCGCCTACTGGTTAAAAACATACACTCCCATCCTTGAGGTCCCGGGTTCGAACCCGGGCTCCCTCAACATAATTTTTAAGGCTTTTTCAGCCTTATTTTAATTATAAAAAAATTTCAATAAGTATAAAATGATTTTTACAAACTTCAAATATTTTTATAATCATCTAAATATTTTCTGTAAATTAATTCTTGTACTACATTTTAACATTTTATTATAAAAATTATCTACAAATGTTATAACTAAATAATTTTTATAAAAGTAGATTTATATATATAATAGTTTAAATTATTAAACTATTATTGGCCTATATGTTATCTTTAATTATAGAATCATAAGATGTATATACATTTTATAATCAAATTTCATAATTTTTTTATAAAGGATTTAATTCCTTTAAAAATTTTATAAATAGTACTTTACTTAAGAGTTCACTAATCTTATTTATTTATAAATCCCCAAATTCTAGTACCCTAGTTCACATTAAATCGTTAACCTTATTATTAACTTAAAACTTGTAAATATATATATATTTAGGTACCTCGTGAAGGTTTACTTTGGAACGTCGCTTACTATTCTTATTAGACATCTCTTATATACTTATTGAACATGTGAGTTTCCTTGCCCTTTTTTTTATCTTTTCACACTATTTTGGGGTGAAACATGATTGCTTATACATAATACACTTATACACATTTGAGACTTGTAAATCACTTGCAATTCATCTTTATACTTTGTCATGGTTATTTGTGTTTTGTAAGTGATTATATGAGATACATAGTTTGTTTACAATAATTAACTATTGCTAGCCTGACGACGTCTTAGATCTTTGGGCCTGACAAGCCTATTTGGTGCTAAAGCCGAGGTATTACCGGCTCCTGATGACGTATGCTTGTTCATCATGGGAACCAAATACACTTAGCCAATCTTATATACTTGTAATCAAGTCGAGGTTTGGTTGTAACGATATGTGTTCTATAACCTTACTAACTTATGACCTATGACATGAATTGCTACTTGTAACCTTATCATATTATGTATGAAAACCTTGGAAACTCACCAACTATTTTTAGTTGACTTTTTATTTTTATCATGTTTCAGGTCATCCTCAAGTTTAAAGTAAACTTTTGAAACTTGCAATAATCTAGGACTTGGACCTAGTTAATGAAATAAAAAGACTATGTTTTGTCTTGTTATGTTTGAACTTATTTCATGTTGAGACTTATGTTTGTAGTGCCTTTTGAAACTTATAATTTTAATATTTACATTTAAATATAGCGTTATGTGGCTGTGAACAATTTTAACCCTCACATCTCGACGATTCCGCCGTCAAGGTTGGGGTGTGACATTACAACAATAATAATCTAGTATTAAACGGTCACAGAATCGTTGTTCGCTTGTTGCTACATATTTTAAACGGCCACCAAGCCATGACAACAAACACGGGTTTTGCATTTAAATCATAGCCACTGAAATGGTATACCGGAACAACATCCCCAAACACAACTAGCCTCAGATAAGCGAGTGCTCGTTGTCATCGACATATCTACCGTAATAGTAACCAAATAGAGAACTAAAATCGGTCTTAGATGAGGTAAACCTCATCATCATCGACATAACTCAAACAAATCTGACACTATCACCACCATCAAGATAGCAGAATCAGCCCAAATAAGGCAAATCGACCGGACCACCATCACTACCGCCTACATCAACATCAAGCTCATGGCGGGTATGAGCCGACGCCAGTGACAACACGGAAGGGAGGTCGGGAGAGCACGACATTCACTGGCCGGAGAAGAAAAACCGGGAGGCGGCCTTGGAGGTGGTCTTGCAGGCAGCGTGAAAACCAGATTTAGAAACCCAAAAGGGTGACCGACATCAACGTCATCGATAAGAGCACCATCGCACACCTTCGAAAACTCTAGTGGCCATCGGATGGAAATAGTAGTCCCACGACTACCATCACAACCATCGAAATCAACGACACCGAGGAGGAAAACCGGTGTCACCGGCGACAACAATAGCAAACATCCGCGACCACCGGGAACCCACAACATGCACCTCCATCGTCGCCAACACCAACCAGTCGGGAGCAAACCCACGCAATAACAACCTGTATCATCATGCATAAAGGAGTTGTAAACGGTGGTGTACTCCAGCGATCAAAGGAAAAGAAGAACACGAAGCCAGAGTAAATGATGGTGCTCGTCGGTAGTAGGTGAAAACCAAAAAGACAAACACAATTGTAGAAGAGAAAATAAAAAAATGTATTAATAAACATATAATATTATAACCGTTCAACCTATTATGAATTAATATAGATGTAATTAGACATCACTAAAAATAAAACTAACTCCTAAAAAAATTATCATATTCAATTATTCATGACCGTCCTTGATTAAAACATATAATGTAAACACCTAATTAGTAATTAGTAATTACCATAATCTTTTTGTTAGTAGACCATCGTTGACCAAACACGCGGATTCATAGGAAAACCCGATGAACAAACACAGGCGAAAATTCGTTTAATCAAGTCCAGATTTGTTCAACAAATCGAACCCTCTAGATTTCCTCCAATCGCCGCCGGCCGGCCGCCCTTACGCCGTCGTCAACCAACTTCAATCTCCATCGAAGAACACACACTCAAGCATACACACATACACACAAGAAGCAATCTTGATTTGATTCCAAACAGGAGTAATCTGAATTCAAGATCAGTTTTTGTCGATTTGGGGTTTTAGGGTTTGTAGGGATTCGGAATTATGGATAGGGTTTTTAGTAAAGTTCGGAATTTGGACGCTTACCCTAAAATCAATGAGGATTTCTACAGCCGTACGCTCTCCGGCGGTGTTATAACGCTTGTTTCTTCCGTCGTGATGTTGCTTCTGTTCTTCTCTGAACTCGGTAATGTTCTTGATTGTTGTGTGTGTATACACCCTACTTTGCAATCGATTGATTTGACTAAGTGGTTGTTTTTGGGTCGTGAAAGAGATTGATTTTTGTGTAATTTTTCTGATCTTGATGTCTGTGTTACTGATTTTAATACATCTGTTGGAGATTTAGTTACTGGATTGTGAATCTGAAGGGGATCAACAGTGCAATTGCTTGTTTATGTGGAATTGGTATATGTTTGTAGTATGTAGGAAGATTGTGGTTTCTTAATGCTTTTACTTTGTGGGTGTTTTGTGGCTTCGGATTCATGCTTCTGCTTTTGGTTGTTGGTGACTTGTATATGATATAATGGGGGTTTTTGGTTTAGAACAAAGTATTTTAAGCAAACAATTAGACACACAATTCAAAATTTAGTCAATCTTTGCTCTTGAAGCATTCTTGATTCTTATGTTTTCATGCGTGTACACATAATGTAAATGTGTTACCTTAATATGTCAGTGTGCTTAGAGTATTTGACTTGATCTTTGATGTTATAGTGCATCAATTGACATTTTTTCCACTTGCTTTCCTTTGTTTGTTTCTTCATTGAGTTGGATTGTTTACCGGGCTAAGCTAGAACATACCCCAATTCTTGTTGTCACTAAGCATCTTTAAGAAGATATGTGGTGTATATATTTGTGGTCAACTGGAAAACTGGATTTAGACCAAGAATGTGAGCATGTGGTCTCACTTGTGTTCACTAAACTCATCCAAAGTTGAAGCCCGTGGTGCAGAAAACTTAGACCATCATAGAAACTGGCTTTGCAGATGCATATGATGTTTTTAACAAACCAATTGATTAGTGGTTGTTTTTTGGTGCATATGTTTGGCCAAGTAAGATGTACATGTTTACAGGTGGTTGTGCTATAGCTAGACTTAAGTTAGTTATAGTGATGAAGAAGCAATGTTGTTGCTTGAAGCTATATAATCACAGTTGCTACTAAGAAACTGCTCTGAATGTTGCCTTTGCAGTTCAGAGAGCACACAGATCTATTAATTGTTCGGATTTGTGTTTGGATTTGGATCCTGAACTGATCTAAAGTTCTAAACCATGAGCCCATTATATGGAGTGTGATACTATGATCTGACCCCTTAGCCATGGATCATGATCTGGCCCAAGAGAGTTTACAAAGTACATTCATTTTAGTAAGATAAATAGTGGGATCATGATCCGAATCGCCCCCTTTGTTTTTATTTACTTTAACCACACAATCACAAGCACCCCTTTACCCTCTTCCCTTGCGACCCCTCCCCCCACCACCATTTGCACCCCCATGAACCCACCTCCCTCTTCACCCCATGCACCCTTACCCACTTCCTCTTCCTCTTCCACTACCATACTCCATTTTTCTGTTATTTATTGATCTTACTTTTTGTTATTAAGATACATAATTTATATTTAAAAAAATGCAATGCTATCTTATTATGATATTTTCTTTTTCAAACTTTAATTGCATAAACACAATCATATAGTTTTTAGAAGTTATACCATAAAATGTTTATTGTCTTAGAAGTTTGTCAGCATGTAACTACTTGATATAAGAACTCGTGGTTATAGAACTGTCATATATTGTGAAAGAATTAATATGAAATCAATTAAACTTTTAAAATAGCAACTTGTTTGTCTTCTGATAGTCACCTTTAAGATTTACATTAGCGATGATGTTATGAAAGCAGTAGTTAAAAAAGGATTACAAAAAATGCGATAGGGATAGAAATAAAGATAGATGTTCTGCTGTTATGGGGTGAGAGGGGGGGTTATTCATCCAGGCATTTCGTACATCTCTAACCATGACTTCTTAACTTGCTTTTTGTTACCTTCGACTTAACAAACTTCTTGTTACTGCTTTACTGATGGAATCACAATTAATTTTACTGTTTTGGTGCCTCTTCTGAATGCAGGGTTATATCTCCATACAGTTACTGAGACAAAGCTTGTAGTTGACACTTCTAGAGGGGAAAAACTACATATTAATGTAAACATCATTTATACTAAGTGAACTTATATTCATAGAAGTTTTGAACCACCATTGATATGTATTGCTTTATTTGCAGTTTGATATCACATTTCCAGCTGTTTCATGTACTCTACTCAGTCTTGATGCTATGGATATCAGTGGGGAGCAACATCTTGACATTGTATGTTTATAAAATGGTCAATAATTGATCTATTGATATGGCATTATATGCTTATGCTTTATCTCTGTATATAAATTTAACTTGCAGAGACATGATATAATAAAGAAAAGAATTGACTCCAATGGCAAAGTCATTGAAGAGAGAAAAGAAGGAATTGGTGGTCCCCAGGTTAGTGCAATTTTACCATCCTATGATTGTGCATATAGTAATGGGTTGTCCTAAATAACTTGTTTATTTTCTTTGGTCTGTTTATATAATGTAGATATGACATGCATTTGACTTTTTTTACTTATGGATTATATTTTTATTATTTATGTTATATTAATTTTATTACTTATATCGTATTACTAAGATTATGCCTACCTAGTTGGATCATGTTACTATATAAGACCCTTTACTTTTAAGATCATGTATTCATGTGATATGTCAATCTTTAGGCCATTTGATTTATTTATTTATTGTTTAAACTTTAATTGTCATGTGCGCTCTGTAGATTGAGAAGCCTTTGCAAAGACATGGTGGCAGGCTTGAGCATAATGAAACATATTGTGGTTCATGCTTTGGTGCAGAAATGGTAATCATTCTTTTCTCTTTCTACCCTCTAAGAAAAGCGTTTTTTTCATGGAGCTTTTAAATAAAGTGCTTAACCAATTTTTCTAGTTTTCTATAGATTGAATAATTTCATACTAAAGATTCTAGTGGGAAGTTATTGTACAAAGTGGATTTTCCGTGTGAAGTATACAAAATAATTATGCAAGAGGAATGTCATGGGTGGAATTATAACGCTAGTAGTAACATAATCATTATCATGCAAAGGTGAAATTATCATGCAGGAAGTATTTTTGCGTGATAAATTCACTCGAGTGTAATTCTTCTTGCGTAATAATTCCACCCCCATTTTATACACTTTGTACCAAAAAACACTTTATTCTAAACTTTTCAACGATTGTATTAATTTCTACTAAATAATCTATATGGCAAATGTTGAGTGGCTTAGTGGAATGAGAATGTAAAATTACCATTTTTGGCTTTGGAAACTCACTGTGGGTGCTGATTCTGAAGCACTTTATATAGTTCTCCTCGACTGTAGAAAGCATCTATTTTGTTTGATATTTGGAACTTTGTACTAAATATCATACTTGCAAATGCTGCAACTTCATCGATATGTGTCTAGAAGATTTGTTTCTCACCTCTACTGTATTCTTATAGACAGTCTTTTGGAATGTTCCTTAGTGTGCCTTCTCTGTTTGCAGTCAGATGATGAATGCTGCAATTCATGTGAAGAAGTTCGTGAAGCATATCGGAGAAAAGGTTGGGGTTTGACAAATCCTGATTTGATTGACCAGGTTGGAAGAAACATATATTTTTAGTCTATTTGATATTGTTGAAGAACGTTTATAATATGTTAAATAATGTCAGCTGCAACGTATATAAGTAACATTTTTCATTTGTCCTGTCAAATTTATAGAAAATGGAATAATCTTACTTTAAATTTTCAATCTCTATATTGAATCTTCTTATGATGTTTCTTGGTCCCGTCATGATAATATTATCTTAAACTATGTTTTCTTTAGTGCAAACGGGAAGGTTTTGCACAGAAGATCAAAGATGAAGAAGGTGAAGGATGCAATATTTATGGGTCTCTAGAGGTTAACAAAGTGGCTGGAAATTTTCACTTTATCAAGAGCTTTCATCAATCAAGTATTCACATCCCTGATTTGCTGACTTTTCAAGAGGATAGTTATAATGTAAGCCACCACTTCTGCTCTGAATTTATTTCTAAATTTAAAGTAATTCAGCTGCGGGTTGTATGACTTTGAAATTTTGCCTTCCCACTCCAAAATGTTGTTTATCTTTTATGCTAATAATATGTTAATGTCTCGTGCAGATAAGTCATAGGATAAATAAATTATCATTTGGAGACTACTATCCTGGGATTTTAAATCCTCTTGATGGGTAATTTTCTTTTGTTATGCGTATTTTGTAGAGGTGACAATTTTGACTCATCTACTTACGGGTTATGGATTACAATTTCTGACACAACGTGAACCTAAAATGAATCTGGCGGGTTTTTGTTTAGCCTAAATGGTATTAGGTCAACATGGCGGGTTTCTTGGTTGACTTATATATACCATTTATTTTGTATATATTTTTTAAAAAGGCATATGTATTTTCATAACTTAAAGGAGTTGTATATTTTACAATTTTATGCCAAATCTAAAAACTGAAAGGGACATGAACATCATGTTTTTGTTTACATGTAGTTTGACATTTTATTTTTGGTTCTAAATAATTTTAGAATATCAACATGGAAAAAGAGATCAGGTTAAACCGGTCATGTTCGTGTCAACCTATCAATATATATGCCGTGTTCGAGTTCATGCGTCAAATTTTAGGTTGGTGTTGGGTATAACCGTGAACACGTCACTTTTAGCACCCCTAGCTTTGATTTAGGTTGTGCTCATCTCAAACGGGTGAAATAAAAAAACATTTAGTCGAATGGGTTGAAATCAGCCAAAGTATTTTAATGCATATGACATCCTAAACCTTTTATTGAAAACTCTAGATTATTATTGTAATTACGTTGTCTTTGTAACCATAATCAACACATTTGCTTATGATTCTCTCTGCCATAAACTTCCTTGCTTTTTGTTGCTTTTACATCATTGCATTTAAACTTCTTTTCAGAGTGCAATGGTTTCAAGAAAATCCAAACGGAATGTATCAGTACTTTCTTAAGGTTTTGCACCCTTATTCGATACTTGATTATTCCTTTTGTCAAACCTGTTAAAAGTACATAAAAAAGCTGAATAATTTTCAATATTTTATTACAATTCCAGGTGGTGCCAACCATATACACTAATATTAGAGGCCACACTATTCAGTCAAATCAGGTATATGCTCAACTTCAAAGATAAAATGTTAGTCAATTTCTTTCTATTATATTTTTGCATTCGTGTACGTATAGTTCTCTGTGACGGAACACTATAAGAGCCCGGAATTTGGCAGACGTTCTCTCCCTGGTGTCTTCTTCTTCTATGACCTTTCACCAATTAAGGTATACTTGAGACAATTCAGTCTAAAATGAATACATCTTCACAAAACCGAATATCATACCTAGAAAATTATTTGTTATAACAAATTGGTGGCTTGTGCAGGTGACATTTACAGAAACGCATATATCATTCCTGCACTTCATTACCAATGTCTGTGCCATCGTTGGAGGTAAATAATATGATTATATGCCTCTCTTTTGATTAATGTTCGTGTATATATTTGTGTTTGTTTTAACTCGGGTTTTGTTCGTGTTTCAGGTATATTCACAGTTGCAGGAATTGTAGATTCGTTTGTTTACCATGGTCATAGGGCTCTAAGGAAGAAGATGGAAATCGGAAAGCTGGGCTAAGTTTTTGATATCAAAGCAGTGAGAAGCTACAACTGGTTGATATTAAGAATGCTGGAGGCAAATGCAGATGATCAATGGTTTTTCTGTTAGAATTTTCAAGTTAATTTTTTAAGTTTCCATCGATATATTTTGTAATTTAGTGTCTTTCGACTGGTCGTCTGTAATGCCTTGAACTTGGTGGCGGTTGGTGCTTGTTGGAAGTCGGTGAAACAGCAACCGCCGACCATGATAGGTTGAGAGAAAAAACAGATCTGTTACCATTTTCACTTTTTTGAACCATGGCTTATTGACTTTGAAAGATTTGTAGTGAATTATTTGCCACTTTGGATATGTGTAAAGAGAGCGGTCTTCTGGAACCAGCTTCGGGTTCTTAGTCCTTACAGACCCATAACATGGACTGGTTTGAGGTTACAGGTCTAACTGAGTTGCGTAGAGATGTACAAACAGTTGAGCAAATGGACCGGTCAAGCATGTTTGGCTTGTAAGCGAGCCTGAAAGACCTTGTTAAGCTCAGTCTGTGACACAACTGGTCAGGGTCGTCTGTCCCATGTTAAGGGAAAACTGGTTTAAAGCTTGGTTAAGAACCAAAGGGCACTTAAATGAAATATTAAATATATTGTTAAACAATTCATGATACAATACAACTATCATCTTTCACACGGTTATGAGTACGCTCATAGTTATGAGTAGATGTGTGAATTTCAAACATGACACAAATCTAATACGAAAACACGGGTTGGGCATAGTTTGCACAAACTAATTCAAACACATGAGCTGGGCACAGTTCAAATAATAGCTGGTAAAAGTTTTGAGTGATTGTCTCAAGTCACACTTACGATTTCCGTATTTACCAGTGCATCATTGCCTTAGATTTTCTGGATTCCACATGCAGAACTAGTACTCACAAATCTTGAATTGAGAAGTATATTCTTACTGTTAGGATGTCTCTTTGAGGACAATTTTAATTATTTGAAAGATGTTTTATCTCAATACTTAAAACTAGTTGTATAAACATGTCAAAAAGAGAAACAAGTGTCAAGATATATGTTTTTAGAGTAATTGTTTATAGATTTTTTTTTCTGTAGAAATCTGTACTTTCATAGTAAAATGCAAAAGAAAAAAAAGAGTAATAAAAAGTTTTAAAACTTCCGTGTTTATTGTGTTTGTGTGAACCTGCAAATAGAAGAGTCATGCTCAGGTTCATGTAATGATTTTCAAAAAGGCTGGATTGAATAGAGTAGTGGCTTTCAATAGATAGAAAGATCAATATATGACTAATATTGTAACAAAGATAGAAGATGAAGGCAGAATGTATAGAATTTTATCCTTACTAATATTCTAACAAAGATAAAAGATGAAAGTAGAATGTATAGAGATTTATTCTTGTGCTGTCTTATAGGTTGATAAGGTTTATCCTTGGTACTGCTAGCCTGCTAGGGATTTCTTTTTGGCACCCGCGTAGGGTGGCACAAAGTGAGTTCAATCTCTATATTATTATACGTAATTATAAGAAGGGGAACCCGTAAACATGACCCATTTAATAATGTTTTTCATAATGGACCTTGTGACTAAAGAGTCCAATTAGTATTTAGAGGACCTGTTTTTATTTTATTAGTAGCTAATAATCGTATTTCCCATAGGTGAGTCTAGAGAGAACTAGTTAATCTTAAAGACCAGTTATAACCGGAGCGAACAAAACAAGGATTGAACCCAGCACATTAACACATTGACCAGGCCAAAAACCGGTTCAGATGGTCTTTGCGCATCTTTAAGTCTAGGTGCGAGATCCAGTCTAAATGGTTGTACGATTATCGAAAATCTAGAAATAACCATTCAAGTTTCAACCTTTGAAGCAATAACATAAATACCGAATCACATTGAATTTAAACTATGAATCCATAAAGGCTCAGTAAAGAAAAACTTGATACCTGACACCAACTAAAAAACTTAGGGTTCCATGGGATTGTCTTCAACATGTGTAATAGCTTCAAAATCACCACTTTTTTGTTCTTCATTAGTTAACCACTGAGAAAGACACTCGTGGATGAGCTGGATATTGCTAGTAATGGAGGAAACACCACCACCCTTGGCTAGTTTGATCTTGGCATATCTCAATATATGGTCTAGGTTCGATTCAGTTGGGTCAGTCACATAACGGTCCACTGTGTTCTTGATCGCACCACACCAGATCGGTCTAGCCACCTTAAGGAATTCATGAACCACCACCACTGGAAGGCTCACACTTCCCAGAGCTGACTCACTGCTGCCGCCTCTTGCATGATAATCTGAACCCCCGAGCTTCAAAAGATCGTATGTGTCTGCTAGGTCACTAAATGCTGTACAGACCATTCATATAACATGTCCTAAGTTATTATAAGTTTATTAATCTTATAAGAAATTGAGATGATTTTAATGGGACATGAGGGTGCATACCTGCTAATTTACCATCACTTCTGTAAACCTCTAACCCGTGCAAACCGGCTTCTTTTAATCTTCTAATAATCGCAACTGGATTTTTCAAAGCCCATGGATGAGCCAATACCGCGACTCCACCAGTTTCACAGATCAACTTCACTGCTTCCTCAGCATCGGGCTCACTTCCACTACAACATAATATGAAAAAAAAATAAAAAAAAATATGCTAATCAATGGGTCAGTTCAGGTTATATTTCATCTCTTACAGATCAAATGGCTAAAATAAATAAATAAAAACCTAGAGGCAAATTGAGTTAAAAACCACCTAAAGTGTAGTTTTAATGCATAGAACCTTGTATATTACTTTAATTCAAACAATTAATTATTATCAAATTTAGTGATCATAACACTGATTATTTATGATAAAAAAAGTTAATAAAAAAAAACTGGCATAAAAAGTGTTCTGACTCGACCCAACCATTCCAGGGTGTACAGAAATGACCCATTTTGACGTAGCCCAGTTGGACATGCTACCCAACCCAATGAATATTGACACGATGAAATGGAAGGCTGAAGGTAAAAGATAGTTTACGTGGAATAAGCAGGTCCACCATCATAAAGATAACGGCTAAAAGCTTGTTTTAAATTCTCAACATGGCCTGCTTCAACCATAGCACGAGCAACATGCAGTCTACCTGGTGCAACACCATCGCCTGCAATCTTTGCCACACTTTCCCACCTAATAGGCAACTTTAGTTTATTCAACTTTGAAATCATGTTTTTTGCACGCAGGTAACGCCCTTCTCTTATATTTGCCAAAAACTGATCCAGTTTTTCAAAATTTGATGGCCCACAGCTGCTATAATAGGCCAGAACATGAACCGGTTCTTCTGATCCAGACTCCGTTCTGTTCAATAAAGCTTAACAACTCATTAGAGTTCTAAAAGTTATTTTTAATTTATGCATTATTTTAACACAAATTGTGTGAAAATAACCTGGGGGTGAAAATGGTGCTGATTTCAACACCAGGGATAATCTTGATGCCAACTTTTCGAGCTGCCTCGAGGGCTTGGGGGATGCCAGCCATTGTATCATGATCTGTTAAAGAAAGCACTTTTACCTGTTCTGAACAAAAATGAACTAATCAATTCACAAATGATAAAATTACCAGAAACAAATGAGAACAATATTATTTTGTTAAACAATGAAGTAGCAGTACTATGTTTTTAAAACAGACATTTTAAACAGTTACCATATTTTTTGTCTTGAACAATGATAAAGATCTATCTTTATAGCTTTGGTCTTAAAAAGCTTAGGTCCCGAAAGCCAAGGCGAGAGGAGAGAGCTTCACGTACACGAGGCATTGCTCGATGTACAACCAAAAGCTGCATCTCCTTCATCTCTTTTACATATTAACAAGTTTTCATCAAATAAACAACTCAAAATCAATTCATCTTTTTGGTTGTTTTTATATATCAGCCTCCTCCATACACCAATTTTGACGACCCACATGTGCATGAAAAAGAATCACCTCAGACTTTTCTCAAATCGCCTCGCGCGCCTAAGGCGTGCTTTCTAAAACCAAGTTTTATAATATACCTACACTAATAAGTGAACCCTCTAGGGTTCCTAGACATTAAATTTACTGCAAAGACAGCCATAACTTCACAATTTGCATCCTATTTTGTCCTTTACAAATAGTAATTCCATAAACCTGTTAGATACCACCTACCATCTTTTATTGCATCAGTTAGCATATATGGCCTATTGGGTATACATAGACAGACTCTATGCAATAAAATTTATAATTTTTTTTATTATATTAACTACATTTGTCATGGCAGTGCATAACTGATCAGAAGTCTTCATCCCCACTATAATCACAGTAAAATTTGCAGACCACAATATAAACATACATCGACAAATTCATATTAAACAAAACAATATTTTGATATGAACCCAAACTAATCAAGTTCAATAAGCTTCAAATTTGAAGATTTAACATTGGTAATCTTTAGTCGTATGTCAATTGAAACACACATACAGATTTAGAATCATGTAGCTAACGAACACCAAGTGTTCGACAAAATGTCTGAGAAAGAAACAGTAAAATCAACAGTATTAGAAGCTCATACATACCCCATACTGATGGGCTCGTTCAACAAGCTTCGAAGGGGACAAGAACCCATCACTACAAATCGAATGAGAATGCAATTCAAACACCAATTTCTCAGCGGAAACCTTCGTATGAACCAATTTCACCTTGAAATCATCATCAATGGCGATGGCAGAATTCGCCGTACAAGATATATTATCTAAATAAACCCATTCACTGACGGATTTGTACGCGAGCGATTGCTCGAGGGTCATGCGTTTCTTGGTGCCACCACGCTTGTTCTTCTTCTTCTTCTTGGAATGATTGGTGTTGCAGCTGTTGGAACCCATCATCTAGTGCAGAAAGATCGGTGGAAGAAGGTTGATAAAGAGGAATGAAGATGTGTTTAAGGGTTGTAATTGGGTGAAAACACTATTTGGGTGTCGGTTATCTTCTGAACTCAAGGACGATTTGCCATTTTTGTACGCTGACTGATGTACTTTGGGATTTAAGAACACAGGTGAAGAAATAGTCCTTCAAGATTCTCACTGTGCATAGTTATCCCTAAATTACTTTGTTTATTTATAATTTAGGTTGAAACTTCCACCGGATAAAGGATCACTGACGGACCACTGGCCTACTCGATCATCTTTATTACTCGAGTACAGAACTCAAGACCGCCACTAAAAGAAACTCACATTAGGTGAAAGCCCTCTAGCATAATGTGAAACCCTCTTTATTATCACATGTGAGATTTTAACAAAAAAATATTCTCTTATTTTAATAAATGCTTGAGATACCTCATCTCAACAACTTCTTTGAGGATTATTGATTTTTCATACTACATGACTTGACAAAAAGTGTTATGTTTAAATCCTTGTATAGCTTTTGTCAATTAGTGTTAGTTAATTAAGTAAAATTGTTATAAGATTGTGTTTTATATTTTTAATTAAGTTTTTATAGCTTCGTGTTCCAGAGAGAATCTTAAAGGAATTATACGGAGATATAAGAAAGATACGAAAAAGAATGAATTCTTTTTTTTGTTTTACGCAATTGATACGATTTATAATTGAATAAGAAAATGAAGCATTTAAAACTTGTGTCAGATACTCTGCAAGTCAACCTTATTTTAAGCTTGATCTTGTGGATTGTGTGTTATTCTTGATTGCGGATCAATAGCACATAGCTATGTGCATCGCACAACATGGCTATGTGATTTAACACATGACCTCTTATTTATGTAAAATATACATAATTATGTGTTTAGGATTACATGATCAAGTAACATATTATCCAATTTTCATACTTTTCAACTTTGGAGGACAGAAATATGGGAGACACTACACATAGTCATGTGCTCTCTTTTATAAAAGTCTGTTTAGAAGGCATGACTATGTGTTTCCACACACATAGTCTAAATAGAATCTTCTTAAGAATTCTTGATGAAGAAAGAGGTGGTTGAAAAGCAAAATAATTAGATGAGGTGGGTCATATGTGCTTATTTATGAAAAGAAAAAGGTTGGGATATAAACACATTTTTATTGAAATTTGGACTTGTTAGAAAAACAAGGGGAGATGATACAGAACTCTAGCTCAATGGTTGCGCCTTCTTCAAATGAGAAATGTTTGAAAAGAATGTGCAACTCAATGTCACAAAACTCACAAAACTCATTCTATTAGTCTTAAAGCCTCGGGCTTTGGCTCATTTAATCCCAACGCATTAGTCATATTCAATACCCAAATCAAATTAACCAATGACTCGTTTATAACTCTTATGAGTTCACAAAACTAAAGCATATGCGTATGTGTGATTCAGAATTGTTATCGATTCACAAAACCCAACATATATGTGTATGTGTGATTCGCCACCTAAAACCCTAAGACTTTATTAAAATAAAGGTCTTAAGTTCAAGTCACACTTGTGACAAAATAAGGTTTCAGGTTGGACAATCAGGTTTAGAATTAATAGAGACAGACTGATGTACAAGCTCCCTTCACAACGTACCACCTTAGAGCCCTAAGGTTTTGTACGGAGTAATGAAATTACCATATAGACTAGTAGCTCGTCAGTATTCCAAATAATTATTAAAATAATTAAAATTTAAGACTGCACTAGTCTTAATAGTTTTGACATATATAGCCAAAAACACATACATCTAAGTGCATTATTCATGTACTTTAACTGAATTTAATTACAACTTACAAATCATAGTTCTCAATGCCAAATTGTGTCACAAATCCACCAACTACTTAGTGTGAGATATTTTATATACTTCAATTACTTTAGATTCAATTTAACCATTGAGTTTACTGAGTTGTTTCAGTGAGTTTAAGACAAAAAAAAAGTTTATAAATGATGCATATATGTAAATGACACCATTATGCCAAAAATGCAAATTGCAGTCTATTCTACTCGAGGCACACAAGTATTAAAGCATACAAATGAGTTGGTTCTACATCTTTATATTTTAATAAAAAACTAGAATTAAGTTCGCCGCGTTGCTACGGAGGCGTAAAATCATGCCAAATAACACCAATGTCACACCACCGCTAACGATCACCAACACTGAATTGTGGTGTGTTGATACGAAGAATTTAGAGCAAAACGTAAAACATAGAAAAATATGGCTAAGTCAATCTAAGATTCTTGTGTTGTGACGAACTCTTCAAAAGGGAAAAATAGTCATAAAAATATTGAATCACACACACACATTGTATTGTGTTAACTTACCAAATTAAGAACGAAACGTAAAAATATTGAATCATACATGCATGTTATGTCGTGTTAACTTGCAAAAGTTATAACTACATGTAAAACGATGATTTACGAAATATGAAAAGTATACGGGAACAAAGTTGAAACTATAGATGTTGTGAGATTAACTTGCAATACATGAAGAGTTTTGGGTTAAATGTAAACAAAGTCAAATTTGAGAAGTTTAATTGTAAAAAATAAAAAACTTTGTGTTAAAAGTGAAAAATCACTTTTTTTTTTGAAAAACTTCTTATACATAAGATACAACACCATTATGCCTACAGAAGTTGGTAATTTAGTAATATATAAATAGTTACATCTTTCTATTTTAATTAAAAAATAATTAAAAGAGACACATGACATACTTATTAAAATTTTCTCGTTTCCATCTTCTATTAAATAATTGTATTACTTACTAATAATATTATTTAATAGTTTTTAAGATTAAAAATACTTTCTAATAAATTAAAGAAAAATTTATTAATGTTATTTCTAAGAAAAAATAAATCTTCTTTTTACTCTAATAAAAGAGTAAGGGGTTGTTTGATTTGCTTCTGACCCGGTCAAAATGTCTGACCCACTGACCCGGTCGGATATTTTGGCCGGTCAGTGTGTTTGATTATCACATTTTTGCGTCTGACCCGGTCCGACGCCACTGACCCATGCTTATTTTCCCTCTTATCGGGTCAGTTTTGAAACAAGCTCTTACCCGGTCATCACATTCTGACCGAGTAAGAGCAATCAAACAGCCCCTAACTAAAAAGGACATGTGACACCATCATATTCTTCCTCATCGAAACTTTCTCGTTTTTCTCTCTATTAAAAATTACATTAATTACTAATGATATTATTTATTATTTTTTAGATTAAAAAATACTTTTTAAATATATAAAAAAGATCTTTTTACTAATGTGATTTCTAAATAAATAAATTTCTATAGAATAAGAATTTTTTTCAAAACATCAAATTTTTTAAAAAAAACAAAAAAAGTTTAAAAACAAAAATAAAAGTTGATATCATTGTTTTATTACTTACGTAATTTTAATCATGTTTTATATTAGAATATCGTTTATAATTTAAAGCTTTATTCTATTTAATATTTTATTTATCAAACCCGTGTTACCTACGTAGTTTTAATCATGTCTTATTTTAGAATATCGTTTATAATTTATAAAGTTTTATTCTATTTAATATTTTATTTATTTAACCCGTGTAATATACGAGTTCAGTAAAGTTAGTATTCTTATAAATGAAAGTAGCTCAACTTATTAAATAGATTAAACTAGTATTAAGCTCCCCGCGTTGCGGCGAGGGCGTAAAATCATGTCAAGTAGCAAAAATGTCATACCACCGTGAGCAACTATCAACACCCGAAAAACTCGTATTAAAAAAGAAACAAAAATGAAAAATATAAAACCGAACGGAAAAGTAGACGTAAAAACGTTAAACCACACTCGTGAAACGTAAAACATTAAAAAATAACTATGTTGATCTAGTACTCGCGTGTTGTGACATGCCGTTAAAAGGGAAAAATAAGCGTAAACCTAAAATAACGCGCGCACGTTGCAGTTTGTTAACTCGTAAAATTTAGGCCGAAACGTAAAACAAAAAACTTGTAAAAATATAAAAAAGTATAAGGGTAAAGTGAAAAGTGAAAATTCATAGGGGTTAAATTGTAAAAGACGTAAAAGTATTGGGGTTAAAACTAAAAAAAATAAAAAATTAAAAAACCCAAAAGTGAATGCAACCCACTAAACATAAGGTACAAATCTTAATGCAATACAAACTTGATAATTAGTATATTATAAATTATGCTTCAAAAGCTAGAATTTCTGCACAACCATCCATAACAATTTTAATATTTTACCACAATATATGCACACACGCACCACATAATTCAAAGTTAATTTATCTCAGAACCAGGATTCATAAATTCAAGTCTACTCATACATGTAATGACATCGTTATGCGAAACCTACTTCATGACACCAAGCTTGCAAATTTGTGTAGGTTAATGATATCACGTTGATGTGCTTTAATATGTTTTATGTAAAATAACTTTCAAATAGAGTTTTTTAAGTAATAAATTATTGAATACGATGCTTAATTGCCTTATATGAGTTTTTACACGTTTAGTCACACCATTAACATTGAAATATAAATATTCCATTTAAATATAATTTATTTAATTTAAATAACTAAATTAAAGTTGTAAGAATCTAGCACATAACAATGAGAAATGCATACTAATACCATTTTATCCTTATATAGATATGCATATCAAGAATGTATATCACTATATTTCATGCCGTTAAAAAAATATCACTATTTTTCATATCATTATTTTTTGTCGAAATTTAACTCGAAGCATATAAAAAATGTTTAATTGTGTATAATTCTAATTGAGAAGGATGTAAATCATTCTTATGAAAAAGATAATGTCCAATAAAGAGGGCTTAGTATTCTTTTTTTATATTTTAAAATAAAAAGGCTCTATTTATCTATAAAAATATATTTTTTTACATTTTAAAATGAAAAAGAGAAGAGAGATGATGATGATGGTGATGATGATGATGATGGTGGGTCAAGGGGGCTCCTTTTGCCTTGGTAAAACAAAGCATGTGATATCTTTTCTAGCGCGTGTACTATACTCTCCAGGGGCCCTGCTGCAGAGAACGCCACGTTTATATAACTGCAATGTTGACTCTATGAGTAGGGTATTTCTAATTGCACCCTACTCTATTTTCTAATCATACACTACTCTATTATATTAATTAAATTTTGTTAATAACCACACCAATCAAACACTATTCAACATTAATATTTATTAGCATTTAATATTCTAAAAAAATTGTTAAATGAGATGTATATGATTTTCCGTGAAAATTACATCTCAAATCATTAATTTAATGTAAAAGATCAAATAAGTTATTATACACTTAAAAATTATTAATCAAGTTAGTATATTATTATCATTATTATTTGTGTATTTTAATTAAATTTATAATTACAAATTAGAGAAATATTAGATTAAATAAACAAAAATTAACAGAGGCTTAGGGAAAAAAGGGTGTTGCCTTAGAGAAATATTAGATAAGTTTCATTTTATATTTATATTAGATAAATATTAGTTTAAATTAGATCAAATTTGATAAACCTATCGTTGTAAATTTAGTGTAACTTTAATTTGTAATTTTTTATATTATTTGTTTTGTTTCTATCATCTTGTTGGTTTCTTTTTATAAAATGATCAACATTCTAAGAACAAACAAAGATCAAGTTTAATCAAATTTAGCATGTTTTAGAAGACCATATAGGCTAACCTAAATTGATATACTTTTGTTAAAAAAACATACTAAAAACTTTTGTCGATTTAATACAAAAACCAAAACAAAATAAAATATCCGGACCTCATACTACTAAAACATTATTTAAAAACAACTTTAGAAATATATATATAATCTTCCTAAAATATTAACAACAAACTAATATAACAAACCTTATATAAAGAATTCAAAAGGTTAAAAACTAAACGGATGTGTTCAAAAACGCTTTAAAAAGTTCAAAAGATGAAACGTTAATTTAAATTATTAAAATTAATGTATTAGATTAAAGTTACATTAAATGAGAATGTGTATCATTAAAAATTAGATAAAAGTTAATAACCATGTTGTATTTATTGACAGTATTTAATGAATAATGACATATATGTGTTAGTAAAGTATGGTGTAAATAGCAACACTCTTTTTCAATTGTGTGATGTTAATTTTGACCCCCTTTGGTATGAAAATCATCAAAGTTATCCATGCAAATCTTTTAGTACAATAATTTCCATTTCACACACTTTAAATAGATGTTAATGGTTGGAACGTAGGGGAAAATAAAAAGAATTAACATAGCATTCATGATGTAATTTTTCGTTTTTAATTTTACCTTTGTAAGTTTTTAGGTTCTAGCATATCTTGCTAGTGACTTATGTTTTATTAATAAAATTGTTGTTTCAAAAAAGAAAGATCTTGATACGTATAATTTATGAGATTAGTTTTAGTTCAAACATGTTTTTTATGATTTTGGGCTTAACTTGTAAATACATCTGTCTATATATTGGAAATTACTTAATTAGATGAGCTTGTGAGCTAACAAGTTTAATAATCAGTTTATAATATTTATTAATAAACTCTAATTGATAAGTTGTACTGTTGTAGCAATTATTAATTGATTGATAGTTGCATTGCGAATCACTTTTCATGAAAAAAATTTATGGACAATATTGCTCTTATGCACAACTATAAGCTTAGTGTCCAATTAATCAACCACAACGCACATGTTTGTTTCTCTCATCAATGTTGTAGGAAGAATTTGAAGAACACCATATACATGAAATTTTCATCACAACTTGTGCATTCAAAAGCAATTTTTGATTCGAATCGAATCAAATTTCAACTTTTTGAGCTCATTTCGAGTACTAAACACTTACAATTTTAAGTATTTCATTTAGTTAGTTTTTTTAGGGTTTTGTTTAATTAGATGATTAATGATGATAGGGACTAGTTGTCTTAGAAAGGGAAATAGGTGGGAGATGCATTGAAGGAACACCTTTGATGATCCTAGTTTAGGAAGAAACATTGTTGTGATTGAGAGTGTGTAATGATGGAATCAAGAGAGGAGAGATAAAATAATAAGTTTTTTTAACGGCAAATGTGTGACCTTGTTTCGAAAGATAGATGTTATCTTAATCGGGTCCATTTATCCGTGTCCCAGCCGGGACCGCACCCTCAACCCCCCTCAGGATGAAACCTATTGCTGGAAAAACCCCCTCTCAACTCTGAACATATTGCTCAGAGTGAGACTTTGTGGATCATTTGGAGATTTTGGAACGCATCGGTGGTCGACAAAACAATAAATTTAGTGAAATCTTTTTTGACTTGGTTGTTACTTATTTGTTTAAAGATCTATATGTATCGGATTCCATTGTTTTACGCCCACGTTGCGGCGGGGGCGTAAAAACATGTCAAGTAGCATCAATGTTATAACATTGTCAGCAATCACCAACACCGGAAAATTTCATATTAAAAAGTAAATATAAACGGAAAAAATAAAAACTGAACGAAAAATATATGTAAAAACGTTGAACCACGCACATGAAACGTTAAACATCAAACAATAACTTAGTCAATCTAGGACCCGCACGTTGCGACGGGCCGTTAAATGGGAAAAAAAAAGGTAACAACATTGAACCACACATGCATGTAACAACGTGTAACTCTCAAATTTTAGACCGAAATGTGAAACGAAAAAATTGTAAAATATGCAAATTATAGGGGAACAAAGTTGAAAGTAAAAAATTATAAGGGTGGGTTAAATTCTAAAAGATGTAAAAGTATTTAGTGTGAAAAATTAAATTAGATGGTTGTATCATATGCATAATAATGTGTACATAGTAGGAAATGAAAGGTGAACATCAATTGGGTTGCATGATTGCAAATAGGGTTGTCCAAATAGCTAACGGCTCGGAGCTTGTTGGAAAAAAGCTAAAAAAATAGTTTGAAATCATTCGGTTTTTAAATGTAGCCATGTTGAGGTGGCTCGGTATGAAAACGAGCGCAACTTGACTCGGTTTGGCTCGCTTGTTAGCTCGGCTAGGTTCGGCATGCTTGTTAGCTCGGCTAGATTTGGCTCGCTTATTTTAGTTATATAGAACTGTTAAAAAGAGAAGCAAATAAAAAGTCTAAAATTTCATATCTCGCATCTAATTTTTTCATCTTAAAGTTTATATATTCATCTTTCTTACCCCTAAATTTTTTCTAAAACTTTAAGAAATGTCATTTTGACCCCTCTTAAGTTTCTAAAGTTTATTGTTCACCCATGTACCATATAAATTTGAATTCGTTTACGTTTGGACGTAATCATAAATGACTCTGGTTAGATATAAACTTTTCGACGTAAAATTTTGTTTGGAAATACATCGGATCAAATATAATATATTTTCATTTACTCTATGTTTTCACGTAAATTTAATTCGGACATAAGTCAAATATAAATGTTTCGACATAAATTTTGTTTGGAAAAAAGTCGGGTCAAATATACGTTTCAACGGTATAATTTCTAATCACTCTACATATTGACGTAAATTCAGTTCAGTCTGGTCGATTGTAACCCATACATTATCACACCACGTACGATGTCGCGGCAACGCTCGACGGGTTATAAAACTAGTTATACCTTATGAAGGAATTTAATGTATAGAACAAAAGTTCGTACATATTAAGGGCCAAAAATCTCGTGAAGGAGTGAGAGTGTAATCTTCATGACAAAGACAACACATGCTAAATGAACCCTTGACGTAAATGAGGTAGGTCTAACAATCATGTTTGGTTAGCAGGTTTTAATTCTTCTTTTAACATCGATTTTTAATTTTAATTAAACTTTGCGCTTGTAAGGATTTGAACACGTATTATTTTTATGGGAGGCGTTACTTTTATCACTAGATTACAAGATCATGGGTTAGTCGCTAGCAGGTTTAAGTTGAATTAATAAAATTAAATACGACTCATATTTATGTTAAAGTTATCAACCTTAACTCAGACACGCTAAAATTGTTTAACCAAATATCAAATTGATGGATTGTAAACGGTTGTAAGCAAGTTGTGAATTAGACAACCGAAACGTGTCATACACGCGTTGGCATGTTGTAATAAACGTTAAACCGTTATAAATGGGTTGACAAGTTAACCTTATAAGTGTAAAGTGTCTATATATTTTCTTTTCTAGATTCAAATTTTAAATAGATCTTTTCAGTTAGTCTGTTATTTATTTGGACTTAAAATGTTAAGCAAAAGCTGATTGTTTTCCTTTTGGTTTTATGGTCGTGTAAATTATTACGGCCCTAATTTTGCTATTTCTGTCTAAGTTAAATCTTATGTTATTTTTATGAAATATATTTAAATAAACACTTGATAAGAATTCACATAGTTTTAATTTTAGCTTCGGCTATTTTAAGTAATAATATAACTTCAGAATTTTTTTAACATGTTTAGGAAGATAGTGAATAGAATTAAACCTCTCACTTCAAATGATTTTCAAATGCGGCATAAATATCCCAAAGTAGTTGAGCTTTGATTTTCTAAAATATTCGCATTCAATGCTTACATTTACTATGTCGCCTGTCAACAAATAATTGTATACCGACACTAACAATTAACTTATCTCAAATTCTTATAAAAATAGACGTGGGTATTAAGTTTAAATCTCACATGTAACAAAAATAAAATAAAAAAAAAGTTTCAGGTGGCTTAGGAGGTTTTCTTACTTAATGTGAGTTTTCTCATAAGTGTGGTTTCATGTTTCGTACTTGAGTAATGTAGATGATTGGGTGGGCTAATGACAAGTTAGTGATCCAATTAGCCGTTCATAGTAAGATGCATATTATTTATGTTAATTTTATTATAAGATTTAAGGGTTTAAATTCTATAATATGCTTATAAACAGTTAATAAAAATATATTAGAAACTTTTATATAAAATCACGACTATCTATACTATATATAAAACATATAAGAAGGGTATTTTAAGATATCATTAAATTAAGAACATTTACCTCACTCAATGTATAAGGTACAACCATTTTTAAGGGTAAAATAATATTTTTAACATTATTTACAAATTACCCCTTACAATTAGTTACATAATAACCTTATAATTACTATAAATTACATAAAATTTTACATTATCTACCCATAAACCAAAAAAACTTAATTTGTTTAAGATTTATGTCATATCAATCTATCATGTTTAAAACTTTTTGATACTACAATCGTGAATGTGTATTTTTTAAACGTTTTGGTGTAAATTGTTTGCTGAACCGATATGTATTTTGTAAGGTACAATAACTTAATGCATAAAAGTACAAGTCATCATGCAAAATCCATTTATTTGGTGTCTTAAATTTTAGCTTAGAAAAAATATAATAAACTTTTGTAAAATTGCTATAAGATTAACTAAAATTAGAAACTCGTATCGGATGTAAAATTTTGCCCCGCCGCATTGCGCGGGCACCTTTCTAGTTTAGTTAAGCATATTTAAAAAGGAGTAATACAAGAATAAATAGACCCTTTAAGAATCATAATATGATGTGGGCCCAAGTGTGGACGAGCAAGCTATAGCTTTTTTGGAGGCCCAAGATCGCTTATCAAAATGGGCTTCACTGAAATGACCATAACTTGGGCTAGAAGTCTCCGTTTTGGGCCTGCGGCCAGTCAAAACGACCGTTGGACCGAGGAGCACGTTTTCACAAACGCCGTAGGCAGTTTGGGTCATCGTTTCGGCCCAAACACGGCTTATTTTATGAGTTATTTTAATTTTTGTCTTATTTTTACATTTTGTTGGACTTTACATTTGGCCCAGTTTTTGGCCCGTTTATTTTTGTGGCTCATTCAACTTTTGTTTTCTTTCTTTATATGCTTGTAAGAAATGGGTGGAATAATAATTGAAGTTTATGAAAAAATCTTGTTTTTCTCTCTATCACAGTGTGTGTTAGTGTGAATCCTGATTATCGGCATTCTTTGCGAATCAAGATAGTTAGAAGAATTGTTCCTGGTATTCTCGTTGAATCAACAGGTTCAATTATTTATTCTTCTGTTTCCGACTGCATCATAATGATACAATGATTTTTACTTTTTTACGTTATCAGTTTTGTTTCATATAGATCATAGTCAAGTTGAGACACGTTGTTGTGACACTTTGTATGTTTAATATTCTAACTGTATATCATATGTTAGGCTATCCGTTGTCAGGGGCGTGAAAGGGGGCACAACTCACATGGTTGTCCATCTGGTCGCGAACATCACAACAGGAGGCGCGAGTTGGGCACGATGGGGTGGCATGAGGGGGGGATGTGGATGGAGTCCTAATAATACACATGTATAGAACCCTGATAGTCAAAGACTCTTTCACAAGAGTGAATAACCCAATAATAATAATAATTTGTGATCAAAGAAAAAAGGACAAATGAGCACATGGTGTGATTTCCAGTTCAGTTTCTGACCCTGAAACTGACTCACAAAACCTTTTACAGACCTTCCATTTCTGGATTTTCATCTAACTTGTCTAAAATCTACCATTTGTACAACTTTAATGAACAACGTACATCTCAATTTCCTCTCTCACATCACATGGGACGATTGTGTTGTACTTAAAAGATCTTTTTAGTTAATTTTATCTATTAAACAAAAACCCTTCTAACATCAACATGCTAGTTTTCTTTAAGATGCTATATTTTTTTAAACGTTTCTTTTTAAACAATATATATAAGTTATGTTTGTGTGAGAGAGAGGTCCCCGCAACCATCTATCTATCTTCATTAAAAAATTTGAATGAACACAAACAAATGCCCTAGATGGCGTCTCCTCCAAGGTACACAAATGTTGAGGTAGCTTCCATTGGCATCTGAACCTCAACGTTACATATAGTACACTATTATACTTATGAAATCAAAAAGTGTTCACGCATAGCTCAATAGTAATCATTTGTTGGTCAAGGTTCCTTCACCGAGCCTGCAATTGTTAGGGTGCTATCTAATAATAGAACCCCGGAAGTTTGTTGTAACTAAGATTTGTACGAGGCGAGTGATGGGTCTCAAAAGGTTCGTTGCAAATTTTGTAGCATTTTGTTAGGAAAAGCCTCGAGCTCAACTTTGAGGAATCACATTAATAAATATTGTGTGGCAAATAGATCAAATCCGGCATCTGATCAAACACAAACGGGTGACGATGGAATATTTATGTACGACATGTATAGGTTAATATATATATAAATACATTAAGAAATGAAACTACTAAAAGACAATGGGGAAACGCCCAAAGCCCCAAACTAACGACCTCGAGAGATAATATTACTTCTCATTAACAAAACTGGACTGGGCTGATGCTTTATTGGGCTAGGGCCCATTGTTTTGTCACAAGCAGCAAGTTTGCAAGAACATTCAAAAGATCCAAACTCCAGTCTCCATGATTCTTCAATTTGGGAATTGGGAGGATAATCTTAATTTGTTTATATCTGTAAAATGTGCTATTTTGTTCTAATTTATCAGTAAATATTTATATATTAAAGTTAGTAAACTAATTAATTTAGCAGGTGAAGCACCTTAAGAGTATTTATATTTTTGGTAATACTTTTTAATGATATTAGATATATTAACTATCCTAAATGTTTCAAAGAGAATTCGAGACGTCATCTATCATAAGCAAATTTGATATGTTATACAACCCATATATTTTACGCAAATACTTTATATAACTTACATAGCAAATGTTTTGTAGGTCTAGTGATATTTGATGAGTATATAATGATGTCCATCCCCATTAGACTAAAGATTTGAGTCTCATGATAAACAATTATGTAGATTTAAAAATAAATGTAGATAAAAGTATGTGTTTGTAGTTCTACAAATATAACTTATATTGTCTGTAATCTACCGAAGGATTACTAAAATATTCAACAACATACGTCGATGCTCAACTATTTAAATATACCATCTCAACATACTTGTATAAATCACATATTCAAGCGAATAAAAGCTCAATCAACAAAGTATCGAGCTATAACAAGTTAATTCAGCCCAATCACATGGATTTCGTAATCGAGGAGTTGATCCGACTCACAGGATCAAACTAGCATTTAAACTAGGTTGATTTTGGTTGTATTTTTTACGTTAGGTTAGTTAGATGACATTTAAACTTTTCTAGAAATAACATAGGCTCAACCGAGTCAACCAAGGAGGTCAAGCGAGTAATTTGTACAGGCATGGGACAGTGTTGCTCATACTTTAAGGTGTTTTTAAGTAGTGCACGAACTCGTTAGAGGGACCATATATGGGTCTATGTGTGGTGTAACTTTCGCCTGTATTAATAACCATACTGGATTGCATACGTTACATAGTAATCAGCGACCACTAACGGTCAAGCTCTTTGTACATTGCTAGTATGACTCCAGGCTAATCTTCCTGAATACGTTACTGTTACGATCAGTACGTATATGGTGAGACTCGATTGAATGAGGGTTGTTCGTGCATGTGATGGAACCTGAAAATCTTCAGCTTGAATCCTTAAAAATAAAAGCAGTACTGTGTACTTTAGTTGATATTTTAAATAACAATACTGTGTATTTCACCTAGTTTAATTGCCAATGGGTGTATGATATATGTGGAAGGGATTTCGTATAGAATGTGAAGCAGACTCAACGACATTACATTATAGAAGATTAGAAAACTATAACTACGTTTTTAATACAATGAGTTACACTAACGTTTTATAAAACTGAAATTTGTATTTGCAACAATTAATTTGTATATTGTTTTATTGAAAAGTAGTTTTATTAAAACTAAATCTTATAAAACTCACCAAGACAAGAGTAGAATGTAAAGAGAGTCAGCCGGATCAAGAAAACCCTCGCCTAATGTCAGTGACGTGCTGCCACAGTTGCGCTTATGGAAGTTCCTCCCTGGCATCTGCTTAAAATGCAGTGGTCTTACCTCGCCTCGCCTGAGCACCTAGGTGAGCACTCTGTGCGCTTTTGTGTTAATCATTATAGGCCAAGTGCAGCAAGAACATTGCAGTCTAGATTGTTATATCACCAGATTGTAAAGTAAAAACACATAAAATTCACAAAAGCTGAACATCTACAATCTATAAGGTACAAAAATTGAACAAGCAATAATCATACAAGATCATTCTTGTGACAAAGACATTGACATTCATGAAACCACACATGTACATAAAGGCCGTATCAAGCTCTATGCCTCATAATCACTCCCAAGCAAAACATATCAATATCTAACATAACCTTCAACACAACATAGATTATCAAAAGGATCCTGAAGACCCACCAACACACGAAAGCCAATATGTTTCAGAAAATGGATTCCTATTCAGCATAACCGCATATATAAGCTTACACATAAGTTACTGTAACCCGTCAAATTAGGATCCAATTCAAGATTTTCATAGAGAGGTATCGCATATGGGTAGGAGTGGAGTAATATCAATTCAGACAAATAAAAGGCTCTCAATTGATTCTAACACAATACATATGGGATAGAGGAAGAAAAGAAAACATATATTTCACATAGTGCTTCTAATCAACTCCATATCCCTTGCTAACAAGAAAATGAGTAATCAAACCTATAGGAGTTAAGAAATGAAAAACAATGATTAAAAAAAAGGAAAAATATCCATAATAAATGAATAAGATCATGAGCCTGTTTGAGTTAAACACTTAGACCTACACAAGCCCCATTTTCTTTTAGAACACCCTGCACTTCATAGAAACAGGATAATCAAGATAACAAGCACCAATTTCTTTCATGTTGACAAATCAAATATATATAATATATAGTTTCCAATTACACAGATTATAGATTTATAGCTCTACCAATTCTAAGTAATCAAACCTACGAAATGATGTGAAAAAGGGAAATACACATATCAAATAAATAAAAATAATGAGCCTATTTGAGTTAGACCTACACAAGCACCAAATTATTTTAGAACAACCTGCACTTCAAATAACATGATAATCAAGATAACAAACACAATTTCTTTCAATTTGACAAATCAAATATATATAGTTACCAATTACACATACTATAGCTCTACCACTACAACAAGATCAACGTAGCAAACCGAAAAATATTCGAAATTGAGAAAAAAAAATACATACTCTGCTCACTTTGATACCAAAAGGATCTCAGGTTTCTTGGCTTTACTCGGCGTATTAGCATTTGAACCCGCAGTATTAGCAGCTGATGCTGCAGCCACTGCAGCAGCCTCACGAGCCCTCTTATCAAGCTGAATCAAACTCCTAGTCGCCAAAATCGCCTGAGGCACGAGATCATGCGAAGCCCTAGCGTACAAACACCGCACCGCCGACGAAGCTGCATCCTTCACATCATCCGAATTCAAAGGACCCAACAAACAATGACCTAAAATCCTCAACATTGGTTGCACAAGCTCCCATGGGAGCAAAATTCTAGCCCCTCTACCAACACCATTATCCTTATCCTCATCCTCATCACGAATCTCCAAATTCTTCATATCTTCAACAACATCCCCCTCAATTTCAATCCCATCTTCACCAACACCATCAGATGAGTTCGCACGTTCACGATTATCATCGAACTCCGACTTACAGGAGCAATTCTGCCCAGCCCAATCAACAGCAAACTTACAGAAATCAAGCTTCGACCAGCTAGGCATATGCGAAATCTGCTTGTAGTAACAATCCAACGCAACTCCAACAATAATCGCACGCTTCGTCGACTTAATCGCCGTTTGAGGCTCTAACGGAGGAGATAACACTCCAACAGAAACCCTAGGCGCCTGCGATCCAGAATTAGGGTTTACTTTCGCTGAATTAGGCTTCTTCTTCGCGTTACTAACCCTAGGCGAGTGATACAACGACGGTTGAGATAGATCGGGGATGGAGATCACAACAGGCTTTCCGGCACGAGCTTTCGTCTCCGACGAGTATAACGCTAGTAACACCGCTTCAAATCCGGCGAGCGACGGCGTTAGGGTTGAAATCGAGTGGATGCGAGAGAGGTATAAACCGGCGATGAGGGGGATAAACGATAGAACGACGAGACGGAGGTCTGGATCCGATGAGAGGAACGTGTCGTACAGCCAATTGCAGAGTGAATCGTCGCCGGAGCCGGAGAAAGGGGAGGAGGTGAGGGCGGAGGATACGGCGGCGTAGGCGGTGAGTGACGAGAGGAGCGAGCGTGCGGGGGCGTCGGAATCGGCGAGTGATGAGATCGGGTTCGGGTCGTCGGATTCGGGTACGGGTAGGAGTGTGGATAGCAGGTGGATGCGAGATCGGGCTTTGGAGATGGATTCCCACCATGAGTGCATTGGATCGTCGTTGTTGTTGTTGTTGGCGGTGTTGTTGTGGTTGTTGTTGTTGGTGGTGGTGGTGGTGGTGATGGCGGTGGTGCCGTTGTGGTTGTGGTGGTGGTGGTGGTGGTGGTTACTGGCGCGGTGGTTTTGGGAGGAGGAAGAGGTGGTGGAAGAGGACGACGGAGATCCGCCGGCGGCGTGGTGGCGGAAGTCCATCGGCGGTGGTGGTTGGTGGTGGTTCTCCGGCGAGGGGAAAATGGGAGTCACGATGAGAGGCGTTTGTTTAGTGGAAGCGATGTTTCTTATGTTTCGTACAACTTTTTATCTAAATCTTTTTCTAATAAGATAAAATAATAATACAAAGCTATGTTTATTTGGGGAATTTATAAGGAAAAGTAATATTCTTTTATAAGTTACGAAGATATTGTTTTCGAGATGAGATAATGACGCCAATTTAGATTTTAGAGTATCGTGTTGCGAAGGTAATGTAAAATCCTAAAAATCTATTATAGAAATGTTTGCTGAAAACTCGTAAATTAAAGAAGGCGTCGATGACATATGTAATTTTAAATAAGAAAAAAGAATTTTGAAAGTTGATGATAGCATCGTGTTGCTACGGAGGGCAATGATAGCATATGTAAATTTATGTAAAGAAAACAAAACTTGGTTGTCGTTAATAAAATTTGAAACTTTATAGAAAAAGTGAAATTGTAGCAAATATTTACGTTGCGACAAAGTTCTTGATAATATACAAAAACGAAGGTGTTATGGAACTTTACATTGGAATGAAAAAAATAAACATGTTATAACGAGAAAAAATAGTTGATAAAAATAAACACATACAAATTTGGATTATATAAGATATTTTATTTTAAAAGTCGTACGCTGAAAAGAAAAGACAACCGTAAAAAAATCGAAACATTGAGTTACCTTGACAACTTGTATGTTTGAGTTTCAATCGCATTATAGTGCACAACTCCGTTTTAAGTGAAATTTACATAGAAACATAGATAACAATTAGCACGTTACAATATTATATTTGAAATTTTATTGAACATTATATTTTAAGAGTTATAAGAAGAAAAAATTTAATGAATAAAACATAAAAACAAATATTTATAATATAGGTATATAATGTTTATATAGCTGAACTTAAGAGAATTAAAATATAATTTTCAGGGTTTAATATAAATTTAAAAATCTAGGCATAAACTACTTGTACATAAAGATTTAAGACTTTACTCCATTTCTTTTAAAGTATAGTATATTAGAAACTAGCCTAACCACCCGTGTGTTACACGGGTTGAACAAATTTACATTTAATGAAAATAATAAAAAGTTATTTATGCACGATAATATAATAAAAAGTTATTTATGCACGATAATATAATACAACAATGTAAAAAGAACATAACTGTTAATTAAATATATATGCTTACAATAAAGTTACGTAAAAAACTTTAATACATTGGACGAAATATTAAAATTTTACAAATCTCTAAAAACCTTCTTATACACAACATTTGAGGTTTTATTTGTAGTCTCACCATTCTCGTCTAATATAACAATCTTTAATCCATCTCTTCTCGTAACTCGTGACAATGCGACGTAAAGCTGTCCATGTGTGAAAACTGGTTGTTTTAAAAATAAACCAACTCTTGATAAAGATTGACCCTGACTCTTATTTATTTTCATACAAACAAATAATATACGACTTTTATATTTGGATTATAAACATTCATAAATTGGATTAAAAACATTCATAAATTGTCAAAAAAATATCTAACCTGATTCTGCCAGCAGTTTTTCGAACTTAGAAAACCACTTCTTCAAAACGTTACATTGCATTGTTGTACCCTTAAACGAAAGAAGAAAAAATATTCATATATAAATATAGACTGCAAGTAAAGGTATGTTTTTAATATTTCATATGAACAAAGTATAAAAATTATAACTTGATCTAACCTCCTCATCCATAATTATAAACTCAATAGAGTACCAATCTGATGGGTTGTTATACTTTGGCCTTTTCCAAAGTCGAATTATGTGAACCTTGATAGTGTAATCACGCCGTGCTATATCCAAATCCTTCAAGAAAGTAACATTGGTTGCCGATACTGACCTGCTTATTAAGAATAATGTAAATGTATGATGCATGATAAGTGTGAAAGGATAATAAAAGGTATTGAATATTTAACATTACCGGCAAGTTTGAACAATCTTTGATGCCATAATAGTAGTATTACGGGAGATAAATTGAAGTGTATTGTTGAAAAATGGTTAGCAATGTTTTGGAATTTGATAATGTAATATGAGTACATATATAAGTAAAATGTTAACTAATTTAGGGAAGTAATCTACTTTAGTATAATTTACACTTAATTTAGGCAATAATTTAGTATAAAAATTAAACACGAATCTCTATTAAAAATATCCAATGATTCAAATAAACTTAGTTTATATATGTCATAAGATTTATATATTAAAGATTAGCTAAAGCAAATATAAACTAATTTTAAGAATGATTTGCAGGTATATTTCATATTCTAAGAATGTTTTACAGGAATATCGTTGTTTCTATATTAATAAATAGTTAAGCAAATACAACTTATTTTAAGCATAATTTGCATGAATATATTTATTTTTAAAAAAAATCTTATTTTAATCTTTTGTGACTATTTTCCAAATGTAATTTTAATTATATTTGGTTATATAATGATAATTAAAATCTGTTATGTTTTATAAATATGGAAAATGTATACACTTCTCATAATAAAAGATACATAATCATGGAAAAATATTTAAATATCGATTTGGATTGTTAGTGTTAATGTTAATCGAATATGATAGTCATAATAACTAATAACTAATTAAGGAAATAAGAGTAAAAAAATACTTAAGATGTATTAAAAAGAATAAGTTAAATGTTTAATTAAGAAGATTTTCGATTTATATTTTTTATCTGTATAGAAATTCTCAAAATTCAGGATGAGTTTTTATAAAAAAAAATGTACTTAAAGAAACTAATTATTTATTATTCCACTAATGGTGATATGTATAATGTTTATAATGTTGTTTTGTAAGCAATTAAGTATATTCCTACGAAATTAGTGTTTTGTTCAAATTGTCTTTCCTTGTAGATCGTATCCCATCCTTCACAAATATAATAAACTTTCCCAAGTCTTCGGATGTTTACTTTCCATTTGACATGATCATCCGTTATTATCATAGTTTGCTCATAAGGAAAGCATTGCTCGAAACGAAGTTCCTCGTAGTAATTAGGTAGATACTAATAAAATTATAATTATGTTATAATGAAATACATGAAAGTAGTATTCTACCAATACAAACAACAAATGATTGATCAAAATATTAAAACAAAAAAAAGATCCATATAGACTTACTACTGTCAAATGATAGGATTTTATTGGTAGGTAGCCTAATTGCTATATTAACCCGACTTTCATTTTAATTTGGTCATAAGCAGTAAATAAATATATCAACCCAAGCCTACTAAAATAAGCAAGAACTTCATGTAGGTTACAGTTTGGCATAAGAATTAATCAGATGTAGGTTACGTAATGGGTATTTTCTACTCTAAAAATTATTGACTAAGGTTCTTTGATATTAAATAAAATATATCATCAATGAAAGTAGATCTGTGGTATAAAAATCGAATCGAACAGATAGAAATCGAATCGAACAGATAGAAATTGAATCGAACATGATATTAAAGAACCACATACAATGAATCAAACATACTAAAGACAACCTGAAAGAATAAACAGTAGGTTTGACAACATACCAGTAGGTTTGAGCCTGTGTAAAACGATTCAATCTTCACAAAAAAACCATGAGAATTCCTGTAACATGATATGCAGAACACCAAATTAAAAATTTGAATCAATTAACAAAATCGTCTGTTGTCGGTGAAGATACAAATGAATTAACATAATCGAAAAATAAATTAACAAAATCAGCCAAAAAAGGTATCTACAAATGGAATCAATTAATAAAAATGAATCAATTAAGAAAATCGTATGTTGTCAGCTTTATTTTCTTTCTTTCAGTTTTCTTTTGCTTTTAAATTTCACAACTTTTGAAAGTGGCTGCAAACAATGAAATTCCTTATATCATTGTTGGATCAAATGAGAACTTTTAAGAGTAACAATAATTAACCAATAATCACCGGAAATTCTTGAGACCCGAGAGAAAGAAAAGACACACATATGGTCTTTCAGAATACGCGAGGAAGAAATGTCAAAATCATAAATGCTTACCTTAGAACCATGATTAACTTGTAATCGGAACCTTAAGATCATAGGTAGAGATGAAATCGGATGTAGATACGATGTAGGAATGTTGTGCAGAGAAGTTTCGAATGAGAGAATAGCGGCTGTTGATGGAGGATTATGAAATTAGGGTTAGAGGATGTTTTTGGGCCTATTTGACTAAACCCGGATGGCATATGGGTCGGGATGTGTAACCCGCGTGAATTTTATTTAAAAGCAGGCTGTGGATGTGCCACGTGTACTTAATGTAAAGAAAAAATTGCCATGTGGCAATGTAGTTGCTTAAAATTTGCCATGTGGCTGAAAGGGGTTTATTTTATTATATATGAAGATCTAGGCATAAAAATCTAGGCATATTAGAAATTCATCCATCATGAAATTCTTCATTTTTTATTTTAGCCTTTTTAAAAAACATAATTATTATTTTATCTTTTTATGCCTAACTCAAACCCTATGTCTACAATATGTATCCAATTCACTTAAACACTTGAATTAACAAAGAAGTTTTTTTGTATCCTTTTATATGAGTTGTCTACCAAGAGTAGCCTACAAGATAACCTAATGAGCTTGCGGCAAAAAAATTGCTTTAAGCTCTTACTTTTTTTGACCCATAATTCATAAAGAAAATTAATTTATTTCAAGTTCAGCTTTTCTCTCGTTTGGACGTAATGTTTGTAAGGTGGGGGCCATTAGATAGTCATATGTGACTAATATGAAAATAAGGCAAGTGGTAGGGAAATTTAGAACATTGAACAACTAAAACATCAAGAAGCTTTAGAAACCGAAGCAAAGGAACCGAATGGCTACTTCTTTATGTTGATCTGCAAGAGGTAGCAAAAATATACACAATTGATAACTTTTAGTTAGGGAAGAGATGAGAACCTCATATAGGCAACACAAATCTTGAGTTGTAGGTTCCTCATTTTAGATCTATATTTGTTTATGTTAATGTAAAAAACAAAGACGCTAAGGCGTGCACTAGATTGTAGAACAACCTTCCTTTGCGATATGATTTGTTGAAAAAGTATTATAGATTGCAAATATTTCTTTAATACTTTCATGGTTTTATACGTGTCATGTCAAGTTAACCAAGCTTGTTGATAAGTAATTTAATGATGCATAAGAGCCAGGTGTTTAACGGGAGCAAGTAAGGCTATAGATCTTGAGTGGATTTAAACATTTGGATCTATAGAATTCTATATAGTTCTTCAAGTAGTAAGGTTTTTAAATTTTTAGTTCTTTAGATTAATACTATGTAAACAATCCTTGCCATGGTAAAGACCTCATGAATTTTCTTATGACATCATTGTTATCGATCTTCATACATGCTTCTTACAATGCATCTACCAACTCAACATATCTAGGATATGTAGTAGTTATTGTTTCTCCTTTAATGAAATTGAAGTATTTAAACTTTTGATTCAACACATTTGTCTTATTCTCCTTCATATGCTTAGTTCCTACATATCTTCTTTTAGTAGCTCCTTATAGAATTTATACAGTCATATACTTTTTTGAAGCTATGAATGATGTAGTTGGGCATGGTCATTTGAAGTAATCAAAAGAGTTTTGTCATTGGTATCCATCTTCTTGATGTCTTCCAAGAGTACTTACTTGTATCTTTTGACTTTAAAGCAGCTATTTCTCCAAATGCTCTAATCATAGGAGTATGTAGATCTTCATCTATTAAAATCAACATATTTTTGTCTTGATGTTTAATAAAACCCTCCATCCTGATCTTCCAAGTGTCATAATATTCAGAAGTGAACATTGGAGGCTTGCTTTGGGCGTCATTCTCCATATCATACTTTGCTGTAGTTTGTCATTGTGAGTGTTGTTTTGTGTGCACAAAACCTCACATAAATCAAATGATTTGATGATGGTTAAATCAATCGAATCTAGAGCCAAAGATTTAATACCACTTGTTGGATCGATAGAAACTTGAAATGCAATAATTTTTGTAAAATGAATAACAGATGCGGAATTCCTATTAAGCAGTAATATCAGACTCATATAATCTACAATATAACAGTAAATGATGTACATAGTGTTTTTAAAGTTCTATGTATAAATCACTCAAAATATTGCAAGTTACAATACATAGCAGAATGTGCATAAGCCAATGCTTATCAACTATTACATTATGGAATTTATAATAAGAACTACACATAGTTGCTCGTAGGCAACCAGCTGGAACAATCGCTAGAAAAGCTATCTTTATCGTTCATTTTAGGGTTTGAGATCGATGACATAATAGAGCCATTGATCTTTGCAATCGTGACATACCACAATTGTGGATTTGTGTCTTTTAATTGGATACCAAAAAGTGTAAAAAAAACCAACAATAACATAACTATTTTAGTAGATATAACAAAAGATCATTGTTTGGTGCATCATTAAGGTTGTTTCAGTACTTATTAGAACAGACACATTAATAGTAGACTGGAAGTTTTTTTCGGATTAAAACCATCAATTGGAAGTTGTTTTGTCTTCAAAAGTACACAATCTATTGGCAATAAACTCTGTTATCAGTAGTTGGATTGAGAATCAGAAGCTTTGTTTCTTTGAAAGCATTTCAGTAGTTTATCAAATTAAGATTGAATGTGTTTTGATTAGCTCCAACCTTAAATATCTCAATACCATGCCAAATTGAGCTTGGCATTGGCTTGACTGCAAACTTAAACTGACTCAGCTCATTTGTATTAACTAGTTGAAATGTTGAGACATGCTCGGATTGTAAAAAGCTCAAGCTAGCTTGTTAGCTCGATAAGCCACTTGTTTATATTTACAAACTAGGTTAGTGACCCGTGTGTTATACGGGTTGATCAATATATACAGTGACACATGAGTAAATAAATTACAATAATATGTATATATGATATATATATATATATATATATATATATATGTGTATATATATATAACTAATTTAAAATTAAAAACTAATTGTTCATGAAGATGTAAATACTTATTTATGTAATGATATTTAAAGTTATAAAGGATGAGTAAAAGTCATAACAATAAAATGTTGTTAAAAATAAATAATATTGAAAATATGAACAATGTCATGAATTTTAAAATTAATTAGGAGAAAAATATTATTTCAAAAGAAAATATGACAGAAACTTTTATTTTGATAAAATGAAATTTGTTAACGGTAATACTAATTTTAATAACTCAATCATTATTTGTTAACATAAATAACAATTTCTTATAAAAATGTCAAACAATTTGAAGTAATAATTGATCATAAATATAATATTTATTGTAATTGATATGAGTTAATATGTAACTAATATGAGTTAATAGTTTCCAAATTTATAGTAACTCAAGATTAAAGGATGTAGCGACATGTGACAATGCACATGTGGCGCTTAGGTGGACGTGATAGAAAGACGCAATGTGCACTCATAGTTAGTCTTTTATTATAAGTTATAGAATGATGTATGTAAAAACAAAATAAATAATATATTTAAAATACAAATACAATAGAATTTATAATCCGAGTCTAAACATAACAAAGTTTTAGTGATTAGATTAAATGGATACACTTTTCACACGCATTTCCATACATTCTTTTCTTTTCGAAATTTCATTTCCATACATTCTTGATTACTTTCGTTCTTCTGTATTTCATATTTATTTTTTTCATAAAAAGTACGAAAATTACTATATGATCATAGTGTGAATATTGGGATGATATCAAAATTTAAGTTTAGAATATATGATAAATTTGGATTATAATTTATATATATTAAAATTTAGTATTTAATTTAAACGAGTCAACAAGCAATGAGCTTTTTAAATATACCTAATACCAAACATGCATCAAACTAGGGGTGTTGATCGGGTTAGTTAGTCAGGTTGCGGATTAACCAGTTCAGGTTATTCGGTTTTAACGTTAAAAGTCTACCCAAAACTTGACCAGAATAACAATCGGTTTCGGGTTGTTCGGGTAATGGGTTGTTTAGGTCGGGTTTCAGGTGTCAAATAATAGACTTAATTTAATTGATTTTAGGAAGTTTTCATTTGAAATTTTATAAAATTAGTGGACTTAAATTAGTTTACTTCTAAAGTTTTAAAATGTGCTTAGTTATATGTTTGTATACAAACAATTTGATCAATTTGGACAATATAAACAAGTGTATACATACAATTTAGTTAATTATAATGTGGGTTGATCGAGTTATTCGGTTTTCGGTTGTTCGGATAGGGTTTCTTCGAGTACGGCTGATATCGAGTCCGACAGGTTAATCAGATACATATAAAATCGATGAGCCTACATCAAACAACATACCTACAAGTTGATTGGGTTGGGCTATGTTCAAAACCTTAAATGGCCGAATCCAATTATATTACTATAAAGGTAAGCTTGATTGATAAAACCGAGTTGTAAATAGCCCAAGTCGTATTTCCTATCCTCGTCGTCATTGTCGTCATCACCATACAACCGCCGATCACCTCATTTAAGCCTTTTTTAATAATTTTACGAACAAAACATAAATATTTTATGAACTACACGCATCATGATTCTTAATTCAATAATTCTCGTTATAGAGTTTAGTTTTTTAACTTCAAACTCATTTGTCATTTGTGATATTCTAATTCCTGAGAAGAACGCGAGACGAGCAAATAACAATATTTTGGACTATAATAGAATTATATATATTATTAATTAATTATATATTGTTGGATCAAGTAAGGTTGGTGCAAACAAAACTAACACTTAAAATATTTTGGGGCAACTGATGAAGAACTTCAAAGGCAAAAGCTGAGCTTCCGAAGGTTAAATATGATGGAGCTTCCGAATAGAAAACTCCAATTTCCCAAGACAAAGTCCTTCTTCCGAAGTTCAACATTTAGAAGAGCTCAAGACATTGACTTCCGAAGTATGAATACCTGAAAAAAGTCTCAAGCCTCGGAAAGAAGTAGCATCTTCCGAAGTATAAGTGGCTTTGAAAGAACTTGTTCTTTCGAAACCAGTTAACCTTCGGTAGAACTTACTATGAACCGGTGGACATAAGTATGGTCCTTCTGACCAATGTTCTGGAGACCGGATCGGACCGGCCGGTCCGACCGATTCGACCAGGGATCGGTCCGGTGGCCGGTCCGGTCTGTTATGAATCGGTTTTGAGAGGTCGAACCGGCCAGTTCGTCCCGAACCGCTGGTCGGACCGGGAAACTGGACTGGTTCGGACCGGTTTTTGGCTTTTTTTTATTTTAATGAGTAAAAACGGGGTGTTAAACCATAAATTAGTACGTTGGATATACAAATTTAGCTAAATTTTATATATAACTATAAAATACATATATAAATCATACATAAATTACTTATATTTAATTATATATATAAATATATATAAATATAGTTAAATCCGGTCCAACCCGTCCGACCGGTCCGACCACCAAACCAGTAAGGCGTCCGGTTCGACGTCTGATCCGGTTCTGAAAACACTGCTTCTGACACTCCGCTACAACTCTCTGAGATAGTACATGGCGTTTTCCCACGCCCATGTAATTGACCATACTTTATTCCACTGTTTATTCATTATCATTTAGTACAGTTGCCAACTTTAGTTGGTGACAAAGGTAATATCTTAGATAATATTTTATCTAAGATACATTGTCTTTAGCATTTTAGTATTTGCTTTAGTCATAGGTTTCCAGTTGGTATCATAGTATATCTGACTGTATGATCTAGTATATATAGTTCTCATTGTAACTCTTGTAGTATGCTTGTAAGAGTCTTGTAATATTTTGAGTTGAGAAGTAATATATAAAAGTGTCTTGAAAATTATCTCTTTGTGTTCTCTGTTACTTAGTATATTATTATCAACTATTAGAAGGGATTCTACATCATCTAAACCGAGTGTGTTCTAAGTGAGTTTGAGAGAAAACTAAGTGTTAAGTGACAAAAACCGATCCTGCATATACGTCGATGTTTACAAGTGTCTTTTAGAGTCTTTGAAATTTACCATCAATCTTTAAGAAATTGCAAAAAGGCCCCGCTCACTTTTCATCTTTAGTTTACCGCTGTTTTTCTGTTCGGTTTCTTACTTCTGCTATTCGCTGTGTTACGGTATTGAATGGTAGCAATGGTGGTGCTTGAACGAGTCATTTCAGGATGGAAAAATTGGATTTAGACTCCTCTGGTTCAGATATAAAAGATGGGTGTACATCGATGTTTATCTTGGTAAATGGCGTTGTCATTGACTTGGCCGGACAACCGCAGGGAAGGTGGTCGGTCCGGTTGAGCATACTTAAACCGTTTTCCAACAAACCGGCCGGTTCTCACGGTGGCCGATGGCCGGTGACCGCGGTTGAAGCAACACCGACTGAATTTTTCATGAACTTCTTAGCCAGATCGACCTATTCTTCTCCTCTATTCAAAGATAAGTCAAAGGTGGATTCAAGGACGTCAATCGCCGGCGCTTTCCTTTTCTCTTCTCGTCTGGAGGAGTGGAGGTGTAGAATAATCAATAATGAAAGAATGAGAAAATAACTTATGGAAGAAATGAGAAACAGAAAGAAATGGTAAATCCAAAATGCATTAAACTCAGTTTATAGTGACTTTGAAATCCGAAGTTATTGATGCTACTTCATGTTCACATAATTTAGTTATGTTATAGTTTTTTAGTTTTAATACAACATAATTTAGTTATTAAGTGCTCATATTTTAATACAACATATATTTAATTGTTTTTATTTTTAATCAACTTTACATTATAGACGGTTTATATTCTTTTTTCCTTTAATTCTTTCTTTACTATTTTGTTTTAGTATTGCTAATAATATTGCTCAGTTTATGAATCCCGTTCGACCGTTCTGACCGGTTCAACCAGTAAACTAATAAAACGTCCGGTTCATTGACCGGTCCGGTTATAAAATAAATATATTGATGATTTCTTGTTATTTTATACTAAAATGGTTACCACGACGTTTCTAGAAGACCCCGTGGCAACGCGCGGGGTTTTAATCCTAATTTAAATAATTTGTGGTAATTAGCTTTCAACCCCTTACTAATTTCACTTGAAATTTGTTCTATTTCTGATTCCAAGAGAGAATTCATATTTTCATATATATCATTTAGTAAACCCGTGTATTACACGGGTTATATAAATAAAATATTAAATATAATAAAATTTTACTTAATTATAAAATGACATTCTAAGATAATATATTATTTAAATTACGTAGGAGTAAAAACTATAAGTAATAAAACAACGATATCAACTTTTAAAAAGAAAATTCAGAAAAAATCAAACATTTTGTTTTAAAAAATTGTCATTTTTATAAATTTTCTTATTATAACTCTCATCTTTAATTATTATTGGTTTAATTTTTTTTTACTTTTTAAAAACACTATATACAAAATATTTCATATTTTTAAATAAGTTTGACGTTTTAGAAAAAAGTTTTATTATATAAAAATTATTTCTTTAGAAATAACATTAATAAAAAGATATCTTTCTTATTTATTATAAAACCATTTTTAATCTAAAAAAGACTTAAAAAATTTTATTTGTAATTAAGGTAATGATTTAATAGGAAAGGAAAACGGAAAAAATTTAGTGAGAATGAATGTGATGTTGACACGTGTCTCACATAGATACCATTTTATTAGTGTAGAAGGATTTCCTCATTTGAAACCATCACTTTTAATTATCTGTCTATTTTTAATTTATTTATTGTTTTCTGATTATTAATGTTTCAATATTATCTACAAATTATTTTAATAGTTATATATTTAGATAAGAGAATCAACGCATAGATGGCCCTAACCTTAAAATCACTTGGAGCATCTCTAGGTGCTTCTTCTGGTTGTCAGCCCAGGGCGATAACGACGACATTATAGGCTTAGGTAAATAGCATAATATGAATGTGAAATAGAGATAACAGTTCAAAATCCTTGCTTAGCCATCTTAAACACTGTAAAGCCCGTGTTGCCGTATCCATCTTGGGTTGGGGCGGCCATGCGCGGGTCATGTTAATGAGTCGGTAACATTCATGTTTTTATACATCTATAACAGGATCATTATGTAAGATTTTCTAGATCATGTAAATTGCATTCAAGCAAGTTTTCTTTTAACCAGAATTCTCTAAACGCACAAAGGCCATATCCTCAGTTAGGCCCATTCATACAATATTCAAGCCCAAGTGAATGTCACTTTGTTGATACATGTATGTCCCTAGATCATGATTTGTAATGTAATGAACTTGTCTGTCTGATTTTGATGTAATTGTAATTGATTAATGAAATGATATGAATTGGTTGTTACATGTAATGTTTAATATTTTATTAATGAGTTGTGATTGAATTGATTGGGTTTATGTATGTTTGAATGAGTGCACATTAAGTTATATTAAATAGAACATTCAAACTTAACTTAATGAAGTTCTCATGCGGATGGCCCATGCGAATGGACCACACGCATGAATAACTTCATACGATTGACTCAATCGCACGACTGAACCAGGAGACTGGATCAGTCGTATGATTGACACATAAGATTGACTCAATCGCACGACTGAACACTCAGTCGTGCGGATGAATCAACCGCATGGTTCAATCGCACGACTGAACCATACTTATGGCCCAGTCGCACGATTGAACAGTACTAACCTATAAATAGACCCAATTCGTGGGAAAACGTAAGCATTCATCCCATTACGACTCCAGACGTACCCTAGCCGTCCAGAAGCCTCCCAAATCGTTCTCCAAGTTCATAGAACACATCAGATCGGTTCCTAATCGATTTCTGACGTTGAAATCAATTCTTGATTGATTCATCGTGTGTTCTCACTGATTGGATCGCCAATCAAATAGGATTCCGCACTATTTGAGTTGGTTTAACACGCAATCACTCGGTATTTCGTTCAAATACCAGGTCCTAACAAGTGGTATCAGAGCTTTGGCTCTTGATTTCGTGTTGATTCAATCAAGATTGCATAAAAGTTTGTGTTTTTGCACGAAAAACGCAATCTTTTGCATCAAAAGTGATCTTGGACGTTCCCTGCTCATTGAAGTTCAGTTTCTACGGACTTAGACGATTTGGACTTGCAAAATTTCGAATTTTTACGGCTGAAACCCGTCAAACCTAGAAATTTTCGCAAAACAGCAGCTTCAGTCGCACGAGTGACCCATTCGCACGACTAGACTCATTCGCAGTGTTCATTCGCACGACTGGACCTAGTCGCACCTTCATTCGGCCGACTGAACCCTTTCGTTCGCATAGCTCATACGCACCAGATTCATTCGCACGACTGAACCATTCGCCCTGTTCAGTCGCACGGTTGAACCAATCGCAGAGTTCATACGCACGAGTGACCCATTCGTATCCTTCAGTCGCATCAGTTAAAGTTGATTTGATTAGACTCTAAGTTTAGTAACCATGGAAGATCAGATGTCAGCCTTTACTGCGGGGAAGGACTCAAGAATTCAGAACCTGCTGCTGCTAGAGAGTGAGGTGGGTATTCACAATAAACCACCAAAGCTCTTGACTTTAGATGAGTTTCCTCACTGGAAGCAACGTTTTGAGATCTACCTCAATGGGGTAGATCCTAATCTGTGGGAAGCTATCGAAGTTGGATATAGTACACCGGTGGGAGCAGATGGAGTGAAATTAACGTTAAGTGGGATGACTGACGCACAGAAAGTAAAGTATAATGCTGAGAAAAGAGTTTATGCGATGATAACTCAGTCGATCCCCAAAGACATATTCCACCAGTACTCAGAGAACAAGCAGTCCAAGAAATTGTGGGATGAGCTAGAGAAAAGGTATGATGGGAATGCATCGTTAAAGGCAATCAAAGCAAAGGAGTTAAAGAAGGAGTTCGATAACTTCTCATCAATTGGTAACGAGGGTTAGATGAAGTCATAGACAGATTCTACCATTTGATGAGCGAGTTGCATACACATGGAGTGGAAACAACTATGGAAGAAAAAGTAAGCAACTTCGCAGATGGATTGCCTGATAAGTGGGCCTCATTCGTGTCTAATCTTAGACAGAATGGTATACTTATAAAGCTGGATATAAATGACTTTATTCTTAGACTGCGTGAAGAAGCACTAAGGATGAAGTATAGAGCACAGAAGTCTTCATATACACAAAATCCAGCTTTATACAATGCCACGCCTCAAGCTAAGACTTCTGGAGCACCTCTCCAGACAGCATTTGTGTCTAGCTCGTCAGGTCCTTCACATGCTTCTACTTCTGGATCAGACACGTCAGGGTCATCATGTACCCATTATATTGGATCAGAAGCAAGTGCTACTAAATTGAAGACCGAGAATCTCGGTAATGTGACTGTAGAAGTAGCACGAGAGCATATGGATCTTCTCGCCGCAGTAGTTCATTCATATGATGGACTTGTAGCTGGGAAGATTGGAAACTGTCATTTGGCTGATGAAGACTACGAGCAGGTAGATGAAATGGAGCTGGAAAGGATGGATATAATGTGGGCCTTAGCTAGCGCTGTCCGAAGGGCGAAGAAGTTTGTTAAGAAGACTGGACAGAACTTGATAGCTACTAAGGATACCACATTTGGTTTTGACAAGAGCAAGGTGACTTGCTTCAACTGTGGAGAGAAAGGGCACTTCAAGAGGGAATGTGTCAAACCAAAGAAGACGGGTAATGGGAACCCGTTCTCATCCTTTACTCACCAAGACAAGCAAGCCTCTAGTTCTACTTCATCAAACAAGGACCCAAAAGCCTTGACTGCTCATGATGATGAAGGACAGGACTGGAGTTTTAGATTTGTCAACCCAGAATCTAACATTGCCAGTGTTGAAGATATTGATGATGATTCTGCGAGTGAAGGTGATTTAGCAGTTGATATAGCAATGTCACACAGTGAAGAAACAACTGCAGCTGAAGTCAGTTACACACCAAAGGAGGAAACTTCCAAGTCAGATTCAGAAAAGTCAGAATCACCAGAACCAGAGACGTCTGATGCTGCGTTGATGGCTAACTCTTCTGAAACAACACAGGTAAGTACAACTGACCAATTGTTTAATAATCATGCTTGTTCTAACTGTGATATGTTTAGGAATAGCATTGATGAAAAATTTGCTAGGTTATTAGATCACAATGATAACTTAGTAAAGGACTTACAACTATGCACTGAGGCCAATAGAGTTCTAAAACAAAATGAGCATAGTTATAAAGAAAAGATAGACCTATTGACTAAGCAACTTAGGGAAACCGAAGTAGTTGCCTTTAATCAATCAAATGACATTAGGTACTATCTAAACTCCCTAGAGGACACTAAGAAACAAAAGGCAGTTCTAGAAGTAGAAGTTAATTCCTTAAAACAGAAACTGCATAGTTGGACTAGTTCTTCACACATAGTTCAACACTTAGTGAGAGAAAGAAATAATGGGGAGGGATTAGGCTACAAAGTGGTTCCACCACCACCTGAGACCTTGATGAACACCAAGTCTAAACCAGTTAACAACAACCCAATCAAGGATCATGTGGTGACCACTCCTCTTGTTACTGATCCAGACACATCATGTTCATCTACTGAATCTGGACAGAAACAAAAGGAGGCCACTTCAAAGGCAAAGGGTAAATTGCCTTGTGTTAATCTGGAAAATGAATTTGAAAAAGTTAACTTAAAGTCAGGGTCAAACAGAGTCAAATCAGAACCCAAAAAGACTTCAAATGTTAATTTTTCACATGCTACAAGTCAAAAACCAGTTAACCAAAAGGTTGAACAAGTTAAACAGGTTAAAACAGTTAAATTTGTTAAACCAGAGAAAACATCAAACATGCAAGAGTCAAAACCTAAAGTGATTGATGTTACTAAAGTGTCACGCATTTCTCCACAAAGAAAGTCAAACTATAAGGTTGATAGCAGATTGTGCTACAACTGTGGAGAATGTGGACATATTGCTTCCTATTGTCCTTTCTATCAGACACCTAGGAAGAAGATTGATCTTCAGGACTCTAGACCTAGGTCTTCTAAGAGGAGTTCTCTAACTCCACCTAGAAGATCTAGTGAACCTAAAGTCCAACCTGTAAGCCAGACGACTGTTTATCATAAACAGGCATTGCACAAATCTGGCTTATGGAAAGAGAAGACTACCTGTGTGACTGATACTGATGACAAGAAGGAATCTGAGTTACCCTCACCTTCTAAAGGTCAATGGGTAGAGTTTATGATGTGTGATGCCTCTGGGAAACCCAAGACAGTAAAGGCTTGGGTTCCTAACCTAAACTAATACATTTACTTGATATGTGCAGGGTGTTCGGTATAGCGCTGAGACTAACACGTGGATTATAGACAGCGGAGCATCCAGGCACATGACAGGAAATAGAGCCCTTTTATCAAATGTCAAACAAATAAAAGGAGGGCATGTTTCCTTTGCAGGAAACAAGGGAGGATACATCACAGCACAGGGAGAAGTGGGAAATCAGAAAGTTAAGTTTGATAAGGTGAACTACGTTCAACAACTTCAAAATAACTTGCTTTCTGTTTCCCAAATCTGCGATAAAGGATTTAAAGTCATCTTCGACAACAACAAGTGTTACGTGCTGAAGAAAGACTATATGATTCCAGAGGATCAAGTTCTGATGACTGCTTCAAGATATAAGGATCTATATGTCTTGGATCTGTCAACAGCTGCTCCAACGGATCATGAAGTGCAGTGCTTTCTATCTAAAGCTACTGAGAAGGACTCAATCTCCTGGCATAGGAGAATGGGACACATTAGTCAAAGGAAGATGAATCACTTGATTCAGAAGGACTTAGTGAGAGGAGTAAATGTCAAGAACTTCCAACTTCCTGACTTTTGTGTAGCTTGCAAGAAAGGCAAACAGACAAAGAAGTCTCATAAGGAAAAGAAAGTTCATTCAATAGAACTTCCTCTTGAACTTCTTCACATGGATCTGTTTGGTCCAGTCAGTACAAGGAGCATTGCAGGCGATCTGTACTGTTTTGTGGTCACTGATGACTACTCAAGGTTCACTTGGGTAATGTTTCTGAAATCCAAATCAGAAACATTTGAGTCATTCAAGGAATTAGTCACCACTCTGGAATCTCTCTACAAGCTAAAGGTTAGACAAGTACGCTCAGACAACGGGACCGAATTCAAGAATCAATGGATGGAGGCATACTGCAAGGAAAAGGGAATTGTTCATCAATTCACTTCAGCATACACGCCTCAGATGAATGGTGTTGCTGAGAGGAAAAATAGAAGCTTGATAGAGACTGCACGGACTATGCTGGCGGACTCGAAACTGCCTATCCAATTCTGGAATGAGGCAGTAGCAAATGCATGTTATACACTGAATCGAGTCCTAATAGTCAAGCGCCACGGAAAGACATGTTATGAGCTACTACAAAGACGCAAACCGAATTTGGAGTATCTTGAACCTTTTGGCGCGCCGTGTACACTTCTGAAGAAGACACAAGAAGGAAAATTCAGCGAGAAGGCAGATGAAGGAATCTTTCTAGGATACAACATACCGAATAAGCGAGTTTACAATAACTCAACGGGTCTTGTAGAAGTGTGGTGTAATGTCGACGTTCAGAGATATACCACACCACCTACAGGAAAAGGACCCTGCCTACTTCTTCGATTATGATGGATTCTTCAAATCCTTCAACATACCTCTCTCTCCCTCGGATGATGAGCTAGCTACTAGGATGATGTATGATATTCTGAATACACCATCTAGCACACAGGGAGAATCATCTACTCAGTCAGGGGGAGTAGTCGACGACAGTGACTCCTCCTCTGAAGATGAAGCTGAAGAAGATGACCAGAACAGTCAGGAGGAACAGGTTCCAGTTCCAGCAAGTCCACAAGCATCTACGAGTGATGCACCTTCGACTTCAGAACCTCAAACTCCAACTACCTCAGATGCAGAACCAAATGTTCATAATCTTGGCTCTGAGGTAGCTGTTCCTACTACTCCAGGATCACGACTAAATGTTTATCATCCCCTTGACAATGTCATTGGAGATGTCAGATCAGGAGTACAAACCCGAAATCAGTTGTACTCAGCTGATTACGCCTCGGTTATGGAGAAAGGTTACATTCATGATGGTGCCTATCGATGTTTTGTCTCGCAGGTTGAGCCAAAATATGTCAGTGAAGCACTCAATGATGAGGCGTGGGTGAGTGCCATGCAAGAAGAACTTCTGCAGTTTAAGAAGTTAGGTGTATGGACACTGGTTGATAAACCTAAAGGTGCTAAAGTCATTGGCACTAAATGGGTACTAAAATGCAAGAAGGATGACCAAGGGGTCATTATCAGGAACAAAGCTCGACTGGTGGTTCAAGGTTTTCGCCAAGTCGAGGGAATTGACTACAATGAGGTGTTTGCACCCGTGGCAAGGATGGAAGCTATTCGTATCTTCCTTGCCTATGCATCGTACATGAAGATCAAAGTCTACCAATTAGATGTAAAGAGTGCATTCCTTCATGGAGAAATCAGAGAAACAGTCTACGTAAGTCAACCCGAGGGTTTTGAAGATCCTTATCATCGGGATAGAGTTTACAAGCTCGACAAAGCTTTGTATGGGCTTCATCAAGCTCCTCGAGCTTGGTATGAGAAACTCTCAACTCATCTTGTGAAACACGGCTTTCGCAGGGGAGTAATTGACTGTACACTGTTTATTAAGGAAAAGGATGGCGACCTACTGCTTGTACAGATATACGTTGATGACATAATCTTCGGGTCAAAGAACGAAGAGTTATGTAAAGAGTTTGAAGCAGTAATGAAGAAAGAATTTGAGATGAGTGCCATGGGGGAGATGAAGTTCTTTCTCGGGTTACAGGTGGATCAAACACCTAATGGGATCTTTCTACATCAGACCAAGTATGTAGGAGACATTCTCAGTCGCTTTGACATGGAGAATGCTTCTGCTGCTGGGACTCCACTTGCTACTAATCATGATATAGCACCGGATGATAATGGAGATCTAGTAGATGCCACTATGTACCGAGGAATGATCGGATCCCTCATGTATCTCACTGCCTCAAGACCTGATATTATGTATGCTACATGTCTATGCTCAAGATATCAGGCTAAACCAAAGGTCAACCATCTGATCGGGGTCAAGAGGATTTTTCGTTATCTGAAGGGTACACCCACACTTGGATTGTGGTACCCTCATGATGATGACTTTGAGCTTACCGCGTATAGTGACTCGGATTACGGGGGCTGCAAGATGAACTACAAGTCTACATCAGCAGGGTGTCAATTCTTTGGGAGAAGATTAGTTACCTGGCAGTGTAAGAAGCAGACATCGGTTGCCTTGTCAACCTGTGAAGCCGAATATGTTGCTGCTGCAAGTTGCTGTTCTCAAATCATCTGGATTCAACAGCAAATGCGGGATTACGGTTTAAAATTCTCATCTACTCCTATTTTTGTTGATAACTCTGCTGCAATTGCAGTAACTAAAAATCCGGTCCAACATCCTAAGACCAAACACATCGGTATTAAATACCATTTCATAAGAGATTGTTTTGAAAAGAACTTAATTGATGTGGTTAAAATTAATACTGATTTTCAACGCGCTGACCTCTATACTAAAGCTTTTGATAAACCACGTTTTCAATATTTATTAGAGGTCAACGGTGTTAAAAAGAAAAGTGAGGTAATTCCTGATGATGAAAATGTGTAGTCCGATGTCGTGTACTTAAATTTTATTTTATTTTATTTATTTTTTATTTGTCTATTTGATTTTAATTTTATTTAAACTCATGTTCTCTTGCTGTTTATTAAAATCCTAAAATAATTAAACCAGAAATGATTTTAGTATTTTAGGGGGAGAATATGTCAGCAAGTTAACATTAAAAAAAAAAAAAAAAAAAAAAAAAAAATGAGGGAGAAGGAGTAGCGAGCTGAAATAAGGTAGATTGTATCTGTGATACCGATTCAATACCTTTGGAAAATGATAGTACACAGGAACAAATCAAGAGGGACTTTAAAATTTAAGTGTTAGTAATATGCAAAAGTTCAAAGTAATAAATCTGTGTAGTCTAAGCAATACTAAAAGGAAAGATGATAGAAAACTGGCAACTCCTAAGGTGACACAAAGAAAGTAGACTTAGAGGCTGCTAGACCATATATGATATGTTGGTAGATTCAACACAATAGACAACTAGACCGGATTGGTGATTTCAAGATAAAACTAAAGTGTTCAACTGACTGTGGGCGTCCATCTTATCACTGGTTAACACAATCAACAATATTCCAATAAGGGGTAATGAGCAATTAAACGCCACAAATGTGTGCGGATGACCATAACTAGAGCAAAGCAAAGAAAAAAATGAAAGACAAATGCAATAAAGCTAATGACTTATGTTGTTGGTGCATTTTGTGCAAAATAAAATAAGCTGCTCTAACAAGGAGATAGGTTATGTGCCTCTCTGCTGTGCGATGGCACTGACCTGAGGATAAGCATAACCTAGATATTCTAGAATTCATTGTTGTTTGCCGCCTCTCTGCTGTGCGATGGCACTGACCTGAGGACAGGCTTCTCTTTGAAAGCTCTAAGAATAGTCTCTTCTTGTAATAATACCCGTAGACCGCTCAAAAGCTCCTGAGGGATGTTGATTACCATATAAGTGTGGGATCCACAAGTGTTAGTTGAAATAATTAAACCTAAATAAGTCACCAGTCTGTGTCAAAAGTCTGTGTATGGATTTAAGTGGACAAACATACTGACAATCATTGTGGCTACATTCTCAAAGGTTCAAATCAATGTGAAAACCTAAGAGTTTCAGTATGATTTCCTTATGTTGCAAAGACTCTGGATGAACATCGAGAACTTGAGCATCAAAAGGTTTTATAACGAGTCCCAAATGATTTGAATTGCCTGTATGATTCCAAAAATTGAATTGGTCCAGATGTGATCAACCTAAGTTGAAGCTATCTACTCCCGATCCAAATCCCGTAGATATCAATCTCTGGATTTATCTCTCACAAAAAGCCAAAAATATGTCTGATTATGTAATTAGTTTAAAGTCTTAAATTAGTTAGTTTGTTTTAAGTTTTAACTTGAGTCAGTGTCGGGCTACATCAGGAAAATCAGAAGGAATAAACTCACTAAAAGGGTCATGTCTGAGATGACCATATGTGCTTTGAAAGGTTATATCAGTCACGTCTGAGGTGACAAAGTATTTTTAAAAGGGTCACGTCTGAGGTGACCAAAGTGGTTAAAAGGATCACGTCTGAGGTGATCAAAGTGTTTTAAAGATAAAAGGATCACGTCTGAGGTGATCAAAGTGTTTTAAAGATAAAAGGATCATGTCTGAGATGATCAAAAGGTTATAACGTTAATTTAATTAATATAAAAGAGACTAAAGGTAAATTGGTAAAATAGCAGAAAATTAACTAAGTATGACCCATTCGCACGAATGGACCATACGTATGGACTAACCATACGAATGAAGTCCATTCGCACGAATGGAACATACGATTAGTCCAATCGGATGCTTAAATGCGAACGAGTGAGTCAGTCGCACGACTGAACTTCAGTCGGACGACTGGAGAAGGGCGACTGACCCAATCGCACGACTGAGTCCCACTCGCACGACTGAAAGGTGCGAATGAACTCAGTCGCACGATTGGAACTAGGGTGGATATAAATAGAGGGGAGTCGGTCGCAGAGACTCCTCATTCGCAAATCGCCCCTAATTCGCATATGTACCGTTACTCTGCCCAAATTTTCTCTGCTTGATTTTTCTTGCTGATTCTGTGATTCTAACGTTCGCTCATCATCGTACAGGTATTTTGAAGTTCGTTCCATCAAAATCAGAAAGAATGAAACCCTAATGGATTAATAACGACTGTGAAGTGCGAACCGCGAAGTCAAACCCTAATAACCTATTAAAACTAAGTAATATGTTAAAATTGGTTAAAATAGGTTGTTAGGGAAGAGTAGGCGACACTAAAGAACCGGTTAATTGAGTGATAAGACTTATTCTGCGTAGATTCGATCTTGGGACGACTGAACAAATGAGACAGACGACTGGTCGTCCTGATGAACTTCAGTCGCACGACTGAAGGGTGCGAATCACTTAATCGCACGACTGAACCATGCGAATGAGACTCAGTCGCACGACTGGTGTAACCGCACAAGAGTTCATGCGCATGAGTCCAGTCGCACACTCAGTCGTGCGTATGAGGTCAATCGCACGTCTGAACCTCAATCGCACGATTCAGTCGCACGACTGTCTTCAGTCGTACAACCTCAGTCGCATGACAGATACTTTTATTCAAAGTTTAAGTGTTGCTTTATACTCTTAGCCAATGAAACTAACGTTTATGTTATTATGTGTTACAGATGGCGAGTAGATGGAATATGAGCACTAAGCACAACATATGTGCTCACCTGGACTTGACTTCCAGGAATGCAGCCGACTTCACTGGCATTATTACTTTTCTACAGAGATCCAGGATCGCTCATGCTATATCTACTCCCTGCACACCGTACAGATCAGTGCAGCAGGCCTTCTGGGAAGGCGCATCGGTAGACAGATCCACCGAGCCTCACTGCATCAGGAGCTCGATTTTTGGTGAGGCTATCACTATTTCTGAGGAGGATCTGAGGATAGTTCTCCAGTTTGGAGACGATGCTGAGTGTCCCACACGTCTACACCCCCTCACTGTCCGTGGATGCTTCATGAGAGCCAAGTACTCTGGGGACATTAATGCCGGGGTACTCAACAAGAGTAACCTCTGTCCCCAGTTTAAGTACTTGGCGCACGTGCTGCTGAAGTGTATAGCATCACGGAAGGGTGGATTTGATGAGCTCTCGGACCAGATCCAGAACGCTTATGCAGCGTTGGTGCTGAACCATCCGTTCAGCTTCTCCAGGATGATATTCAGTTACTTGGTGGAGAACCTCGAGGGGAAGGGGAAGGAAGGCTTCTGTATGTACCCTAGATTCTACAGATGATCATTGATCAGAAGCTTCCTTCCCTACCGAAGGAGAAGGAGGATGCTGTTATCCTCGAGGTCATGGACGACACGACTCTTGGACGGATGAAGGTTACAGGGGGAAGCAGGTGAAGCCCCCTGTCAGGAGGTTATTTGGGCATCTGGCCCGGGTTGATTATGTGGCGCCAGCGAAGAGGAAGTGGCGCCACGAGGACAGTGACTCAGATGTGGAGCATCTTGCTATACCAGAGACAGACTCTGATGATGATGATAGCGGCGACGCCGGGGATGACATGCCTGCCCATCTAGAGGCACAGATACAGAGATTATTCCCCCGGGGTCAGCCACTGCCGGAGAGGTCGCAGAGATGGCCGGCTTCCATCAGGAGTTTGTCGCTGGTGACATTGAGGAGGAGGAGTCAGACGAGGAGCCCCTCACCAGGACTGTGGGAAGCAAAGTCGTTCCCACAGACCACGGGCTAAAGGTGGTTGGTGAGCACCCAAGGGACTCCTCGGAGAGAGATACTGACCCTAACTACATTCCGGGGTCAGGTAGCAGAGTTGCAGGGGGAGCATCTACTTCCTCCGGGACCAGGAGGAAGCGGATGGCTCAACCACATGGGTTGAAGAAGAAGAAGCGTCGGTTGACCTTCGTGACTACCACTTCTACCACCACAGCCACCACCACCACCACTACTGAGATTCCACCCATCACCACAGCCACCACAGCCACTACTCCTACTACCACATCCACCACCTTACCCACCACCACTATATCTATCCCATCCATCACCAGACCATTCACCCCCACTTCACCACCATCAGCTCACCGACCCATATTCACCACAGCCACTGCCACCACCACCACACATCAGGCTGGACCGTCAGCCCAGCCCTCACAGGTACATGGATTCACTCTACCTCACATTGGGGTAGAGGAGCAGCTCTCAGCGCTTAACCGTATGGTTATGCGTCTGCTTGCTGCTGACGAGGAGAAGGCGGCGCAGATCCGCCAGTTGACCGACTTGGCTGCTGCCCAATCTCAGCAATTGGCAGAGCAAGCTCGGGTCATAGACCAGCAGAGAGTTGAGGTGTCCCAACTCCAAGATACTCAGGCTCAGTCCGCCAAACGTATTGAGGAGTTGGAGTCGACCAACAAGACGATCATGCTGAGGCTGAAGGGGTCGAAGGATGAGCCCCTGAAGCTAAAGGAAGGTGACGGAGATGACGGAGATGATGATGATGAAGATGAGGATGATGATGAGGAAGATGATGATGATGAGGAGACAGAAGAAGAGAGGACAGAAGGACATGATGATGATGACGAGGCAGAAGGAGGGGATGCGGCTGCATCGGCCTCTGCCTCAGGTCAGGAGCGCAGATCCAAACGTCGACAAGACCAGTCATCCACTACTTCTGCTCCTCCGAGCGACACACCACAGATTCAGGACCAAAGTACTGATTAGACGTTTTATGTATTTATTTACTTTGTACTTGAATCATGTAATGAAAAACAAATGTATTAAATGTTTATATATATTAAGTTAATATATGTCTGTTTGATTAATTACTAATGATTTATGTGTTGAATGTTTATATCAAACAGATCCAAACTTTCAAAGGGATGAGTTTGACTTTACTCCCCTTCAAATGGTCAAGACTCAGTTAACCATGATTCTTGACCTACAAGGGATAGTAAGACGGTCTGTGAGTTATACCCCTGAAGAAGGGGAGATAATTCATGACCTGTCTGATGAGCAAATAGCTGAAATGTTCAAACTCAATCCCGATGAAATCGTGAAGGATGCTCCAACAGTGGACTCAACCAGTGATGAGGAACTGAACGACATTGATGAGGTTGAGATTGAAGACATCACTGCAGAAGAGTATCCTCAGTATGCTGACGCCGAGGGAAATGTGGTCCCCAATTTGGGTGAATCCCTAGTCAGTGATACTTTTGAGGTACTCAACAAGATGGAGCAAGAAGCAGAAAAGACTGAAGAAACAGCCCAAGCCTCCAATGCAGATGTAGATATTCGCAAGGCTGAATGGGCTGCCTGTTTTGAGGAAGTTAGAGCCCAGCGGGCTGCACCAAAGAGAGATGCCTACACCAAGCTCTACAAAGTCAAGAAACACCATAAGGTGTCGGGCAGGATTATCTCTTGGGCGTATTTTGAAGACCTTAACGCTTATGCAGTTAAGAGGGAGCAGGGCATAGAGTACTTCAGGTTCCACATGATCTGAAGACTCTACCTGGTTTTGAGCTCAACCAGCTGGCTAAACTAAAGCTGCTGTATGCTGACCCGAGGAAGATGTCAGGCTGGTTTGAGGCTGCCCTGAGGAAAGAGTACCACACCAGGTGGGTCAACTTCAAACCTCAACAACCTACGAGGTATATCAGACGTTCTGAAGTTGATCCCATAACTGGTAAGCCAAAGATAGTGCTGAAGTGGAGTCCCCCGAGAACAATGTCGAGAATCCCTCTAAGGAAATGCCACAGGACTTCACTCCCCACTTCAAATGGTGGTACTACGATTGGAGAACAGCTGAAGCGGTCATAGTCCTAAACAGAGAGGGCCAAATGGATACTATCAGGGTATTCGACCCAATGTGGCTAACCAACTTATCTGCTAATGATGTTTACACATTATATAAGTGGCCACTGTTCTATGACACGCAAGATATTGTACAAGCCCTCCAATTCCAAAATGTCATAAGACTCTGCTTTGCTTTTGAGATACACGCAGGAGTCACTAAAGAGGAGAAGTACAAGAAATATAAGGAGGTGATGCAGAAGACAAGAGAATAGATAGATCTAGGTCCAAGGGGGAGTTTGTTGATACATGTATGTCCCTAGATCATGATTTGTAATGTAATGAACTTGTCTGTCTGATTTTGATGTAATTGTAATTGATTAATGAAATGATATGAATTGGTTGTTACATGTAATGTTTAATATTTCATTAATGAGTTGTGATTGAATTGATTGGGTTTATGAATGTTTGAATGAGTGCACATTAAGTTATATTAAATAGAACATTCAAACTTAACTTAATGAAGTTCTCATGCGGATGGCCCATGCGAATGGACCACACGCATGAATAACTTCATACGATTGACTCAATCGCACGACTGAACCAGGAGACTGGATCAGTCGTATGATTGACACATAAGATTGACTCAATCGCACGACTGAACACTCAGTCGTGCGGATGAATCAACCGCATGGTTCAATCGCACGACTGAACCATACTTATGGCCCAGTCGCACGATTGAACAGTACTAACCTATAAATAGACCCAATTCGTGGGAAAACGTAAGCATTCATCCCATTACGACTCCAGACGTACCCTAGCCGTCCAGAAGCCTCCCAAATCGTTCTCCAAGTTCATAGAACACATCAGATCGGTTCCTAATCGATTTCTGACGTTGAAATCAATTCTTGATTGATTCATCGTGTGTTCTCACTGATTGGATCGCCAATCAAATAGGATTCCGCACTATTTGAGTTGGTTTAACACGCAATCACTCGGTATTTCGTTCAAATACCAGGTCCTAACACACTTCAACTTTAACTTTTTGGGAATGTTTCGTTATTCGAGGTTCCAAAATCTTATTAGTTTTTATCTTAAGTTTTAAAATTTGTTATAACAATATGACTATATTAAAATTTTACCGGTTGCAATATTACTTAGGGCCAGTTAATGATAAGTCAAGCAAGATTCAGCTTGAGCTCGGGTTGGATGTTAATCGAGCCGACTTGGCTCAAACTTAAATGGGCCGGTTCAGCAAGGCTCGAAAACTCTTCACGATTTAAAATCCGAGCTTGAATTAGCTTGTATAAGTTGAAACTTTAAAAAAAAATTGTACCTTTTACATACGTGAAAAAAATAGCAGAACATACAATTTTATTTACTTATCGACAAATATATTAAAAGATAGACGGACCTTCTTTTCTTATAAAAGTTAGGAATCATAAAATGAACAACTTAACTTTGAGTGAGCCGATCAACAAGCTCAACTTTGTCAGTTTATTTACGAGTTAATTTCGGACAAACTTTATTTTAAGCGAGTTTCAAACTATAAAATATTTAAAATCTTGAACAATTCTAATTGTACTATCATCATGTGTTAGATATTAATAATAAGTAGGGTTGATCATAGTATATAAAAACATTAGAAAAAGTATGAAAAAACAAACAACACAAAAATCAAAACGTGAAATAAAAAATATGAAATTCTGAAAATGGACAAGACAATTAGAAAACAAAAACCAGAACATGTACTAAACCGGTTAGGGTTGGAGTCGAACCATCAGTTTGCCAATTGCCATTCACGATCCAGATTAAAACTAGTTAAACCTGAGCATAACTAGAAAAAACACAGTAATTTAACCTAGACGAATTAAGTTGTTTATGAGTATGAGCATCTCATTCACGATTTATGGATGGGATGCTCATACTCATAAACAACTTAATTAAAGGGTCTTTGATTTATGCTATTAATATTCGATGAATTATCAATAGAACTTGCAACCCTTCAAGACGAATATCTTCTTGCTCTCATGGGTCCTATTGGCTTTTTTCTGTATGTAAAATTACACCGAAAATATTGGGGATTAGATTCTACTTTTAGTAACCATGCTCGAATAAAACATATGGAATTATGCAACCCACGGTCCATGTGACACCATCATGATGGTGTCTTCATTTTGGACTCACTTTTTTGGTCACACAAGGGTCATTAGTCATCACTACATATGGTACTTACTCTAATGCATCATGTGCAACTCATATCAACATGTTGGCCAATATGTAGAGATTGTACAACCTTCATTGCATGATGTGCAATTGTTCTTACGGACAAACAAACCTTTATATATTTATTATCTTTATCTTTATAATTCAGTTTAAATTTTGAATAATCGATTTACTAATGCTATATGACCATATGAAGTGTATTAACCATAAGGCTAATAGTATATCGGATCGTGTATAGTAAAGGTAATACTTTTTTTTAAAGATTGAATGTTTTGGTCTTATAATAGACATTGGTGTAAAATATAAAAAAACATATGAGTTTACCATAATAAAAAATAGGAAGATTTCATATATACTCTTACAAACTTTCAATATATCATATATACTCGAACAAAGTTTAATATATATATATATATATATATATATATATATATATATATATATATATATATATATATATATATATATATATATATATATATATATATATATATATATATATATATATATATATATATATATATACCCTTAAAAAACATTTTAAATATCATATATACCCTTAAAAGACTTTTCTAACATCAAATATGACTAAAAATTTATAATATCATACCTACACTTCTTTATAAATAAAGTAGTAATAAAATATTGTAAAAGTTTATGATTAAAAAATAATATATAAAGTACTAGCAGTATTAATACCTAATAATAAAATAAAGTTGTAATAAATTTTGATGAGATTTAAAAATAATTGAATTGCTTTATTTTTATTTGTAATGAAACAAATTAAAATTAATAAATTTGAAAATTTAATAATTACTAAAGAGTATATATGATATTTTGATTTTGATTTGGGTATATTATGATATTAGTATATATCTTAAATTTGGTTTGTGCATACGTGATAATTGAAAAGTTTTCTAGGGGTACATATAATATTTAGGAAGTTTTGTATATGAAAATTTACTATACAAAATGGTGATTCTATAAGATTCATAGGAAGTACTATTAACATTTGATGTAATGGATGGACGGTCAAGATTGGAGATATAATAATCTTGTATAGATGGGTCTGAAGTGATACATTTGAAAATAACATATTTACTTTTTTAAATCTCCTCAATTGTTTTAAACACATATAACTTTTTATATGATATTATTTAAAAAAAAATACACCATAAAATCGAGCATTTTATTATTTTTAATTTGAGTATAGTCTTACTATATTTTTCCTCAAAACATAACTTTTTTTTTTGAAACGTCTATATGTTGTGAGTATAACTTACATGATTAGTAACTATGTAATTACAAAAATAACTTGTGTAATTATCATATAACTTGTGTAATTATAAATATAACTTGTATAATTATAAATATAACTTGCGTAATTATTTTTTATAACTTGAGTAATTTATCTGCGTGTAATAATAAATATAACTTGATTAATTATGTATATAACTTGTATAATTGTGTATCTTATATTGATAATTGTGGCACAAACGAAATTACCATTTTCTCAAAAGACACGTGTCCTGCTGACTTCGTACACTTCGCGCGTAAAATCCACTTTGTAAAATAACCTTTCCTTATATGATATTCTAATGTTTGTTCGGATATATATGATATTTGAATGTTTTTAAGGATATATATGATATTTATAAAGTTTTCTAGGGGTATGTATATAATATTAGAAAATTTGTTTGAGTATAGATGATATATTAAAAGTTTATAAAGGTATATATTAATATTATTATATTGCTTTGTTTAAAAAGGAGAAAAAGGTACTAAAACTCCATGGATCCACCCTTCTTTAAGTTAAATTAAAACTACATATAACATCTGAACCACATTTGTAAATGTTTATATGGTATTAGGTTATCTACAACAAAAGAAGAAGAAAAATTACAAAGTGGAGCATTTGTGAAGTGTGTGGATGCTTTTGACATATGGTGATAGTCTCATGGGAGATCATACCTTTTGTGAGAAAAAAAATATATTTCTCTACATGTAATTATTACTACTTGTTTAATAGAATCATTTAAACATAAATAATATAATCAGTATCATTTTCATGCTTTGTGACAGGTTGATTACGCAGGGTATGTTTGGAAAAAGAAATAATAACTAAAATTAATATAAAAATCTAAAAAACAGAAACCTCTAACTAAAAAAACCCTCATAAAGTGAAGTCATAAAAAGGGAATAAAAATCAGAAATAAAAAAATGAGAAACAAAAGCAATAAGCAATGTACCCGCTCTTTACGATAGATCGATTTTGATAAACTTTGTATGAAAACGTAAAAAAGCATCTTCTAGTGGTATCTTCTGAATTTAAAAAAACATTACGTTGTTTTGAAAATAAACACTAAGAAACAATTATACACATAATTCAGTTAGCTAGGACTGCTGGTGAAAAGTTGGAATAACTGGTTGGCTAAAGTGGAAAAATTTGGTGGATCATTAGCTAAACTAGGTGGACTACATAAAGTCGCATTCTCAACGACTTAGATTAGGGTTTTCTTTATTTACGTGTTTTCATCATCCTCTTCCTTGTTTCATTTAAGGTCTTCATTCCTCACTATACATGTCTTCATAGATAGTAGTTCATGAGTTTATATTGAGTGTGTAGAGTTCTTTGTCTAGATAGATCTGGCTTTGGAATCTGAAATCGTTTAATTCTTGTTTGTTCTTGGTTTCATTTGCATCTATTCCAGTTTATATTAAGTGATATTCATGTATTATAACAAAAAAATAGAATTAATAAACCATACATGAATAAGCAAGGTGTATCTATTGAATATAGTGAAACTAGGGTAAAACCATGTATTGTAGTACGGGACACAAAAACTCATAGTAGTAAACCTCTATAATTGTTTACATGATTAAAAAGAGTAAAATTCTAGATACAATATTTAAATCAGAAATAAACTAGAATAGATAAATAATCAGGAAGAACTCTCGAACAAAAAAGTATTCACCTAGATTTTGAATCCATCTAGCTAAACATAACAATATATGTGTTTTTATGGTGGGATTATTTGTACATGTGAAACGAAGATAGATTAAGAGCACGTCAAGATTACCTAAACATATAGTTTTTAAGAAAGTTGATACAATGTTAACACATTAACCATAAAAATATATACCATGAAGAACTATATAGAAATTGAGCTCTTGCTAAGATTACCTAATTTTATAATTATTTAAAAGGTTAGTTGAATGCTAACATACTAACCATGTTGAATTGTGCCATGAAGAACTATGACCAAATTATGTTGAATGCGTGTAACAAGAATAGATAACCTCTCATCAAGGTTAACTAATCATACAATCATTTGGAATGTTAGCAAGATGACATAATAACCACCTCAAATGATTTTAAGGAAATATGAACACAATGATCATGAAATTTCCCAACTTGTCAATGAGAGACCACGAATATATGCTAATAATTTACATTAATAGATCATAACTCTACTAAACATAATGATATGTGAAATCCACAACAAAGACAACAATTTTTTCAAACATATGTATAAAGATGCACACTTGATTAACAATCCTAAAAGTTTAAATCCACATCAACCATTATGACATGGGCATACATATATACATATACACATTTATATGTATGAATATCAATGAATATCTCAAAGCGTATTGATGCTTATTATTCATCACATATACAATTACCTATCTCTACACTCTAACGTCTTATTCATAATACACAAACATAAAACTCTGATCTTTACATGTACAAAACAGGGTCGTGTGGAGGTGGCTATTCTTCATGATGCTTTAAACCAAACTCAAGAAACAAAATTTTGAAATTTTCACATTAATCTTTTATGATTACCGTTTCTAATTATCACCATGTGTCCGAAGAGTAATAAAGCAAATGATTAAGGATTTCAAAAGCATTCAAAATATAATTTTTGAGGGAATATTATGATGATTGGTTATTGGTTGTATTGGGTCCACGATTTGACCAAGGTGATTGGGAATTTGGGATCCAATATGAATAAGCGCCGCTTAACTCACTAAACTTTTTTTTTTCTCCTTTTCTTATTTGTATAAATTTTATTAATAAACACGCTTCTATTATTACGTGTTACTTACGATAAAAAAAATTCAAGAAGAAACCTAGTAGGGTTGATCGGAAGGTTGGATGATTTTTTAACATAAATTTTTAATAGTAATTCAGATAAATTTATCATAACATGCATCCACAAGATTTAAACTTGCATACTATAAGTTGTAGAGTACATCACTTATAATCAAGATGTTGTCGGGAAGGTTGGATGATTCAATTGATAAAACTATGGCTATCTATGATTGATTAAAGCAATTGACCCACTAACGATACCAAATAGATCGTTTCATAGTTTAAGTTTCAAAAACCGAGTTTATAGGTTCTGGTAATGGTTCGACCGTTCAAGCATGAAACCTAATATAAACCGAATATGTTGATTATCTCTATTACTACTTTTTCATCTTTAAAATACGCAGACATGCTTGTGTAATATATTCATTAACTAAATTTCTCTTTAATTCGAATGAATCAGACTGTAAACTCACTGGTTAAATATATTTGAAAATGATTTGATTAATCTAACGTTAACTATAGAAACTCACTGAGGCGAAGTGAATGACAAAAGCATTTGTATATATATTTTTATAATATTAATACACGTGTACTTTATAATAATTTTAACTATTAAAGTTATGAAATGGGAATGATTACTAGTAATATTCTAATACTTCGATGATAATGATAAATATAGGAAAATTGATTAATATTGTCACGTTAAATTTTTTTAATTGTATCTTTTTTTCTAATGATATGTTTTGACACATGGCTAATTAATATACATCTTTTTTAAAACTAAAAGTTACATATATATTTAAATTTTAAAACATGTTTTAAAAAACTTTATACTGTATGTAATAAATAATTGCGTTTTAGACACATATTTAATTTTCTACTTTTACAAAAACCATCCAAAAAATAGCCATTTTGATAAAGGAACATTGGGCACGCCATAAATAATGAATAAGTATGCAACACCTTTTAAAAGAATATAAACAAATGGGGCATGCCATAAGTAATAATAAGTATGTACATAAAGAATATAAACTTGTTTATAAATGATAACCACTAAAATAGGATATCAAATAGTAACCATGAAATTTATATGAATATACTTTCAAACTTTTCTTATTTAACGAATATATCTCTTGTGTGATGGACGTGAAATGACTTATGGCCAACCCGATCAGAAGTTGGTGGTTGTGAAACCGTGTAGGTCTTCTACAACACACAAAAATGCTTATTGACGAGATTCATTCGTGTTTGTCACTCGAGTTCAAAAATATCATACGTGTGAACAAGTGTGCTTGTTGAACACAAAAGTTATATATATATATATATATATATATATATATATATATATATATATATATATATATATATATATATATATATATATATATATATATATATATATATATATTAACACTTAACAAATTGCAGATTAATCTCAATAATAAACAAAGAACTAATGGTAGTTGGTAAAAAAAAAACAACTATTGATAATTTCTCGTGATAGTTATAAATGTTTCATAAAACATAAATATGATGTAATAAGCGCAAACATATAAAATTTAGTGTGTTCATATGGTTTAGCACAAACATAAACAAACTGAACAAAAATTTAATACACTTGTAAAACCATATCTCAAAATAATAAAAAAAGAAAAAAGAAATTAAAAAATATAATACTAGTATTGTAAAATAAAAACTCAAATCTATATAATTTTTAAAACAACTCACACCCCCATTAAATTATGCTCCTAAATCTATTTTTTTGTCATCTACAAAATAACTTTAATCCTCAACCTGAAGGGACACATTTTTTAAACTCCTATGTAGTGTTGTGCCAAAAGCCTTTTGGTACAAGTTTATTTACTGGAATATGAATTTACTATTTTCTAACACATAAACATGTATCCTTTTAGTTTACTAATCGTCATGCTAGTCTCGTTTACAATATTTCGCCGTTTAAACTAAACAAAAAAAAATACTAATAAACAAACATATATATACAATAAATTAGCTTTAGTAAACCCGTGTATCACGGGTTGAATAAATAAAATATTAAATATAATAAAATTTTACTTAATTATAAAACAATATTTAAAGATAAGATATGATTTAAATTTAAATTACGTAGAAGTAAAACTATAAGTAATAAACAACGATATCAACTATTTTTAAAAAAATAAAAAATAATAATAATCAAATATTTTGTTTAAAGGTTGCCATTTTTATTAATAAGTTTGATGTTTTAAGAAAAAAAGTATTTTATAAAAATTTGTTTCCTTAGAAATAACATTAATAAAAATATTTCTTCCTTAATTTATTAGAAAACCATTTTTAATCTAAAAATACTTAAATAATATTATTTATAAAAAATGTAATTATTTAATAGCATAGAAAAGCAAGAAAATTTTTGTGATAATGAATGTGGTGTTGGCACGTGTCCTCCGTAGTTACTTTTTTATTAAAGTAGAAAGATAATTTTTAAAATAATTTTTAGATTTTTATGATAAATATACTATAACATGCACCATACAAGATTTAAATCTCAAGCTTTTGATCACGAAACACACCACTTAAGCACAAAATGTCCTGTTAGATACACATAATAATTTACATGTTTTGCATAACCAAATACACTAAGAGAGTTACCATAAATACACTTCCACAAATGACAATGTTCACACTAGCCATTTTCCCAACATTAACGAAGATGCAACACCTACACGATCTAATCGTCTAGGAAAGAAGCCAACCGAGTCATAAGCAAAGGATCTTGGATCCACACTTTTTTAACATACACATCAAACAAGGAAGATTTTTATGAATTCAAAGGTGGAGTCAAGAAGGAAATAGATGAAGAAGCCTTAAAGTTGTTGTAAGAACAACAGAAGGCTATTCAGAAGGACTAGTATGACCGGAATTTGAAGACGTTTACGGATCACATGATCATGTGACTGTACCAATGTTGGAAATAATTCTTTCCTGTAAACATGCAACTGAGAGCAAATTTAATTGTCCTTGTAATTTTCAGATTTGTTGTTTTTTAATGTTTTCGTATTTTTATTTAATTCGGTGTTTTAGTGAAATTTGGTTTTATTTGTGTTTTCAAAAATGAAATTTGTTTCTTGTTTAGAAAAAAATGCGAGGGTAAATAAGGTTGTGGGCCACCACTTGGAGTATTTAAGGGTAAATAAGGGTATTTATAAGATGATCTATGTTTTTAATGGGTTCTGAGTATATGTAAAGACACATGAAAGCTTCACACCATCACTCTAACATTCTCTATAAGAGATATCTGGCCTCCGCCTAGGGGCGGACTCAATTGCCTCTTATGAGGTTCACTTACGCCCAATTTTATTTCGCTAGCATACATATACGTTCTAATTTTAATCTACCCCCAATAAATTTTAACACCGACCTTTATTAGATTTTAATACCAACTCATTTGAATTTCTTTTTACAACAACTAAGCATGAAATATATGATACTAAGCCCCAAAAACTTTTACAAATAAAATCCTATTATAATCTAACTAACACCTAATTAAAAAGAAAACATATAAACCTATTAACTATATAAACAATTAGCACACTTTTCATTTATTCTAATAAATTCAATCACCAAACCTAATAACCTTTTAAAAAACTAAACCCATTACTCAATTATCCCAACAATTAAGCAAAATAAAAAATAACCTAATAACTAATACAATATTCATTACAAATAATAATATTCCTACTTTAATAAAATGATAAATGATGGTGCCACGTGTCAGCATCACATTCATTCTCATCAATTTTTTCCGCTTCTCTCTCCTATTAAATAAATACATTAATTACTAATAATATTATATTTATTTTACATTATAATTAGTTTTTTAATAAATTAAGAAAGGGATTTTTTTATCAATGTTATTTCTATAGAAATAGTTTTTTATAAAAAGAATTTTTTTCTAAAAAAATCAAACTACTTTTACATAATATTTTATAATTGATTTTTCTAAAGTAATTTTTTGTAAAACAAAAATAATTAAAATAGGGAGTTATAGTAAGGACATTTTTAAAAGTAAAATTTTGAAACAAAATGTTTAATTTATCTTTGAAAAAAATAAAAAAATTAAATAGTTCATATTATTGTTTTATTACTTATAGTTATTACTCATACGTAATTCCAATGATATCATGTCTTAGTATATCGTTTTATAATTAATAATAATTTTTATTCTATTTAATATTTATTTGTTCGACTTACTAAAGCTAATATTAAAATATTAGCGGTATTTGAAAGGATCATTAGTTCAATCACGTATCTGATTTTAAACATTTCGATCGTCATAGTCCTCCTAAACCCTCGACTGCTTGGTCTTTGCCTAAACCTTGTTGTTGAAGCCGTAAACCACTGCTCACCCCTCTAGTTACAGGCAAACCCCCTCTCAAACTCGATCCCTAAAAAATTAATATTTACAAAATTTTTAAATCCATCACTATCTTCACCGTCTCACTCTAGTCTGAAAGGGCAAAAAGTCATTTTTTATATTCTTAAAAAAATTCCCTCCATTAAAATTCTCGAAACCGAATTGAGTGCGCAAAAGTCGGTGATAAACGACACGTAATCCGCCTCCCTTCGTTTACATTTACACAAGTCACTATTGTGCGCACATGGCGCACTTTTCCCCAAACCCCCATACACACAACACAAGTGAACGCACTTTCCCACTTTTTCTTTTAATTTTACATTCTCAGCCCTTTAACTATGTCATTATATCTTATTTAGCCCTTCAAGTAATTAGAAATAACATTGGTATGAAGTGTAATTTTTATCCCAAACAATTATGATTGTGTCACTTCATATAAATAAGTTTTCATTTGGAACTTTCTGAACCTTTTTTAAAGATTTTAATAATTCTGGTTGAGTCATTTTTTTTTCCTTTTAGTTTAAATAAATTTTGATAAAGTTTAAGATGTGAAATCTAATTAACACAAACTAAGACGTAACGTGCTTTGTTTAACTTGCTTAAATGTAGGAAATTGTTTAATAATGCATGCGCTGATGCACATGTTTAATACGCAACTCTACATCCTTTATTTGATAAGCACATCATGATTATAATTATATGATGTCTTTACTTTTTATCTCAATGTTTTTATCTAAAAATGTATTTTCCTTTTTGTTTTAAAATCATTTTCCAAAACGATTATGTAAACTCAAATACATCTTTGTGATGTGTATATTTATTTTTATTTGCATTTTGTTATAAAGTTGATAAAAAGAAGACGTATTGAATTTATTAAATTATTCTAGGTACTACTCAATTTGTAAGAACATTCATATCAAAACGTATATAAAATTAAACATATTATAACAACTTATTCAAAATTATTTAGAACACTACATGTTAAAAAGCTGCTAATTTTTAAATAAGAATCATAAAAATCAGTGACGTAAAACTTAGCCATTTTGTACTTGGAATTCGGTCATTTGCTAAAACGATTTTTCTACAACTTGGTAATATAACTCGAAATCTGTCAATATCGGTCAAAATCAGAGTTAATCACCCTAACTCAAAGCTACAGGTCAAACTTGGGCAACTCAAATTTTTGCAGTTTTCATTAATTTTTACTATTTTTCATCGATTATTGTTGGATTTATGTTTTTTAATGCATATACATAAAAAGACGACTTTTTAATGATTAATATGATTATAATATTAAATTAGAGTCTATCATTTATTACAATATTTTAGTATTAACACACATATCTATTTATATTGATATTTACATATTCTGGTATAAATATTAGTAAACTTATGATACTTGATATATGTATAATTTCATAAAAAAAATAATCTTTTTACAACTTATCATGTCCTAGTACTTCCCAACAAGACAAACTACTCGTAACTCCCCAGTCCACCAACCTGATAGCACGTAAAGACTTTTACAACATTGATAAAAATAAGCCACATAATTTAGCATCACTAATAAGTTGTCTATACAAATAAATTATCATTTTCAAAATAAAACATTCTCACAATCATATAACTACTTATACGTAACACGCTAACACCGACTAGAAGTACCAAAGAAAGATGAAACAATTATACATACAAAATCGTCTTATACATCAATTTCAATATGTATTCATACATTTTTACAGCTAACACGAAAAAAAAAAAAAAAAGTCATTTCTAAACAATAAAACTTCAGGGGCCACTTAAGACAACCATACCATAATACATACCAACAAAAGATAAAACCTTCACCTTATTAAACACCTCACACACACACACCAACACTCATCATCTTCTCCAAAAACCCTCATCTGCAACCACCTTCATCTCCACAAACACACACAAACACACACTTCTCCGGCGACAATGGCAGCCACCACCACCGTCGTCATTCTCATCCTCTGCATCTCCGCCGTGGCGACCAACATCTACTCCGCCGACGCCGCCCACCACACCGCCGCTCCGGCGCCGGCGGCCGACTGCTCGACGGTGATCCTCAACATGGCCGACTGCCTCTCCTACGTCACCGCCGGCAGCACCGTGAAGAAACCTGAAGGAACATGCTGTTCGGGTCTCAAAACAGTGCTGAAAACAGATGCAGAGTGCTTGTGTGAAGCTTTTAAAAACAGTGCTCAATTGGGCGTATCGTTGAATGTTACGAAAGCGTTAGCGTTGCCTTCTGCTTGCAATATCAATGCTCCATCTGCTACCAATTGTGGAAGTAAGATGATCTAATTGTTGTTCATTTTTATGTCGATTTCTTCTGATTTCTACAGTATTTGAACCTCGATAAAACCCTAATTTTGAAACTTTTTTTGGGTTTGTTGTGATTACAGTGAGTCTTGGAACGGCTACAGCTCCTGGTATGTACTGATTTTGATCACTTGGATGATATTATTGTTAGATCTCTTTGGTTTTTGCTAAATCTTTTGCCTAATTTGCTGAATTTCTTTCGATTTTGCTCGTAAATGTGTTTGGATTTTTGATTTTTTTTTTAAAAATCTTTGGGTAGGATGATCTTATCTCAATTTAGGTGGTGGATGTTTATCATGTTTTGGGTGATTTTTGGAATGAATTTGGTTGTAGTTATTTCCTGACAGTTTTACAGGCTCTGGTTCTAGTATTTGTCTGTATCATGCATTTGTAAGCTGTAGCAGGGTACATATTTTGTTGCGCTAGGTACAACTTGTTATGCATGGGTTGAGGGTACCTAGATCTGGGGTCTTCTGTGGGTGATGATCTTTGTTCCAAAAGATTGAAATTCCATTTTATAGTGACTTGTATATAATGCTTCAAAGTTGTACATACTATTTTATAGTGGTTTGTACATATTGCATTAATATTTGTACCTTATATTACTCTCAAAACTATGAGGATTCACAGTCTGGTTTTTTTCGTTTTAGGTCGAACCGTAAGCCTAACCGTTAGTAATGATTCATGACTCATGTTTATAATGTTGCATTGCAGCTCTATCACCGATGGGTGTGGGCGAGGCTCCAACCATGGCTGCATCTGGCCCGTCGATGGCTCTTGCTCCTACACCGGCTTCCCAGAACTCTGGTTCATCCGAGCTAGCCATGTCGACCGTTGCGGTTTTCCTCAGTATGTTACTGGCTGCCTATTTCTATTCATGCTGAGCATCACGTATTCCCACTTATATTATGGTTTTATGTACTTAGATGTTCTTAATATATCTTCCACTAGTAGATTGCCGGTTACTTATTTATGTTTCTTGATGTACTAGTAGTCACGATATCGGTTTCTTTTGTATGTTATGAGATTTATGGATGTGCGACATATTTTGCGTTCCTATCGGTTAAATATGGGTTAGTTTTTAGTCTCATGTATTTTTTGTGTAAACTGGTTGCGTGGAATGTATGCTTGTTTTACCACTACCTACTCGTAGGCGCGGCTACTGTTGCCAACATCTATGCCTTCTTCGTCACCGTCACCTTTATTGCCACAAAACCTATCGCACCATGGGCGGATCAAGGAATTTTACTACTTGGGTCGCTCGCTATTTTATCAACTTGACATTGGAACTATTGGGTTTGGTCTCGTCACATGATAAAATACAATGTTATAAAAAGCGCACCCTCGTTAGGAAATACACATTATGAAAAACGGTAAACATCTATGCTTTTCATATCTTTTAAATGAATGTGTACACTTTTTTTATCATAACATTCACTAAGAATTCTTTTATGTAACATTAGTTGTCTTCACATGTTTCATTGAATAAAAATATTTTTCAATGTTTGGCGTTGTAATTAGCAAAAGTAATAATAACTTAAATGAACAATAAACCAACGAGGTATGTTTCCATAGTTTTGCAATCTTTTTACTTATACTAAATATATGTTATTTAAGTCAATATATAGTTTTGCAATCTTTTTACTTATACTAAATATATGTTATTTAAGTCGACACACATTTTGTCTCCTTTTACTTTAATGATGTAGTTGCTAACGTAGTAGTGAGTTCATACTTAATTATATATATCACCTAATTAAAATCAGATAGATACATCTTTGCGTTAGTATTATTGGTATAACTAAATTTATAAATATTATCATACGGACACAAAGTACCCATACGTGTAATCAATTCGATGATTACCTCGTTAAAACAATCGTCAAGCTCTTGTCATTTCAATCTCATAATAATGATGGTCGGTTATTTTAGATCATATATTCGACTTCTTGCGTTGATGTAATCATTGCTCAAGTTAACCATTTTAATCTTATAATTTATACAATAGATGTGACATCTTCTAATGAATTAAAATCTTCAAGTCATATGTAGTTCTATCTTTGGTTGAATTAACCACCCCATATGCATTAATTAATATATTTGCATTCAATATAACCATTCTTTTCTTTAAAGAGCATGAAACACTATACTTGTAATCCTTATGTAATCGTTAAGAGGTGCTTCATTAAATGTAAATCACATACAAATTAAATGTTTTCATGTATAGGTGAATTGCTTGTTTTTAAGTAGCATTAATGGAACTTGAATTATTAATAGGGTGTTGCTATTTACACCATATTCTAATAACCTTATTTTATAATCATTTATTATTACAAATCATTAATTAGCTTTTATACATTTTAGCAATTATTATCTTATTATGTGGCCTTATTAATTAAATAATAATAATGAATGTCGTTCAGAAAAACAATAATAAATATGTGTTAAAAAAGTTTTTTAAAATTATGTTATTTTAACGACTTTTCAAAGTTTACTTTTTTGGAATAATTATTATTTTCCTAATTATTGTCACACCCTCAATTTCCACAAACGGGGTAATACCGTTAGGCGCGTGACATACCAGGATCTTAGCCATTAGTTACACCAACCGACGCAACAATTACAAAACATAATTTCTAAATTAAATAAAGTTTCTTAAAATCAGAATTAAGTACGAAACATAAAAGTAAATGCGGAAGCGTATAAACAATAATTTAAACGGCGCAAACACGCGCAAACCAAGTAAATAAAACTTATAGAAAAATGTAAATTGTTCATTAGACTCTACGATAATGAATGCAATGCGTGATGTTCCTATCCGTGCACACCTTAAGAACCTGAAAGAAACATGCTAAAGTGTCAACACAAGGTTGGTGAGTTCATAGGTTTATCAGAAAATAGTAAGTAATAATAATTAAATCCAGATTAAGTAATCAAAGCATATAAGTAGGTAGCTAGCCTACAACAAGTCACTATGTGTATGAATTTCGCGACCGAGCTGACAATAATAATATAATGAATGCCCCGGCTGTGGATACCAGACCACAATACTGTAAAACAGGCTAATCATTCACTTGTTTGACCTCCAGTCAAGCTAGCGCGACTAGACCGGGTGGGGTTTGTCAAACCCAGTAGATCTACTAACAATCACCTCGCTAATTTCATATTAATGGTCCGAAGAGGCGTAGTGATATCACAATAGTAAACCAGTATATGCAGTATTACCAAATCTAAGTATTGTATATTTATGAGAACAGCATGTTTCTCTCCCCCAAAAAGAGAGTATAATACAAAAGTGGGGCTAAGAACTCACCTTTAATGCACAACAACAAAATAATGCAGAGAACAAGTAATTAGTTTCCTGAACAACCTGGATTTCAATTAATATATAATATTAATTTTAATTATAAATTATAAATATAAAGAATATATGGTTTCGCGTTTCACGGCTCGTTAATGTTGCAACCATACTCAAACACCAACCCAATTTCATAGACATACATACACCATGCATACAACCCACACTAAATACCTACAATCTACACAATCACACCATACCCATACCACCTACCAACCCAACACCCATATGCTACCATATTCACATCATAAGAACAATGTTCACACACATTCATGCATTACACACTCATTTAATATCCCACCTCCACTGCAAGAAAAAATTCACATACATTCACACTACATATATCATATATATACACCCATAAATATCCACGTACATGTACACATGTGGATTAATAAAATGAACCCACTAAAACTATCCAATTTTATACAGTACATAATTAAAACTACCAACACAAACACAACCCACCAACACACACACATACTATGATGAAGAATACACACATATGCACATATATATGTACGCAGACGACACACCCAACATCTCATATATATCTATATATACAAACACAGAGACATCCATCCAAACCAACCGAAACCGAACACCACCGAATCATGTACACAAACACAATCGGACCATATTCACAAAGACTATCGACGGTTAACAATTCTTACACACCAGAACGCACACAATTTCATATATAGGCATATATTTTCACATTCACAAAGACAATGGTAGCCGAGATGCATGATTCGGTTATAAGAGTTTGCAAATAGGTGGAAGTTACACAATGGCCCCCCTTAAGTCTTCTAAATTTGCACTTTAGGTCCCTTAACTTTGTATTACTTTCATAGTTAACTAAATTTTATTTTAAGTTAGTTTGAAGTTTAAATAAATAAAATATTTAAAATTTTAATTTCATTTATTCAATTTGAATTTAATAATACTTAAGTGGCGGAAATGATTTAATAATACTAAGTGGCGGAAATGGTTTAATAATACTAAGTGGCAGAAATGATTTAGATAATTGAAACGACGTTAACCTGAAAAATACGGAGTGTCACAATTATAATTTTTAATTCATAAAATTTATTTGCCATTTTACGGTGACAGTCCGTAGTTTTAAATACTTTTTACTATTTGGAACGATGCTTTTGTTAAACTCTGTTTATTTGATTTTTCTTGCTAATACTAGTATTTAACCCCCACGTTGCGTTGAGGGCATAAAATCATGGCAAGTATCATCAATTTGACATCACAATCAGCGACCATCAACACTGGAAACAATTGTGTTATAAAATAAATGAAAACGAAAAAAATAAAACCGAATAGAAAGTACACTACTACACAAACAAGTATCTCCTACGGATTGTTGCTATGGAAAAATTCTGTAGCAAATTTGATATGGATTAGCTACGGGTTTGCTACGGATACATGTTGCTACGCTTTGCCTTCAGATAACCCATAGCTAAATGTGTTCATAGCAAATCTGTAAGAAAATTTATAGCAAAAGTTTTAGAATAAATATATTAAAAATGATTTAGTTAAATTCGTAGCAAATTCAAGAGATAAATGTTGAAAAAGAATAACTAAAAGTAGTTTAGCAACATTCGTAGCAAAATCCATAGCAAGACTAAGAAATTAACATTAAAAATATAATTTAATAAAATCCGTAGTAAATTTCGTAGCAAAAGTAAAAAAATATAAGATTGTAAATAATGATAAAAAATATCGTCAAAAGAATCCATAGTAAGGTGGTGTAACTAATGTCCCACTCACTCTCATTAATATCTTTTATCACTTTAAGAGTATTTTAACAACTCTAAATGTGAATCTTTATTATGGTTTCTCATATATAACGCACATGGTATGTTAGGAAGACTGTTGATTCAAACCCATTGAGAGATCTAACGATAATAGATTGTAGAACATGAACTTTTATTTGTTAAATGTTGCTTCTTTCCGTTCTTGTAGGGATCATATGTATATCATGTAAACCGAAAGAAGTATCTTGGTGGTTTGTGGTGCATTACTTTAAGTCAATCTCATATTTCCATTGTCTAACATCTTTCTAAAACCATCATCAAACTATTATAGTGATTTGATTTGTTTTCTAAGTTACTTTTAGGTGGGAATGAGCATTAATGTCGCATTGCTAATGCAACCAAACAACTAAATACTTTACTTTTCTACCATTCATTTTGGAACCGTACAACAAAACCTTCTATGGTACCATAAAATCGTTTATTACCGAATTTGTTAAATTAGTTGTTGATGAGATCCTTCTGTTATGATACTTGTATATATTTTCTTACAGGATTTGCAAAAGAACTTATGGAACTCAACTTTAGTTTCATTCTAAAACAATAGTTTAGGAACCTTATTTTAATTTTGGTGCCTATTTTAATGTGCTTGGAATGCCAATGTGGTTTCATCTTTTCCCAATCAATTGTTCATTCGGGTATTTCAATTGTTGTGGTACTCATCAATATGGACAATAAAAAATTCATATATGCTATATATTTTTCTTTACATTTTGGATTCGGATATTTTCTTTGTTCAGTAGCCGGAAGTTGTTGTTCTCAAAAATGGCATAGTATACCCGGGCTATCTAATGTGTTCTCTTTCTTCCTTTGAGTGAGTGTACCATTTTAATAGAGTATAACATATGTTGTCCAAGTGTGCAAGGTGTTTGATAGTAACAATTGTTGCATTATAAGGAGCTTACACTTAAAAATTGATGTTTGCTTTTGGCTTTGTAAACTATTTGATTTTTTTTTATGATTTGTTACGTAATTTAAGCAGCAATGCACACTTTCATGTTTCAGTAGCTCAACAATTACACTAACCAACCCGACCCGCCTTGTTTTTCCAGTTAGTGGTTTGTAACAGCAACACATTCAAGCAGACAAACACCATGACAACATACAAATCTTTATAGATAGATTACATTCTCAGCCGTATAACACGGCTCCCTTTACATGTTAGTCTTTCGACAACACAAACACACACATAGGGAGAATAACACGTTATTATACAGACTCGTGTCGCTCCATGTTTCTTGATTACTTGCTCCTGTACCTAAAAACAAACCGAAACTGACCCGTGTAAATAGAAAGACAAAGATCTACAATTTTCATTCAGGCTTGTTCCATCTTTGGAGCGAACGTTAGAACAGCATCATTAACAGTTAAGAAGATCTTGTCTTCCCCGATAATATCTGCCAATTTAGACGCGTGCAGCTTATCGAGTACGGTTTGACCCGGGTTTGTTAGTATAAGCTGAACATCTCTCTTTTGGAGACTTGAATTCAGTTCCTCCAAGGCATGAATGCCACTGGTATCTATATCAGTTACAGCTGAAACAAGCAAAAAAAAAAAATAATTATGAAACTATTAGAATAACTGATTCAATCTATAACAACTGAATTACAATAATGCGCCTTACGTGACATATCAACAATCAAATACTCGATCCTGGGTTGATCTTTAAACGTTTCTTCCTCATCAGTTAGCCATCTCAAGATCCTATTAACACAGGTTGTATAAGTGATCAAAACAGACTGTATGAGTATGAGAATAAGCGCGAAAAGAAATATTAAAAGTTTGCATACCTCTCTTTTACATAGTTGGAATTCGAGAAGTATATAGCTGAATCAACCCTGATTATCAAAACACCAGGGACTCTAGTCGCTCCTGGGTACTGTTCTACGTTCCTGTAAACACTTGTCCTTGGGATCTTCCCGAGCAATGCGGTCCGAGGTCTTGTTACTTGTAGAAGAATTTTGGCAAAAGATATGGCAACCTGTGAAGGCAATTAACCTCAGTTACACCAAAATTCATTAATAAGAGACTTTTTTAAGTAAATGATGATGATGACGATGTTAGTTACCGCGATGAGAAGGCCTATCTCAACTGTAATGAAGACCACACCAAAAAAGGCACCCATGCAAGCTAAGAAGTCGAATTTGTCAATCTTCCACAGCAGGACCACAGCATCAAAGTCTAAGAGGCCTACGACTGCTGATATGATGATCGAGGCTAGTATAGCATTCGGGGTGTACTTAAACAATGGAGTGATGACAAAAAGAGTCAGCATCACAATCATAGACATCACAATATTTGACACTGCGGTTTTGCAACCAGCCATGTAATTGACTGCTGACCGGGAAAACGACCCTGCAAGGAAAACACCAATGTTCATCATGGGAAATCAAACTTTCTTACTAAACAATATTTGACACTGCGGTTTTGCAACCAGCCTAACTACTAAACTTTTATTATCTATTAATAATCTAACTTTCTTTAAGCATATGAGTCTTTTGACTAACATGTTAAGAGATGAAACTTGTGAGTGAGTTCACTATACCTGTGGCCACATAACAACTTGTGAAAGAACCAATAATGTTCATGGAGCCTAGTGCCACCATTTCTTTATTTCCATCAATCTGATAGTCTTTCATAGCAGCAAATGTTCTTCCAATTGCTACAGCTTCCTGTGATTTACATAATGAATATATCATGCAAATCTTACTGCATTCACATGATAATCAACTTGAAGTCAAGATGACATACCGTGAGTGCGATTAGTCCAGCAACAACTCCAATCTTGAAACCTTTCGCGAGGTATGGACCACTGAAATAAATCTGGTTCACGGATGATGGATTGATTCCTTGGTTGATATCACGTACCTGAAAACAAACCACTCATTTAGCCACTGCAGTAGATAAACAATGAATAAACGAATCAAACTTACAATTTGGACGCCATTGCGCTCTGCGTGAGTGATGAAAACAAAAAATGTCGAGACAATGACGGATATCAGAGGAGCTATTGCAGGCATCCAAAATAGTTTCTTGTTTTTTTTGCCCTGATCAGTTTGGAAAGTCAAGGTAAATTGGTCAAAGATGTAAATTGCAGAGGTTAAGAAGGGAAAGAATGGTCTTACAATGTACTTTGCAACCAAAAGGAAAATCAAGAAGGAAATTCCTATCAGTGCAGTTTGCCAGTTCCACTGAAGAAAAAGAAAGAGTAAAATCAGTAAACATTTTCCTGGTTCATAACTTCATATCCACAGATAACGACCGAAGAAAATATATATATTTTTTTTATAAAAAAGATTTGACAAAAAGTGTTTATGAGTCAATAATCTTAACCCGTACTAAACAAATGACCTGTTACCCAACCGACCATATATCGTGTCATACTAAAAACAAAAGCTTGACTTACTCCGTGTTCTGCTGAGCTGATGACAGAACGCATGACAGAAACAACATCAGTCTTTTTAGTGAATTTCTTGATGCCAAGCAGCCCTTTAAGCTGCTGAAGCGCGATGGTAATAGCGGCTCCCCCCATGAACCCCACAATAGCAGCATGTGACAGAAAGTCAATCAGAAAACCCAACCTGTAATAAGAGCAAACACCAACACCATATGAGATCGGATCAAAATGACCAGTTTTTTCAAGATGATACAAACCTGAAAAACCCAAGTGCAACTTGAGTGATTCCAGCAAAGAATGTTGCGGTGAAAGTAAGACGTAAGTATTCATGTTCTTGTGTAACTGGATCTAGCTCATCTTGTAGCATAGATCCAAGCAACAGAGAGACCACCGCCACAGGCCCGATTGCAATATCTCTTGAGCTACCCATGAATGCATAAATAAGAGGTGGAATAAAACTCGAGTCTGCAAATCAACTTAGATCAGTTAAAGTTTCAAAATAACATTTGCATGCTTGCATGTCCATCAGTAGCATGCAATAATATTATGAAGATAACTTACACAATCCATATTCTGGACGCAAGTTGGCTAGTTTCGCATACCCAATATCCTGAAAAAACATACAAGTAATTAGTATAAAGTTAATAGTTAGCTTTTCTTTTTTCTTTTTGGTTTCTTTTACATGATTTCACTTACCTGTGGGATGCAGAGACTCGCGATGGTGCATCCAGCAACAAGATCTCCTTTAAACTTAGAGAAACTATAATCGCGAAACCAGTTGAATATAGGGAAACAAGCTTGTAAACCAAGAATAAACTTCTTCTTTCTAGGCTGATCTTTAAAAGGTTTCAATGGGTCATCTGAAAGAAATGTTTCTTTGAGAGCTGTTTTGATTTCTTTGATTAAATCTTGCTTTGGGGGCTTCCCCACTTTGTGAACATAAGGCAGTCCATCATCTTCAAAGTGTGAATCCCCATCAACAACCGCTGCAATCCGCCCGCTCATCGTGGTCGGATTATTGTTATCACCTTTATAAACAAGAAACAAAGATATAAATCATTAGCATATGAATGCATACATGTGTATATAATTTATATAATGTTTTGTATGCTTATACCTAGGAAAGTTTGTTTCAGAGGTATTCTGATAATGCAGGTGATGAAAGACTTGGTGTGATCTAAATGGTGAACAAGGTGATACTATTTAATGGGGTTGGAAGTCAACTCTATAATAAGATAAGCAAAGTATAAATGAAAATATACACATATGAATCTAGAGAGGATACGGTCCAAATACAGAAACCCGTGAACAGATAGGCCTTGATACTGTTTGGATAGCTCAACTATTGAAGTTTATTAAGCAATAATTGCAGCTAAAATATTAATCTACACGCATGTTGAAGAAAAACAATATTATGAAGGTATTAGTTGACTTTTGTGATTTTTTTATAAATCTGGCTGTAAACAGAAGTTACAGATAACCATGTTCAGTAGGGTCTAAAATCAAGATTCAAACTTTTTAAACACGAGGCCAATGTGTTTACATAAGTTGTTTTTATCTATTCTATTTCTTATTGGTTTTTAGCATCCCAACCAAAAATTCAGCTATAACTAAGCTTTACATATGATTTAATATATAAATTACCTACATGCAGAACCTAAAAAATCTGTTGTGCAACATTTTGATGCACAAAACCCGTCCCTGTACAAAGAACACGCCTCAGACCTGCGAGCTTTCCCGAATTTGTTCCTGAAAAGCGCACCTTGTGTGTGCTTTATGTGCGATAATCACCACACCTACATAAAAGCGATGGGGGGTCGCGCCTAGGGCTCGCTTTCTAAAACCAAGAATCATCCGTGATCCACTCTATTTTTGTACCCTTGGTTCAAAATGAAGCTGGCTTGTTTAGGGGCAACAATCATGTCCGGTAGGCAGACTAAATTGATGAACCTTAACACGACCATATAAATATTCATTTTAAAGACACTTAAAACCATGTAACATGAACACGCATAGTTCATCCTATTAGTCAAATGGTTTGCAGGATGCAATCAAGTTGTAAAGAGGTTCATGAGTTGTAATAAACGGGTCGCAAACAGGTTGACAGATTGTATTTAAGTTGTAAACAAGTTAATTTATCGTAATAAACGGGTCACAAACGGATCGATGGGTTGCCAAATTTAGAAAAAAAATTATATTTTTTTAAGTTTAAACGGGTTACCGGGTTATTAAATGGGTTGACATTTTGAAAGGCACACTCTGTGATGTTGGTCAGGGTCTGAAAACCATGCTAAGAGCATCCCCACCGCTTCATAGGGATGGAGACGAAAACATATCCACACACATATATTTAAAGGGTGTTTGGAAAAAGATCTAGTGTTTATTAGAAACAAAATAAGTACTTTTATAAGGTGAATGACACTTTATGTAACAACTGATGTGGCGCGTTTATAGCTGTTTAAATGGTCTAAAGTTGTAGATGCACTAAAAGAGTAACCTTTCTTTGAACCGTTTAACAACTTTCAACCGTATAAACAAGTATACAACCAAAAACTACCAAAATGCCCAGAGAAGTGTGATCCAACAATCCACAATTCTCACAAAAACACCTAAAAATCGGAAAACTTCTCTATCATGCTCGGTAAAATGCCAAACCATTTATCAACTAGAACGTATTCAATCAAACCTATATACCAACGCACTTGTAGTCTAGTGGTATCAAGTCATCAATGTTCTACTATCATTGTAGACAAAAGTATAGATTTAAGAGTAAATCATCAGGTCATGTTCTAATAAACCCTAATTGATTCTAGGATAAAATATTCCAGAAATCTTATCAAGATCAGTATCATAGGTACCAAACAATAAATAAAAAATAAAAAATTCCAAAAGTCAGAGGTTTGGATGCCATCGTTATCAATGGCTCCACCAGCAACTTTTAATAATATCTCCATGCGTCAACGTGAGGATTTATATTCGAATTCATCAAACCCTAATTATCTCAATCGATCATGTGTTTATAGTGTCCGATTATAAAAAAACCTCAAATAAATATCAATTCAATCACCATCAATAGCGCCAGCAATTGAATAATCAGATACAGGATGGAGTCATGAAGATAATGTTTGAACTTTCAACAGCGACTGAAAGACGTATAATAATATTACCTTTCATAGCTATGGTAAAGCAAAGCGACAATGCAGTGGTGACAGAGATGAATTCGTGTTTAATGTATGGTGAAATTTGAGATGCATATAATAATGATTTGATCAGATATACGTCCAGATTCGTTGAATTTTGACTCACAAAAAACCTCAAGCGATAATGGCGGTAAGGAGAGATGAAATTGAAATGGTCTTGTGAAAGCAAAGTCGGCCTTAAATAATATTAACAGCGTCCGATATAGGATTTATTAGGGGTGCTAAACGGGTCGTGTATTCAGTTGCCGGGTCCAACTTGATACAAACCCAAAAATTTTGCACTAACCAGAACTCAAAAATTATATTAGAAGTGTCATCCCAAAACAGAGACAAAATTTGCGGGTTGTCATGAAAACAATCAGATTAACCTGAATTTTTAAATTTTTAATTTTTATTTTCACGTATTAATACTTTAAAATTATTATTTTACAACAAGAAAAACCAATTAAGATAAAACAATTACACTTTGGTTATAAAACATTATGTCAATTTTTATTTTAAGTCTAAAAGTTAAAATAAAGGACATAATGAAATTTATATGACAAAATATATACCAAAAAATAATATAAATAAGAAAAGGTGTTAATCGGGTCAATCCACGAACCTATTGGGTTGAACCCGAATCCGATTTTTTTAGCTAAGCGGGTTCACGGATTCGACCTAACCTGATCCTAACCCATTTACAGCAAACCCAAACCCGTAAATTTCATGTTAGGTTTGTGTCATGCTTTTAGGTCGTGTCAGAAATTCAATGTTAAGGGGATAAAATGGATCTTGTTAGAATGAGTTGGGTAAAAAAAATGTTTTTTATATGAAATCATAATATAATAGTTAGGACTTAGGATTGGTGCTTTGTGGTGTAAGTTTAGTTTAATTAGTTGATCACATTTTAGTTGGAATAACTTATTTCATATGAGTCGGATAAAAACAGTTTGATACTTAATGATATTATAAGAATTGACACATCTTTTGATCAAACTTAACATGTATGTACACATAATTGATTAAGCACAATAAGATAGCTTAAATAAGAAAACCAAAAACTCTTTGAAAAATAAAAAGAAATAATAAAAACACTTGTAATCAAACATGAAAAAACACAAAAAAGACACATATGAATAAAATGAATTATCCAATTATGTATAGAACATTAGAACATATTACTTATCTACTCAAATCAATTAGTTATAATCTTATAATTAATATCCAACTAGCAGTATTTGCCTATACGTTACGACGGCTTAGTTTTGAATAAAAATCCATAGCGAAATGTAAAAAAAAGATAAGAATGTCATGATAGAATATTGACATATGAAATTTTAAAACAAAGCAAATTTTGACGAAACTTTATTTGAATTACAATACATCAAAGCGTGCGGATCAAATTATGCGAAATGAGAACAATGAGTTTGATAAGAAGAGTCTCGTTAAAAAGGCCTAAATCCAAGAAATAAAGAGTGTGATTTGTATGTTAACGAGCAAGAAACATAAGCATTCAAAAGGATAATACAAGAATTGTTTCTTGATATGCCTTATTTGTTATGATAGATTGAAACAAAAAGAGAATAAAAGGATTTACATGATCAGATACCGATAAACACCGGGTCGACACATCATGTTATTATAACAACAAGACTTCCTAAGGTAATGAATTTTAAAACAATGCAACTTCAACCGTTACGGTTACCCGATGCAATGATGTTAATCAGATAGAGACAAAAGAAAGAATACCCGACTCAAAAGGTTGAAATTCTAAAGAAATTTGATAAGAAGCTATATATTTTCTATATGACTTGTACGAGAAGTACAATTAAGTATAACTGATAACTATTTTTACAATCTATTTATAACATCATATGTTTCTAAATGTATGATCTCAAATGCTTTATCACATACATTGGTTGACTATAACCTATCACAATGACACTTTATGGTTTCAAAGAACGGTAACAAACACTTAAGATTCACTCGCTCATGATTCTTATGGTTTGTCAAGTGACTCCACGTCCATTGTTATAACGTTGCTAACATCACCCTTCACTTGTCATAATTCTATGCACATTTGCTCCGACAACTACGCGTGGGGCTCCATCTTTCATGGAGAATACAGTTACATGATTGGATTTGGAACCCCAATTACTTTATTAAGCTCGATCGTTTGACGTTGTTATCAGTGACGGTGATAATAACCAGTAGAGAAGATCAAGGTTGATATCACATACAAATTCTAGTTACAATAAGTTATCACTAATATCAAGTTTGTTACTCTCTAAGTTCATTAGTGTAATAGGACGACATTAATGCTTTAGCATTGTGTGTTTATAGCATGCTTTAAGAGATTTGGATACAATATCCTTGCATCCGGTTCATATGAGAACCACAAATGCGAAGCTAATAAGAAGTGATTTATTTCTAATATAGTAACTTAATTTTTAGGCTTTTATTTTCTCTTATTTATTTTAAGATTAGTTTATTTTTAGTAAATTACATGATTGATTTGTAAATTTCACTTTAGGTTATTTATGTTTAGAAATTGTGTTTATGAACTCGACTTTTACCTTATTATAACATATTTGGTCCTTAAAGTTAACGCGCATTAAAAATATATAGTAAGTTTATATGAAAAATTAGTGTTACCCTTGTAGTTAAAAGTATAAATACACAACCTCAAGTTCCTTTTTATTTCTTAGCTCCCCAATCATCCCCTTATAATCAAGGGTGCTAACACCACCGTTCTTCCTTTTCATCCTTCGTCGTCTTCTTCACCACCATGACGCTATATTCTTTGGCTCCCAAACTCCACCCCTTTGTTAGGCGCGAGGACGAATCCTCACTCGGAAGGTTAGTTGAGAGCCTTGAATGTCAAGCACATACAACTCAACAATTGGGACGTGACATTTTTTAGGATGTTTGTAACGGAAACTTGTTAAATCCAACGATGATTTATATAATTTTTTTAAAAAAATACGAGAAATTATTATTTAGTGTGAAACTTGGAGTCGATTTCCATATGTTATAGAAAATCAAATCAATGTGGACATGTGGTTCTTGCATTAGTCAATTTTGATTATTTTTATAAACCAACATTAACGTTCGTGATAGCTTTAAATTTAGAAAATAAGGACCCAATTAGATTATAATGACATTAATAATTTAAATCTAAAACAAATATTTCATGTAAGTTTTGTTTATAATGTGTACATCAACGTTTTATTTATCATTATTTGTTTGATAAGTCATGAAGTTGTTAGTGATGATGGCATCCAAATGTCACTTCGTTTTGACTATCATTGTTAAAAACATATCATTTTTATAATGTCTTATATATTAATTGACATGTTTACGAATGTTTATAATTAGATGTCATAAAAGCACATTAGATAATCTTGCTATTGTTGATATTTCAGCCCTTCATCTTTTTAAGACGAGAATTTTTTATCATATTCTTTTAGCCTCTTGTTTGGTTATTTACATGGTGTAAATGAGCCACACTTGAAGCTCTTAGCCTAAGGTTTGAGCTTAGCTAATAAGATTAACCTTGAGCTTAACTTATTAATATTTAGTAATATTTTAATTAATTACTCTATTTACATATAAAAATAAACAAACCCGATGCATGAGACTCCTGCTTGTATGAGGTATGGAGGTGTTAGGTCAATTTAAGACTAATTTATGCATTCTTACCTTATATTATGTAAAGACTTATGAAAGGCTAATATTTATTTAAACGTTCAACTCATCAAAGGTGTGTGTAAACATGCAAATTTGTGTAACAGTCAAAGATACATGCCCAAGTCAAAAATACACAGACGAAATTAATTTCACACGAAAGTATGTTTTGGGCGAAAGTTAAAGGTTGCACAAGAAATTTGTTGGTCTAACAAAGTATTGAGGATTAAATTGTTTCTATTAATTGTATTTCTCCGACTATATATTGGTTGTATACATCACAATTTTAAAATACAATTCATAGTGTTTATTTACATCTGCATTTGATCTTCGTTTCATACATGTGATTGTTGATTGTTCATTTCGTACCAATTCTCAGATTATATTGATACATCAAATGTCAACATGTATAGATTTATTTCGTCAGTGTACATAGATTTGTTGATCGAACTATTGCGGTTTGAAGATCATAAGGACCCTCGGCTTTCTCTCTGCCATGTATTTGTACAAGAGGTCAACTCTGATGTACATATTGAAAGATGAGAATATATATATATATATATATATATATATATATATATATATATATATATATATATATATATATATATATATATATATATATATATATGTGTGTGTGTGTGTGTGTGTGTGTGTGTGTGTGTGTGTGTGTAAGTAGTAAGTAATGTGTTCTTGCTTGGATCAAACTAAGAAATCATTATATAGTGTAAAACTCAGAGTCGATATTCATATGTTGTTGGAAGTCAAAATCGACATTAAGTGTTCTTGCATTAGTCGATTTTGATAAAATATTTTAAACTAACAATAACATTTGTGTTGATTTTAAATATGTAAAAAAGACCAATCAAATTGTAACCACATATTAACCCTTTAATCTAAATTTAATCCTTAATAACTTAATTGGTGACATAATAAGTTATTTTGTCTAAAACAAATACTCCATATTAATTAAGTAGAAACAAAAGAAAAGAATGAACAACATTGAAGTTGACTTGTGTTTAATATATCCATCAACGTTTGGTTTATATATATATTAGTTGATAAATTATGAAGTCGGTTATCGATGATGGCATCCAAATGTCACTTTGTACTTTCTATCGTACTTGAAAACATATCATATATAGTGTCTTATATCATAATCGACATATATATATTCAAAGGTCTATGTTACATGTCACAAAAGCACATTAGATAATCTTTCTAATATTATTGACATTTTAGCCTTTCATATTTCAAAGATGACAATCTTTTAATTATATTCTTTGTCTCGTGTGATTGGGCATTTACATCACTGTAAATAAGCCATGTTTCGTGCTCTTAGACTAGAGTTTAAGGTTAGCTCGTGAGTAACTTGGTAACGTTGAACTCAATTTTTTATTTATTAATTACTTTATTTTTTTATTTATATAAATATGAAAAGAGTAAATCTAGTGAATAAACTTCCCACTTGCTCCCACTTACACGAGGTCTGGTGGGTGTTGGGTCAAATTAGGTCTGATGTACATATCTTTATCATGTATTTCTACATGAGACTAATTACACGCATGAAAAAATTTAATTATTACACATATATCTTCCTACTTTAATAAAATGGTATTTTGGGATGACATGTGGTAACACCACAATAATCCTCACCAAAATTTTCCCGCCTCTTTCTCCTATTAAATAATTATCTTAATTACTAATAATATTATTTAATATTTTTTAGATTTAATAAATTAAGAAATAGATCTATTTATTATTTTTATTTCTAAAAATATAAACTTTCTTATAAAATAATAAATTTTTCTAAAGCATAAAACTTTTTTAAAAATACGAAATATTTTAAAATTGGTATTTTTAAAAAGTCAATTTTTTAAAACTAAAAATAATTAAATTTGGGAGTTATAAAGAAAATTGTTTATAAATAACATTTTTATACGGTTTGTTTTTGAACAAAATGTTTATTTCTTTTTTGAAAGAAAAAACTAAAAATAAAATTTTAAAAAGTTGAGTATCACTGTTTTATTACTTATAGTCATTTCTCATACGTAATTTCAGTCATATCATATCTTAAAATATCATTTTATAATTAATAAGTTTTTATTATATCAATATTTTATTTTATCCAACCCGTGTAACACACGGGTTTACTAAAGCTAGTTGTTTATATATTACTAATTTTTTTTTATCATAATCTCGTGTATACAAAAATATTTGTTATGTAATGTATATTTGTTAAATAAGATAAAATAGCGGATTTAGACTCGCGAGCCTAGTCAAACTCGCTACATACAACTCGAGCTTGAGTTTATTGATAAAAGAAGCTCTAATTTAGCCACAAGTTTGGGCTGTAGTGCTTGTAACTTGACTCTATTCGAACTTTTAACAAGCTAATCTTTAATAACTTACAAGTGACTTTAACTTGTTTACCCTACTAATTATGTGGTCATATGTTATCCATAACCATATATCAAATGTGGTTTAAAGGGTGTTGTGACTCTAGTTTGTGACTTTAAATTCATGTTATCCATAACCATATATCAAATGTGGTTTAAAGGGTGTTGTGACTCTAGTTTGTGACTTTAAATTCATGAATTAACTAACTATAGCAAAGTGATTAAGGTAAAGGGTTAGTAGATAACGTTACATTTTATCATTAAAAACTAAATTGTTTGTATCAACATATATCTTATCTCACTAATAATATTATATTTGTTTTGTTAGACAGATATCTCAACTTCCCTCAAACGGCATTTTAAAATATATGTATATATAGGTGATAAGCAAGAAAAAACAATGATCACATTGAAAGTCAAATGGATTTTGTCAAAACCTTATAAGTATTTTATACTTTATTCGATGATCGATGATAAGCAAATCCAACCATATCCACTTAGAAACCAAAAAAACATATTGAAGCTACATTTTGTTATTATTTAAATGGTAGTGAAGATTCAAGATCAAGATGTTAAATTCAACCCCAATGAGAATGAGGTATTTTGATCAAGATCGGGTCAACTGTAATGGAGATAAAAATAGGTATTATCGACAACCTCATCTTTTAACAAACCTATAAGTTTGATGATGATGAGAACATGAACTACATTTCTATAGTTATGCAAAGTGAGAACATATAAATCTTGTTGTAATATCAAAAGTAATGGTGTGTCTAGATACGGGGCTAAATTTCAATGTATATTTAATAGGGATTTGACATATTTCTCCTTCTTAATGTCATAGATTACATATTTTCTCAATCCATAAAAATAAGGTTACATATTTATTTATTTCACTAAAATTAACCTATTACATGACTATTTTAACTTGTTTTTTACTAAACGATTTTTACGTATTGATATTTTGTTATTATAATTGTTTAAACTTTGACAATTATGTTTTGTATTTGGATATATAACTTAGTGTATTATCGTTGATTACTGTTTTGAAATGAAGTTTTATACTTTTGTATTTGGAGTTGTAATTATATAGAGAGACTTGAACTTGAGGATAGATGTTATTGATGTTCTTAGAAATTATGTGTAAAAACAACTTAGCAAAAATATGAATACAATAATCATTCAATAACTAAATTTAATAAAATGAGTAAATATCTCATAGATATATTTTAAAAAGGAGAATATATTATTAATTTTTTTAACTTGGGTAAATATGTAATTAATAAGCTTAGAAAAAGAAAATATGTAAATGCCCATTAATAGCATATTGATAACCAACTATAAGTCATGTTTCATTTCAAGCTTTGTATCTAAAGTTTAATATAAGCTCGTGCGTACCTTTTAAGTATGAGCTTTACTCGTTATTTATTAATTATTTATAATCTATATATAATTACTTATCTATATCTATACTTATTAATAAAACAATAACTTTGGTGCCACGTGGCATTCTCTTAAGCCTTTATTTTTCTCAATTCCCGCCTAAATATGTATCTGTTCTTAGTGTTAGTCTAGGTTCATTTGATTAAAAGTCAACTTCTATACAAGAGATATTTAAGGAAAATTTGGAAATTTAACCTTCAATTAGAGCACATCTTTTTTTTGGAAATTAAATCATGCCTGATATTTCTTTTTTTTTTCAAATAATTCATCAATAAAAATTATACAAATCATGTATGATTTTCTTCATCTATGAAATCAGTTCCTTGATTGTGTTTTTCCATTAAATACTCTGTTTTTCAAATTTTGACAAAAGTTACAGAATTTTTTAATCGACTCCTTTTCAGTTTGAAGAAATTCATAGGTATTTTTTTTGGAAATGAAATCATATCCGATTTTAAAATATTTTACAACCATCCAAGGTTTACGACCCTCGCGATTTGTCTTTATAAAGTCTGATGATATCGCATTCGACAGACTTTATTTACGTTCTCATTTTGACTTCGGTTTTATCAAGTTTTCTTCAACAAAATGTATTTATTTTTTGTTATATTTGATCTTTCATCCTCTGCAATTATGATTTAACCTATCATTGTTTACAATTGTGTTTTTGGATTAATATTATTTTACTTTAATTTTTTTGAAGGTGATCTGCTTCAGCAGTCCATCTGTAAAGAGGTATTACATGTTTTTACTTTTTGAACTTTTTAATTTCTTTTTATATGTACTGTCATATTATTATTATTATTATTATTATTATTATTATTATTATTATTATTATTGTTATTATTATTATTATTATTTATTTATTTATTTATTTATTTATTTATTTATTATTATTATTATTATTATTATTATTATTATTATTATTGTTGTTATTATTATTTTTATTTATTTATTTATTTATTATTATTATTATTATTATTATTATTATTATTATTATTATTATTATTATGTTTGATTGGAATTCGTTTGATATGAACAGATTGTTTTGATGTATCTGCAAGTAATATTGAAAATCACACTTTTATTTCACGATTGACTTTGACACCTTCAAACAAAAGGATTTATTTTAAATTTCAAAGAGGACAGTTACTATTATCAATGTGTTTTGAAATGACAATAAACAAAAGTCAAGGATAATCGCTATACAAAGTTGGTTTGTTTTTTTAATAAGGATCATAATCAGCTCTATGTTGCATTATCTCGAATTAAAAGTAGATAGAGGTTAAAACTATTAATATTAGATAATAATAGAAAAATAACCAACAAAACATTAAATGTTGTATACAAATAAATTTAATTTGTTTATTACTTAAAGTTCTTATTTATAAAGTTATTTCATTCCATATTATACACTATTTAAATGTATAAATATTAACAGAAAAAACCTACTAATGTTAGATATAGCTAATGTTAAAAATTATACATAAAAGTCGATATACAAAATATTATCAACAATATTATAACTTACGTACATTTTTAAATAACAATAATATTATTTGTTTGAACCCGTGTGTTACACGGGACTTTAGCCTAGTTTATTAATAAAACAATATCTTTAGTGCTACATGTCATTATCTTAGGCCTCTATTTATTTCATTTTCCGCCTAAACATGTATCTATCCTTATTCTTAGTCATTGTTCATTTGAAATTACAAAGGGATTTTTTTCCTTAAATAGTGTATATAGAAAATTAATTTACGAAAATAGATGTTTAAGAGAATGTTTCTTTTACACACTATAATGCTATTGGTGAAATTTAGTTTACTCTAAAATAATATAATTTAAAGAGGGTCAAGTACAAATGTTAATAAAATTATAAAATCGTTTGTTCATATGTCATATTTAAAAAACAGAAAATTTTTCTAGAAATTAATTTTGATTTTTTAATTAATTAAGACTTAATTTTAAATCGTCTTTTTATGTAGAAATGTTGAATTTTTTTCACTATAATTTTGTTTTACTTTCACACAAAAGTAGGCACATTTCTTTTTTATCTTTTTAAAAATATATATTTTTTGAAAATGTTACTGAGTAACTTAAAAGATATAATTAGAATAACTATTTTTAATTAAAAAAATACATTCTTTAAAATTGTTTAATAAAAATATCATGATGAAACAAAAAAAATTACTGGTTTATTTTTTTTAAAAGTATAAATATAATCCTCAATCTATACTTATTGATAAAACAATATATTTAGTGTCACGTGTTATTTTCTTAGACCTCCATTGATTTGATTTTCACCCTAAAAATGTATCTATCTTTATTCTTAGTCATAGTGTATTTAAATAAAATCAACTATTGCTATAATTACAAATGGAGTATTTTTCCTTAAATAGTGTATCTAGAAAACTATGTTAGTATCCCGTGTAATACACGGGTTGTATAAATAAATATTAAATAGTTAGTAATAGAAATTTTTGAAATTATAAACCAATATCTTGAGATATGATATTATTAAAATTACGTACGAGTAAAGAATTTAAATAATAAACAACAACATCATTTTAAACATTTATTTTATTTTTTTATATTTTTTGAAAGTAAATTTAAAAAATTTAGTTCTATTTTTATAAAATTTCTTATGAAAAGTTTGAATTTTAATCACTTTTGTTTCATTAAAAATTTATTTTTAACAACCCAAGTTTTAAAATATTTCTTAGTTTTAAAAAAGTTTGATGTTTTAGAAAAAAAATCTTATTTATTAAAACATTATTTATTTAGAAATTAGATTTATAAAAAGATCTCTTTTCTTAATTAAAAAAAATTATTTTTAATTTTAAAATGAATAAATAAAATTATTAGTAGTTAATACAATTATTTATTAGGAGAGAGAAGCGAGAAACTATAATTTACAAGCTCTATCATTGCGCCACGTGTCATCAAAAAAACCTTTTTTACCTTTTTTATTAGTATATATAGATTTGTTTACCAAAATAGATGTTTAAGGGAATTTTATTCGTTTTCTCACTATAATGTTATTAGTGAAATTTATTTTACTCTAAAATAATATTATTTAAAAGTGTCAAGTACAAAGTTAATAAAATTATAAAATCATTTGGTTCATATGTCGTAATTGAAAAACAAAATTTTTTTCTAAGAGTTATTTTTTAATTAACTAAGACTTAATTTTAAATTGTTTTTTCATGTAGAAAAGATGAATTTTTTTACTATAGTTTTGTTTCAATTTCACACAAAAGTAGGCACATTTCCTTTATCTTTATAAAAATATATTTTTTTAAATGTTACTAAGTAACTTAAAAGATATAATAAGAATAACTATTTTTAATAAAAAGATACATTTTTTAAAATTGTTTATCAAAATATATGTTTAATGGAATGTTTCTTTTTCTCACTAAATGCTATTCATGAAATTTATCTTACTCTAAAATAATATTATTTTAAAAAAATTATAAAATCATTTGGTTCATATGTCGTAATTAAAAAACAGAAAATTATCTAAAACATATTTTTGTTTTTTTAATTAACTACGACTTAATTTTAAATCGTCTTTTCATGTAGAAAAATTGAATTTTTTCATTATAATTTTGTTTCAACTTCACACAAAATTAGTCACATATGCTTTTTATATTTTTCAAAAAATATATTTTTTTGAATTTTTATTTAAATAGCTTAAAAGATGTAATAAGAAAAACTATTTTTAATAAAAAATACATTCTTTAAAAATATTTAATATAAATATTATGATAAAACAAAAAAAGTTAATGGTTTATTTTTTTTATTTTTCAAACTATATTTTAAAAAAGTTACATAAACCATTTAATTTCTAAAAAGAATCTTTTCTATATAAAAATACGTATTTTATAAGGAGACGTTAAAAAAATACTGATGACAGATGCTAAACGTTATTGATAAGGTTTTAAGAAAATCTTTATAAAAATAACTACAAAACTTTTTTCAAAATCATGACAGATGCTAAATTAGTTTTTATTTTATTTAAACTTTATATTTTTAACGTTACATAAATAATATTATTAGATACAGAAATAATTTAACCAATAATATTATAAATAAGAAAAATTAACTTTCCACTAAAAACCCACTTTGGTAAATAATTTTGAAAACACTCATTTTGTTTAATTATTTTTCTACCAACACTACATTGTAAAAAACTCATTACAAAGGGCATTTGTGATGGTTTCAAAATAAAACCCTGAAATAGATTGCAAGTTATAGTTGAACAAGTTGACTTTATCCGTACAAACATATAATATAATGAGTTTTTACAGGTTGTATTACACTAAAATTATGAATTAAAACGTGTTGGATTCTTGCTTATTGAAACAATCAATTAAAGGTTTTCCTAATTTACTCATCCTATGCAAATGAGAAGAAACCCCATACGCATCTTCTACTTCGAAACGATTTTAGATATTTCATCAAATAAATGGTCTCAAATAATCAATTTAGGGTTTCGATTTCCTCAAATCATGATATCGATTTTCAAATGGAAAGATGAACTATTTCATATTATTTTCAATTTATAAGCATCACATGGTTTCAATTTACCCCAAATCACGTTATGTTTCAAGTTCAACTCACCGGTCCTTTTACGTCTTCATTGATCTATATTATATCATTTACACCCCAAGTTTTAAATCACAACAAATTTTCTGCAAAGTTTCAATTCAATGCTCACATTTACAAATCTCGATTGCAACAGTTGCAGTGGTCCGTACGATTCAAGAATTTGGATTTTGATTCCAAGATAAGTTTTGTTAGTTTGGTTTTTTTACATCAATTTGTAGATTTGTGTTTTTGTTTATAAAAAGGATGAAACTTTGATTTAGTTTTAATTGATGTAAGCATGAAACAAATTTATATTTTGGTTAACAAAAAGAGAAAGTTGCATAAATGGTTCATATGGTTTAATCAAATTGTATGTTTGGTCCCCAATATTAAAAATTATAAAGATAGTCCAAACTTTTGTGTAATTATTGCATGGTTCCTAACACCGATTCAAGCTCTATGTTATATTATCTCGAGTTACAAGTAGACATGAATATAATTATTAATATTAGACAATGATGGTAAAATTACAAACAAAAAATCAATTTTTATATACAAAGAAGTTTTTGGATGTTTATGAATGTTCTCATGTTTAATATAATTTGTTTATTACCTAAGTTGTTATTTATAATTGTTGGGTATTCTACCTAAAAAGAAATTAAAGATTTCTAATATTATTGAAGTTGAAGACTTGAAGAACAAAAGCAACAAAAATATTAGTCTAGGGTTTACTTTGTAATTATTGTAATTGCTAGATTAGTATAAATAGCAACATATATTATCATCTGTAGGATGAATGGTTCAACACCAAAATGCGTGTGAATTAGTTCCATCACCAACAACATCATATCATCATCCTTCATGGATGATGATTTCATCATCAAATCAATAAACAACAAGAATTAAATAATTTTGTGTTCATCATTATTGTATTTTAGCATCTCATCATCAAATTTTGTTCTTATCAATTTGAATCCTAAGATCCAAGCTCAACGATCCCGTTCAAATCGGGAACACACAATTGGTATCAGAGCTGGAGTTGATGGATTCATATTGATTTTGATGAAATTTCATGGTTGGATTGCAACTTGTTGAAGATCTGAAGAAAGCAATTTCATCATCAATCCATTCAACAATACAAGATCCGATGCACACAATGCAAGAAATAAAAGTTTGTAGGCTGCAATATGCGGCTGCTGAACCAAAGAGGCTGCCGAATTAGGGATGCCCTAATTAGGGTTGCCGAACCAAAGTGGCCTTTGCGGCCACATTAGGGATGCCGAATTAGGGTTTGCAACCTAGGGTTGCAAATGGGCTCGTAAACACCATTGGGTTTGTCACTTGGGCTTCATCATTAAAACAAAAAGAAAAGGTGGACCCGGATTTATTTGTTTAGGCCGCCAACATCAAAAAGAAAAGGTGGACTCGGATTTAATTGTTTGGGCCGCCAACATCAAAAAGAAAAGGTGGACTTGGATTTATTTGTTTGGGCCGCCAACATCAAAAAGAAAAGGTGGACTCGGATTTAATTGTTTGGGCCGCCAACATCAAAAAGAAAAGGTGGACTTGGATTTACTTGTTTGGGCCGCCAACATAAAAAAATGAATTAGGGTTTTAGCTTAAAGCTATGAAAGCAAGCTATAACCACAAATCAAAAACAAAAAACAATAAAAATTGGTTGTTCTAAAGTTTGAAGATCTCGCTTCCGCATCAATAACAACATTCTTAGATTTGAACAACTATTCAACAAAATCAACATCAAGCTTCAATTTACATCGGAAATCTACAATTTAGGGGGAGTATTGTTGGGTATTCTACCTAAAACGAAATTGAAGATTTCCAATATTATTGAAGTTGAAGACTTGAAGAACAAAAGCAACAAAAATATTAGTCTAGGGTTTATTTTGTAATTATTGTAATTGCTATATTAGTATAAATAGCAACATATATCATCCATATAAAGATGAATAATTCTCCACCAAGCGTGGGAATTAATTTCATCAACAATATCATTATATCATCATCCTACGTGTATGATGATTTCAACATCAAAACAATAAACATCAAACATTAAACACATTGTGTTCATCATGTTCTTCATCATCATTATTATTATTTTGGCATCTAATCATTCAATTTTATTATTATCAATATGAATCCTAAGATCCAAGCTCAACGATCCCGTTCATATCGGGAACACACAATAATTTTATTTTATTTCGTGTTATACACTATTTAGATTTATAAGCATTGATAAATAAAAGCTACTAATATTAGATATTAGATGAGTTTAAAAAGTTAAACATAAAAAGCGATATGCAAAAATATTAACAAATAAATTATAACTTACGAATATTATAAATCAAAAATAATTTTTATTGATTGAATCCGTGTATTACACAGGTTTTTAGTCTAGTGTATATATATGAAATTATAATTTTCCGTATATGTTATATTATATATTATTTAGTTATCTTTATTATAACTATATATATAAACATAGAGGGAGATTTCATTAAAAAATATATTTTGTCTAATAAGATTGAAAAATGATCTTTGCCTTTTATTTTTTAATCAATGACAAAGATGATAATGTTTAAATAAAAAGGTGTAAGGGTATTCAACCACTTTTTTATTACTTTTTTCGAGTTTCCTTAATTTTTGTAAATGTTTATAACTTTTTCATGCTAGATTATTTTTTAAAACAAATTGGATCATAAAATCAAGCATTTTTTCCTCTTTAAATTGAGTATAGTATTGCTCTATTTTTTTTACCAAAAAAACAAATTCTGTGAAATTGTGTTGCATTTTAACGTTTTTGTGTTGTATTTCATAAAAACAACATAGAATTGTGTTGTTTTATGTTAAACAACATAGTTTTGTGCTTTTTACGTCAGACAACACAATTTTGTGCTGTTTTACGTCAAACAACACAGTTTTGTGTTGTATTGCGTAACATGTTCTATGTTATTTTGCGTCAAAACAACAAAATATCATGTGTTTTTTCTGTGATTTATTATCTTATTTCATCAAAATAGTACAGAACTGTGTTGTTTTGCGTCAAACAACACAGTTTTGTGCTATATTACGTCTTTGTTTTATTTTATAAAACGCAACACATATTTCGCGATAGCCAAATATTGATGCGAGCGACGTGAGACCTTGAGGTGGCAACACGTTGATATGGTTGGTGGATTTAGAGTTCTACAATTACTTATATTTGGGGTTGTTAGAAAAGAGTGAAAAGCTTTGCTTGAGATTAGAGATGTAAGAATATGTACTACATTTTGTTAGAAAAATGTTAGTGCAGGACCGTTTAAGGGCTTAAACACAATTACAACACAACAACACAATGAGGAGAATAACTAAGCTCTAATCAAACAGTGAACTGGGTAACCAAAGTGATACAAAGAACACAAGTAAAGCAAGAGACAGAACAAGAGAGTATGGGTTTCAAGGAGGCAGTATATTGCTTTCTCAAGTTCTTTTACAAGTGTTACAAAGCATAAAGAAAAGATACAAGAACTTGAAATACTTATACTACAACCTACAGCCGGCTATACTTTGAAAGCCAGCTGGATACAATTGACTAGACACTAACAAAATCAATTGTAGGATCAAAAGGCATATCTGCCTTTTGACCTTGTGACTATGACATGCCATAGCTCACATCCTTATACAATACAAAAAGGATAAAGTACATAAAGTGGAAACTTGAATACTCAAGACCTCAATGTACAGTTACCAAAAGCAAGACCCTTTTCACCAACTCATGTAAGTTGGTGACTTTACAGAGATGCAGTGGAAAAGGTGCTTTATGGAACAGTACATCAGATAAAGCATGTGTACTAAAAGTCTTCGGAAGAAATCTGTCTTCATAGGATGAGGCTTCGGAAGACTTTGTCTCTGAAGCTTCGGAAGACTTCATGTTTGGCTTCGGAAGATATTGGTCTTGGCTTCGGAAGATTTTACACTTAGAGTATTTTCTAATGCTTTGTGTAAAACTTCCGAAGCATTCTTCACTTCAGTACTTAGTGCATGTTGCTGAGACACTTAGGCTGTTTTGGGTTGCATCAGACTTCAGGAATCCTTACAAACTCCCCCTAGGCTGATGCTACCAAAACACTTGGAAGATCTTCAAATGTTGGTAGTCTTCAGTACAATCAGGACCATTCCTTTCTTCATGAGATGGTCAGGATCATCAAGACTTTCATAGTATCTTCTCATCTCAAAGAGATCATGCAGAGGTAAGTTGATTATGTCTTGCCATGAGTAGACATTCTCAACACCTTGATCTCTGATAACAGTCCATCTCTCTGGATTGGTAGAGTAAGTCCAGGACAAGATGGGTGTCTCACTAGTTAGAGGAGCCACTTGAATAGGAGTTGATTGGGCTGCCTCATCATGCACTTCCTCAGGTTGATCTGATTCACCCTGAGGTGCAGAGGTAGATGACTTTGGCTTCTTCTTCTTAGTCTTTGGTTTAGAAGCCATCCTCTTCTTCCTCTTGGTTGTCTTTAACTGAGAAGACTGGTCTGCAGCACCATGTTGATCATCAGTGTCTTTCTCAGTTGGGTGTTCCTCCCTCACAGGTTCAGAAGGAGAGGGAGTTTGACCCTGCCTAGGATCAGAAGATGAAGCTTGCTGGGGCTCAGCTGGAGGTGTTGGTTGAGGTGTCTCAGGTTGTTCAAACTTGACCTCCACTTCAGGTGGGACTTGACTTGGAAGAGAGTGCAAGTCAATGAGTTCTCCACTTTTAATCTTCTGCTTGATCACCCTAATATGCTCATCCATGGTGGATAGAGACATGAGGCCAAGTCTCCTTCCGGAGAATCCATACAGCTTCAAGAAGCTCACCATTCTTTGTCTGTCAGCAGACTTCTTTGCATTCTTTTGAATGATGGCCCTTGACTTTGCAGCTTCTTCCCTTAGTTTCCTTTTGGTTGTCTTTCTTTCCTTGACTAACTCAAGCTCAAGTTGCTTTAAATACTCGAACTCAATGAAGTCATAGGACAAAGGGAGAAGTGCATCTGCCTGATAGAAGCCTGTGGCACTCAGGTAGTTGATCATCTTGATCCTATCTTCCTCTTTATCTACCTGAGGTTCTTGTGGAGCCACATCTTCCTGTGCAGGACTTTCTTGAACTGGTGAGAGAGTAGGAGCATGCTTGTAAAGTCTTTTCTGTCTCTTCTCCTCTTTGAGTTGGAGAAGTATCATTGCATCCTCTTTCTCCTTCAACTCTCTTGACACTTCTCTGTCAGCCAGTTCATTTAGTTCTTCTAAGGGGAGGGAGATGATCTCATCAATGTCATAGTTCCTGGTCTGTAAGTAGGTAATCCTGACTGCCCTTAACTCATCATCTTGAGTATTTGGTCTGGGAGCAGCCCTGATTGCAGCTTGCATGAAGCTAGATGACCCAGTGGAACTTTCTCCCCTTAGTCTCCTTTTCCTCTCTCTCTCTTCCTCCTCAATTTCCTCAGGAGTCATTATCCTTTTCCCTTTGTCACCAACAGACCTTTGTGACTCAGGGTGGATTGAAGCTTGGCCTTCATTGCTTGGAGTAGCTTCCATGCTCTGGCCAGAGAGAGGCTGAGAAACACCTTCACCAGCAGGTGTCTCAGATGGAGTTTGGACCTCAGCAGCAGTTGTTGATGATGAGACAGGGGTCTCAGGTTCTGTCACTGGGCCTTCAGTCAAGGTTTCCCCTATGAAACTAATCTTAGGGTCCACCTCAACATCCAGTTGACCGATGACATTGCCTGATTGCCTAAGTCTCCTTCTTAGAGAGAACTCTGCAAGGATCCTGTCTTGGATTCTTTGAGCCAGCCTGTCAGCTTGTCTTGAATTGCTTGGATTGACAAGTGGCAAGTTGACTAGATCCAGTCTTTCATAAAAGCTCAGGCTTTGGAATTGAAAAACTTCTTGTTGGCCTTGAACTCTTTGAAGTATGAGGGCTCTCCTGTCATCATCATACCTCCACCTTATGATGTGATTGCCAGTTCCTAGTGGTAGAGATGAGACAGCCCTTGGTATACCTTCCTCAAAGAGACTCCTGATGAGAGAGTCTATAGAGTCCACATTAATGTGAACTTGAGGAAGTTGCTGAGAATGCACAACGCAAGTGAGGATGGTGAGTCCTCTATGTCCATTCTCTCTGAAGAACTCCCAGGTTCTGTGGTTGTAACAACTTTCTCCCCCTTTTTGGTAGCATCACCCACTTGCATAGGTGAGCTGGAGGATAAGTCAATCACTTCCACAGGTTCTTGTGTTCCTGGTTGAGCTCTCCTTAAAGGTCTCCCAGCTAGTTTTTCCTGCAGATATGAAATCTGGAGTTGCTGATCATTGACCCTGTTTTGCAGGGTAGTCACCTGAGATTCCAAGTGACTAACCTTAGAGACTAAGTAGGTGCATGTTTTTGACAGTTTTTGCACCTTTAGCCTCAAATTCCCCTCATCTTCATCAGAAGATTCATTGGGGGATGAGATGATTGGACCAAAGTCCTCTCTCTCACCACCAGCTTGAGTTTCTTGGCTGCTGGTTTTCCTCTGCTCACTGGCAGCCTCAGTTGAGATGCCAATAGGCTGAGTTGCCATGGTTGAGGTCTTAATGATGTAATCACTTTCAAAAGTGAGAGCCTCTTCCATATGGACATCCTGAACAGGTTCAGAAGTGTCCACCTCAGTAATAGGTGACTGATGGGGGATGGACTGAGGAGAGTCAGAGGTACTCATCTCTCTTTGAGTAGGGGAGGAGAAGAGAGACTCATGGTACTCACTGAATCCTAAGTCTTCATCAGTGTAAAAGGATAGGTTGGGAATTGGTTGGTTGAGATCCAAAGGCTGGGGATGGTAGCTGTCCCCTGAAGGTTGTCCACTTGAGTGTTGAGACTCAGAGTGAAGGCTTAAGGTTGTTGGGCTATTGAGCTCATCAGGGTGAGCTTGAGGAACCTCAGCCCTGATAGGTGAAGTAATGGGAGTGGTTTGCTCCTCAGGAGAAGTGGGAGCTCTAGTGTCCACTTCTTCCTGTAAGGTTGAGTATTTAGGGGCCTGCACAGACTCAATAGTCTGAGCAGGGGTTCGTTTGGATTTTCTGTGGTAGGTGAGGGTGATTTCTGGTCTTTTTAATGGTAGGGACAAAAGAGGTGTGGGTTCAACACTAGCTTGTGTTGCTAGGTTGTCACCTTGAGCAATGAGCTCTAACATTTTTGCGACTAGGGCTGTTTCTACCCCAGAGAAGCCTACAGTTGGCTTCTTCATTATTTTAAAAATGCCGGGCTTCATCTGTCCCAATTTAAGAATATTACCTGTTTCCCTCAACTGTGAGCCCAGTTCACAGTTGAGAATGTGTTGAACATATCTAGGAAACATGTAATACTCTAAGGAGTCTAAGTTTGCAAGTAAATTAGTATAGACAAATTGTGAATACCTGATGTTGATGTGTTTGGTCCTTGAGTGCTGCACAGGGTTCTCAGTGATAGAGATAGCACTATTGTTGTCTATGTGGATAGGAGTCTCTTTGAAGTTAAATCCATAGTCCAGCATCTGATTTTGAATCCAAAGCACTTGAGCACAGCAGCTTGCAGCAGCAATGTATTCAGCCTCAGCAGTTGATGCAGACACACAGGATTGTTTCTTGCATTGCCATGAGACCACCCTTCCACCAAGGAATTGACATCCCCCAGATGTAGACTTTGCAGTCATATTGCAACCACCATAATCACTATCTGTATAGGCATACAGATTGAAATTTGGATTCTTTGGATACCATAGACCAAGTGTTGAAGCACCTTTGAGGTATCTTAAAATCCTTTTCACAGTGATTAAGTGAGACATCTTAGGGTTGGCTTGATATCTTGCACAAATACATGTAGCAAACATGATATCAGGCCTGCTAGCTGTAAGATACATAAGAGACCCAATCATAGCCCTGTATAAATGCTCATCTACACACTCCCCCTCAAGATCTGGACCAAGGGAGTGGTTTCTGGCTATGGGTGTCTTAGCAATCTTACAATCAGTCATATTGAACCTCTTGAGTATGTCTTGAACATACTTTGACTGACTTATGAAGATGCCATCTTCAACCTGCTTCACTTGAATTCCCAGAAAGAAGTTGAGTTCTCCCATTGAACTCATCTCAAATCTGTCTTTCATCAGCTTCTCAAAGTCTTTGCAGAGCTTTGGATTAGTTGAACCAAAGATGATGTCATCAACATATACTTGAACCAGCAATAAGTCATTTCCCTGTCCTTTGATGAAGAGAGTTCCATCTATAGTACCTCTTCTGTATCCATGCTTGCAGAGATACTCAGATAGTGTCTCATACCACTTTCTGGGTGCCTGATGCAGCCCATAAAGAGCTTTGTCAAGCTTGCAGACATAATCAGGATGATCAGGGTCTACAAAACCAGGTGGCTGTTTGACATAAACCTCCTCATCAATCACTCCATATAAGAAAGCACACTTTACATCAAGTTGGTAGACCTTGAAGTTCTTGGATGCAGCAAATGCCAGGAATATCCTAACAGCTTCTAGTCTTGCTACAGGAGCAAAGACATCAGTGTAGTCAATCCCTTCTTCTTGTGTGTATCCTTGAACAACTAGTCTTGCCTTGTTCTTGATGATGATTCCCCTATCATCCTTCTTGTTTCTAAAAACCCATTTGGTACCAATGGTAGTCTTCCCATGAGGAAGAGGACAAAGGTTCCAAACTTTTGCCTTTTGAATTGAAGCAGCTCTTGTTGCATAGCTTCAACCCAACTTCCATCCTTTAGAGCTTCATCAACTTTCTTGGGCTCTATCTGAGATAAGAAACAAGAGTGAAGACAAACATTTGCTTCATGGGTTTGTCCTCTTGTTCTTACCCCTGTGACAACATCTCCAATGATGTTTGTGGTGGGGTGAGACTTGTGGATCCTTAGCTGAGGGATCACAGCAAGTTGTTGAGAAATATCTAAATTTGAGAAATTTAAATCTGGTCTTGAAGATTCACCTTCCACATTATCACACTTATCAAGATTAACTTGATCCAATGAGTGTGAGACATCATTGATGTTGTCATCTATGGTATGGTTATTAGCATCAAGGAATTCCTGATCACTATCACCATCACCATTGTTGTCTTCTACAAGTGAGGTATCTTTATCTGGTTGAGAGGCCTCTGAGCTGGAATTTGAAGGCATGCCAGATGTATCAGCTGAATTTGTCATTGTTGTGCTGATAGAAACCTCATTTGCTGAAGTAGTTCCAACTGGAGCTGAAGATGTATGAGTTGAAGGTCTTCCTAGCTCAAATCTTGGATCAGGATCACCTGTATTTAGATTTTCTGCAGATCCTGAAACATGCTCACAAGATTTGTTAAAACAGTTGGTAACTAAATCAAGATCAAACAGCCAATCCGGACCAGAACCAGCCACACAAGGAGTGTGCTCATTGAAAGTCACATTGGCTGACTCCTCAACAATTCTAGTTCTGAGATTGTATACTCTATAAGCTTTAGCTTGAGAAGAGTATCCAATGAAATGTCCATCATCTGATTTCTCAGCAAACTTGGCAATTTGATCTTTGGTATTCAAGATGGTGCAGGGACATCCAAATGACCTGAGAAAACCAATGAAAGGTTTCCTCTTGTGCCAAAGTTCATAAGGAGTCTTACCATGTGTCTTAACTACTAAAACTCTGTTTTGCACATAGCAAGCAGTATTGACTGCCTCTGCCCAGAAGGTGATAGGCAGTTTAGAGTCAGACAACATAGTTCTTGCAGCTTCAATAAGTGTCCTGTTTCTCCTCTCAGCAACTCCATTTTGCTGAGGAGTCCTGGGAGCACTATATTGTCTTGTAATACCTTTTTCATCACAAAATGCATCAAGGATTTGGTTCTTGAATTCAGTTCCCTGATCACATCTTATGGTTTTGACCTTGTGATCACATTGATTCTCAACTTTTAAGATGAAATTCTTCAGAATCTCAGGGGTTTCATCCTTAGTTCTAAGGAAAAAGACCCAAGTGAATCTTGTAAAATCATCTGTGATCACCAGACAGTAAGAGGTCCTTCCTAAACTCATTACACTGGTGGGGCCAAAGAGATCCATATGTAACAAGTGTAGGGGAGTAGTGATGGAGTTCTTTTCCTTAGGCTTGTGAGATACTTGTGTTGCTTCCCTTTCAGGCATGCCACACAATGATCATCACTAGTAAACTCTTTCTTTGGCATTCCAGTTACCAGATCATGTTTAATTAATTTATTCATGTTCTTAAAGTTTACATGGCACATTCTTTTATGCCATAGGAAAGACTCATCACTATTTGCTTTAGATAGAAAGCATGAAACTTCTCCTGAGGGAGATGTTTCTTGCAAATCCATCTTGTACATGTTCCCTTTCCTGGGGGCTCTGAGCAGGATATGCTCATGAGGAATGACCACACCAGGTTTGAGAACAATGCACTCATGCTCAGTAAAAGCATGTTATGACTCTGATCACAAAATTGGGATACACTCAGAAGATTGTACCCAAGCTCCTTAACAAAGTTTACCTTCTCAATGCTGAGCTTACCATTTGTGACCTTGCCCCTTCCAGAAATGTAACCACCTTCATCTCCTCCAAAAGCAACTGGTCCTCCATCAATTCTCTCAAAATTATGGAGTAGAGACCTATTGCCTGTCATGTGCCTGGAACAGCCACTGTCAATTATCCAGACATTCCTGTTGGTCTTGAGCTGTTCCTGCACAGAGAAAATGATTAGTTACATTTGGAAACCCAAGCCTTACTTGTCTTGGGCTCATTAACAGTAATAGAAGGTAATGCAACAGTAATAGATCCTATGGTTGTACTATGGGGATCTTCAGCTGTTGTTGATGGAGAAACCTCAGTCATTTGGTCTTTCTTAGACTTCCACACCACCTTTGGAGTCTTGGACTTGACCTTCAAAACCTTAGAAGCTTTTGGAACTTCACAAGTTTTGATGACTGATCCTTCGGAAGAATCTACAGTCACTGCAGCAGACTTTAGTGCTTCGGAAGAACTCCTTTCTTCCGAGACCAATTTTGCTTCCGAAGGTAATTTTCCACTTCCCTTCTTCTTTGATTTGGAGCTTCCGAAGGAAACAAACTTTCCTTCCGAAGCTTGAGACTTCTTGAGACTCTTTGAAGTCTTTGTTTTAGTCATGTGGACAGTACTTTTAGGATTGTATGGGCAATCCTTAGCAATGTGAGAAGTACTTTCACACATAACACATAACATTTTCTTCTTCAAAGAAGTCTCCCTTTGAGAGCAAGACTGGCTTTGGTCACATCCCTTCTCCACCTTCATCTTGGTAGATGCTGAGACAGTTCCTTTGGGCTGTGAACTGTTCTTGGAGTTTGATGGTCCAGGCTGTGCAGCAGTGGTACACAGCAGCTCAGTCTTCTTCTTAGCACTGAGATGATTTGAACAAGAACCATGACTCTTAGCTGAGGAGTCTTGGTTGATGTCTTCAGTCCTTACTACTTTGAAACCTGCAGAGATAAAAACTTGTTTCTGCTTAGCATCAAAAGTAGCCTTGATTTCTTGAGCCTTCTTTGCCTTTCTTTTGCTCTTTCTGATCAAGTTCTTTCTTTTGGACTTGGTCATCACAGTTGATTTCTTCTCCTCAGAAGGATAGTGGCCCTTGGAAGATCCTCTTCTTCACTCTTCTCAGAGGAATTCTTCACTATCACTTCTTCATCATCCTCACTTACAGGATCTATGAGAGGAAGCTCATCTTCACAAGTTCCACACCTAGGAGATCTCACAGACAAGATTGTGTGTGGAGGAGCTATCTCATTTGATCCTAGTCCCTGTCTATTTTGATAACAAACCTTGTTGTGCAGGGATGAGGATATCATGTTCTTGAAGGTCTCTTCTTCAAGAACACTCTTCTCTGCCTTGGCTTTGCTGATCACAAGCTCAGCCTGGCACTCAGTTAACTTAGTGATGAGATCTTGGATCTGAGTTCTGAAATCTGTATGTTCATGTTTTAGTACTGAAATGGTTTTCTCCAAGTCCTCTATCTTTAACTTGTAATCATTTTCAGACTTTCTAAAATCAGATTTTAATATGTTTAATGACTCAAGATCAGATCTCATCTCTAGGTTATAGGACCTGTATCTATTTACTTTAGCAATGCATTCAGGGGAGCAAAGATGTTCCAATACCTTGGCTTCATCATGGTCAGCCATCAGTGCTTGGTTTGGAGAAGCATCCTCCACCTGAAAACTCCAGTCAAAGCCTCCTTCTTCAACAGCAACAGCAGCATGTTGCTTTGTCTTCTCAGCCTGAGGAGCTTTGTCAGTAAAATTTGGTCTGGGTTGTGTTTGGCCCCCATTTGCTTTAGGTGCCTTACACTCCCTGGCAAAGTGACCCATAAGGTTACAGTTGTAACACTTAACTTTGCTTTTATCCAGCCCAAACTTACTACTGGTAGCATTGCTTGGAAATCTTCTTCCTGTCCTCTTGTAGAACTTCTTGGCTCTGTGAGTGAGGAGAGCCATCTGCTGAACTATCTCCATGTATTCCAGGTCATCTGGATGGATACAGTCCAGGTCTTCAAGAGTGAAGAGATAATTCCCACAGCTTTCATCTGCAGACACAAAGGCTTGAGAAGAACTTGTCTCTTGGAATGGGCTTCCTTGAGTAAAGTTCTCCCTTGGTGTCTCCGGGAAGGTGATGAAAGGACCCTTTTGTGAGTTGTCAGGGTAGCATAAGAGATGATGCTGAGGTTCTATGCTGTCCCTTTCAACCACATGAAGGGCTGAACCCATTTGATTGTTGGAGTTGCCAGATGAACCTTGCATGTTCATCTCCATCTGGTATCCACTGAGAATCCCATACAACTCTGTAAGAGTAAGAGTCTTAAGGTTCTCAGTCCTCTTGATCACCACACAATAGTGTGTCCATTGCCTAGGAAGTGAGGACATGAACTTCCTTACAATGTCCCTGTTCTCAAGAGGAACTCCTCCATCCACTAGGGTATCCACAATCTCAACATACCTGAAGTATTGTTGGGTCATGGTCTCACCTGCTTTGAAGGTGAAATTTTCAAACTGCTGCTTCAGAAGATCTTTCTTGTTCTCCTTGGCTTCAGAGGAGCCTTCATACATCAGCTTCAGTGCATCCCACAGCTGTTTGGCTGTCTTGCACTTCTTAAAACCTCTGTATACAGAGTTTGGGAGAGCAGTCTGAAGAGCAGTCATGGCCTTCCTGTCAATCTCTACTCTTTTTCTATCTTCATCTGAGTAGTTGGCCACATCTTTAGGAATCATACCAGCACCAGTAGCAGAGGGGGTGCTGGGTATGAAAGGTCCATTCTCAACAGATTCCCACATTCTTGAATCAAGAGACCTGATGAAGCCTTCCATCCTCATGCACCAGGTGTCAAAATCATCAAGAGTGATCAGTGGGGATTTGTTCATGGTTCCAGTCTCCATATCAGTCTTAGAGATGGCAGCCATTTGAAGAGTTTAGCTTTTGTGTGTGTGAGGGATCCTAAGATGGTTAGATCTTATATCAAGAGCCTGGAAAGCTCTGATACCAATTGCAGGACCGTTTAAGGGCTTAAACACAATTACAACACAACAACACAATGAGGAGAATAACTAAGCTCTAATCAAACAGTGAACTGGGTAACCAAAGTGATACAAAGAACACAAGTAAAGCAAGAGACAGAACAAGAGAGTATGGGTTTCAAGGAGGCAGTATATTGCTTTCTCAAGTTCTTTTACAAGTGTTACAAAGCATAAAGAAAAGATACAAGAACTTGAAATACTTATACTACAACCTACAGCCGGCTATACTTTGAAAGCCAGCTGGATACAATTGACTAGACACTAACAAAATCAATTGTAGGATCAAAAGGCATATCTGCCTTTTGACCTTGTGACTATGACATGCCATAGCTCACATCCTTATATGTCACACCCCAACCATGACGGCGGAAACGTCGAAGTGTGAGGGTTAAGATTGTTCACAGCCACATAACGCTAAGTTAAAATATAAATGCCATTAACCAATTGTTTTTCAAACATCACAACCAACCACGTCTTACAAGAAAATAATAAACAAGAAAATGAATCCAAATGTTTATTTAAGTCTAGGTCCATATCCTAAGCTTAAGCATTTCTTCAATCATCATTAAGCTTGCACATTACCTGAAACATGTTGAAAATAAAGTCAACTAACAAGTTGGTGAGTTCTCATGGTTTTAAAGTACAATAAGTATATATCATGAGAAAGAATGTGGCAATTCTAGTCAATGGTCACAAGATAGTAAGTATATAGAACGAGCATAGTTACAATCAAACCTTGACTGAATAATATGAATAAGCATGATTAGCTAAGTGTATTTGGTTCCCTAGTGCACAAGCATACGGCTCCTAGGAGCCGGCAATCCCTCGGCTTTAGCACCAAATAGGCTTGTCAGGCCCAAAGATCTAAGACTTCGCCAGGCTAGTTATAGTTAATGATTGCACACGTATGTCACATCTCATATACAACTTAACATATTCAAATAACCACGACTATGTAAAGAATTGCACGTGCGTAATAAGTATCAAAGCGTGTATGAGTTTGTTTGTATAACCAACATGTTTCACCCCGAAAGGTGTAAAGTATATGTAAATGGGGCATAAGAACTCACATGATAATAAGAAGACTTGAAGATGAAATACGAATAACCACGAATAATATTTCCAACACAAACGTCACAAGGCACCTAAATAAGAATAAGGTAACGCGTTATAATTGGTTTGATGTTTAGTTATAATGGATTGAAATAGAGATTAACATCTATTTATTTTGTGTTATTAAGGTGAATTGAGTTTAATGGAATGATGATAATTAGATTTATTGCACGAAGGCGATTGTCTAATGTAAGGGAAAATTAATCGTACATTAAACCGGTCTATGTATGTTTTATTGATTGTGATAAATCAAGTAATAATTATATATCTATATGTATATATGTAAGTACTTAATCATTTATTTGACAATGTATATGTATATATTTTACAATGAATATATAAATGTATGAATATATGAATATATATATGTAAGTACTTAATCATTTTTATTATTTGACAATGTATATGTATAATGAGTATATATAAATGTATGCATATGAATATATGACTATATTTTACAATGTAAGTTAAGAATAGATGTATAAATAAATTATTTAAATTATTTGTTAATAGTTACATGTATATATATATATATACATATATATATATATACATGCATATGTTATAAATAATCACACAACATTGTTTTAAATTAATTTAAAGAAAATATCAAAGATGTATTTTGAATTTAAATAAAACTTTGATAAACAAAATAAATAACTAATTAAATAAATTCTGAATTTATAAATTCATTTTAGCATTTATTCAGAATTAATTTTCAGAAAAAAAGAGAAATTAATTAAAATAAAAATTAAGACATAATGTAAAAGAAAAAGGGAAAAGAAAATAACACAAAAAGAAAAAGGGGTTGCCCGGGGTCGAACCCGGGTCTCCCTTGGAGAATGGTAGTGCGGGAACCAGTGAACCAGGGCCATGGCCTTGGTTCACTTTTGGTTTGCTTTGTTTTTAAACATGGTTTCCCCGATTCCCCCAAATCCGATGAACCCTAGGTTCATTGGATTTAAAATTGACCCTCGATTCGCTGTTAATCAGCCGAATCATCATAGGGCTTTTGATCACTGGATCAAATCGAGTAGAATACAGGTTCTAATTACCTGTTTCGATTAGGCTTTGTGTGATTTCAAGGTCGACTCAGCTTCGGGTGTTCGCGAATTGGGGTTTTCCGAATCTGTGATTGTTTCGCAAAATTGATGGTTTAGGGAGTTTAGAGACCTCGAAATGAATCAGTAGAACCCTTTATATAGTGTCAATTCATTGGATTCGAGTGTATCATTCTCGGTTTGAAACCGCGTTTGAATTTACCAAAATAAGAGAAATCCGAGCTGTTAATTAGCTATGTCGATTGATTAATTGATTGACTAAGCCGCGTAGTAAGTTTTAGGTGTGATTAATTTGATTGAATTTCAGTTTTAGGCAAGATTTGATTGTGGTGTTTGACTCGGTTGATTCGAGGTTCGATTAGGAAGGTTTGCAATGAGTGGGAATTCAAATTGGGTAGGGATTTGAGTTCGAAACATGGGGCCGAGGGGGTTGGGGCGGTTTAATTGGATCAAATTGGTTTTGAAATGAGGTTTGGAGGCTTGCCGGAGCTCGGCCGGAGCTCGCCGGAGCCGGCAGCCGGAATATCGGGGGGGGGGGGGGGGTGGGGTTTGGTTTGGCAATTTTACACCAGCAGTCCCTGAAGTTTGGGCTGTTGGTCGAATGTTTTATTTGCTTTTTAAGTTTAGAAATTTGCAGAACACCCCCCTGGATTTTAATTTAAGAATATTTTTATTATTAATACTATTATTATTGTTATTATTATTATTATTAGTATTACTAAAATTATTATTATTATTATTATTATTATTATTATTATTATTATTATTATTATTATTTTTATCATTATTATTATTATTATTATTATTTATTATTGCCATCATTATTATTATAATTGTAATTGTCATTATTATTATTATTATTATTATTATTAAAGAATTAAACTTTACTAACGAAGCCATGCACAAACATAAATAGATAATGACGGAAAATACAGGATGTTACAGTCTCCCCAACTTGAATTAATTTCGTCCCGAAATTACAATAACGAAAGTTACAAAAATAACTCAGGGTAAGTCTTCTTCATATGATCTTCGCGCTCCCAAGTGAATTCCGCTCCCCGCTTGTTTTCCCACCGAACCTTTACTATTGGGGTCGTAGAGGTTCTAGTCTTCTTCATAATGCGATCCATGATTTCGACGGGTTTCTCAACGAAATGTAGGGACTCGTTGATCTGGATGTCTTCCAATGGTACATACAAGTTATCGTCGGCCAAACACTTCCTCAGGTTCGAGACGTGGAAGACCGGGTGAATTCCACTAAGGTCAGAGGGAAGTTCTAGTTTGTAGGCCACTTTCCCGATTCTTTTCAGAACCCTGAAAGGTCCTACAAACCTCGGAGCTAACTTACCTTTCCTTCCAAAGCGAACCACACCCTTCCACGGCGAGACCTTGAGAAGGACCATCTCCCCAACTTGGAATTCTAGCGGCTTGCGACGTTTATCGGCATAGCTCTTCTGTCGACTCCTAGCCGTTTCCAAGTTCTTGCGGATAATAGCAACCTTATCGGTCGTCTCTTGTATGAGTTCGGGACCGGTGATAAGATTTTCGCCCATGTCGGTCCAGCAAATCGGTGAACGACATTTACGACCATAAAGTGCTTCAAACGGTGCCATTTGGATGCTCGAATGGTAACTATTGTTGTAGGAGAATTCTGCGAGTGGTAGGTGTGTATCCCAGTCACCACCAAAATCGAGAACACAGAGACGCAACAAGTCTTCCAGAGTTTGGATCGTCCGCTCGGTTTGACCATCGGTTTGGGGATGGTAAGCCGTACTTAAATCCAATTGCGTACCCAGAAGTTCTTGCATAGAAGACCAGAAGTGAGAAGTGAAACGAGCGTCTCGGTCGGATATGATATGAAGGGGCACACCATGACGGCTTACGATCTCGTCGATATAAATCCGAGCTAGTCTTGATGTCTTATACGTGTCGCGTATGGGTATGAAATGTGCCGACTTGGTCAATCGGTCGACGATTACCCATATGCTATCGTGCCCACGAGGTGTCCGAGGTAGTTTGGTTATGAAGTCCATGGATATATGTTCCCATTTCCACATGGGAATTTCGGGCTGTTCGAGCAATCCACTTGGGCGTTGGTGCTCCGCTTTAACCTTCGTGCATGTAAGACATTTAGCGACGTACGTTGCTATGTCCCGTTTCATTCCGGGCCACCAATATTGACTCCGCAAGTCCATGTACATCTTATCGGAGCCCGGGTGAATTGAATAGCGAGTCTGATGTGCTTCATTCATGATAATGGCTCGAAGGTTATTGTGTTTGGGGATCCAGATTCGGTTCGCGAAATATATCAACCCATTGGCTCTTGCTTCCAGTTGGGCCACAAGATTGGGCTCAAGTTCATCTTTCATACTCTCCTCACTTTGTACTGCTTGCTGGGCTTCTCGAATGCTTGACTCTATGTCACACTCGATCCTCAAGTTTTGTAGCAACACTGTAGTATTGTGAACATCAAGTCGGACTTCTGTATCAAACTCTCCCAATGTATCGAACCACTGTCGACGGTCGCGAATTTCTTGAACGGAGACCATCTTTTGGTGTGTCTTCCTACTCAATGCATCGGCTACGACATTTGCCTTGCCGGGGTGGTATCGGATGTCGCAGTCGTAGTCACTAATTAGTTCCACCCAGCGACGTTGCCTCATATTGAGATCCTTCTGATTGAAGACATGTTGAAGGCTCTTGTGGTCCGTGTATACTATACATTGCGTGCCGTATAGATAATGCCTCCAGATTTTTAAGGCAAAGACCACCGCTCCGAGCTCGAGATCGTGCGTCGTGTAGTTTACCTCATGAACCTTCAATTGTCTCGAGGCATAAGCTATGACCTTTCCTCGTTGCATGAGGACACAACCAAGGCCTTGTTTCGACGCATCGCAGTATACCGTGAAGTCGTCATTTCCATCCGGTAGAGCCAGGATAGGAGCATTACATAACTTATGCTTTAATGTCTCGAACGCCTCTTCTTGTTCGGCTTTCCACACGAAGGGCTGGTGTTTCTGGGTCAGGAACGTGAGTGGCTTTGCGATTTTTGAGAAATTGGCAATGAATCGTCGGTAATACCCGGCTAGACCAAGGAACGATCGAATTTCTGTTGGAGTCGTGGGAGCACTCCAATTTCTAACGGCTTCAACCTTCGCCGGGTCGACGTGAATTCCTTGGCTATTCACAACGTGTCCCAAGAATTGTACTTCTTCCAGCCAGAACTCGCATTTCGAAAACTTCGCGAACAGTTGTTCCTTCTTCAACAGATTGAGGATTTGACGAAGGTGGAGTTCGTGATCAGAGTGAGACTTGGAATAGATAAGAATGTCATCGATGAACACAATGACAAATTTATCTAGGTATGGCTTGCACACTCGGTTCATAAGGTCCATGAAGACCGCAGGAGCATTGGTTAAGCCGAAAGGCATAACCATAAACTCGTAATGTCCGTACCGAGTGCGGAAAGCAGTTTTTGGGATGTCGTCGTCGTGGACTCGCAGTTGGTGATAACCCGAACGCAAGTCGATTTTTGAAAAGATTGCGGCTCCTTGAAGTTGATCGAAGAGGTCGTCGATACGAGGAAGGGGATACCGGTTCTTGACGGTTAACTTGTTGAGCTCCCGGTAATCGATGCACATGCGAAATGACCCGTCTTTCTTCTTCACAAATAAGACAGGTGCACCCCAAGGAGAAGAACTAGGGCGGATAAAACCCTTCTCGGATAATTCCTGGAGTTGGCTAGAGAGTTCTTGCATTTCAGATGGTGCTAGTCGGTAAGGTGATTTGGCCACGGGGCTCGCTCCCGGGATCAAGTCGATTTTGAATTCAACTTCCCGTACAGGAGGTAACCCACTAAGGTCATCGGGAAATACTTCAGGGAATTCTCGTACAATTGGAACATCCTTGAGTTCCTTCCCTTTGACTTTAGTGTTGACTACGTAAGCCAGAATGCTGGATAATTCTTACTCAGGCACTTTCGAGCTTGAGTGCATGTCATAAGCTTGAGTCTTTTGGAAGACCGTTCACCGAACACCTTCAACGTGTCTCCGGTCGGTAAGGGTATGCGAATGCACTTCTCAAAACAAACGATCTCAGCATGATTCTTCGATAACCAATCCATGCCAATAATAACGTCGAAACTCCCGAGCTTCATAGGAATAAGGTCGATAAGAAATCTATGATCGTCGAGGCACAATAGACAATCACGAACGACCACGTCGACGGTGATCGGTTCTCCATCGGCAACTTCAACAGTGAGAGGTCTTCCCAAATTCGTACGAGGTTTCGCAAGTATCGGTTCGAATTCTAAGGAAACGAAACTCCTATCGGCACCCGAATCAAATAGTACGTAAGCATAGGTATCATTAATAAGAAACATACCTGTGTAGGTTTAAAAAGGCACTTAGGCATAAACCAGGAATTTTTAGAGAATTCTACGGAGATAGGGTTGAAATTACGTACCGTTCACCACGTCGTTGTTCGCTTGGGCTTGGTTTGCGTTGATGTTGAAGGCACGTCCACGAGCTTGTGGAACATTGCCCACAAGGCGAGGGCATTGGGGTCGGTAGTGACCTGGTTCTCCACAGTTGTAGCATGCCCGGTTTGGTTCCGTCACTGCGTTCCCCAGTGCTCGGCGACACGTTGCCACGAGATGCCCATACTTGCCGCATAGTGTGCAGATGCGACACGGGAGATTCCCCGGATGATGGTACTTACATGTGTTGCACAGCGGTAGAGGACCTGCATAAGCCCTTGCCACGGGCACTTGTGCGCCGGTGCAGCCCCGGGAACACATTGCCTCTGGGATGGCTTAGGAGCGGCCACTGCGTAGTTTCGTGCCGGTACAAACTTCCTTTTCCTGTTATCCACCTTAGCCTCCTTGCTCTCCTCGGGAACCGTCTTCTCAGTCTTCTTGGTCCCCTTTGCAGACATGGTGCCTGCCCGGATGTGATTTTCTGTTAGCTGTGCAGTAATTGTAATAGCTTCTTCTAGGGTTGCGGGTCGGCTACCCACAACGGCATCCTGAATCTGAGGCGGCACCCCCTTGATAAATTTTTCCACATTACGGGCAACAGTATCCACCATGTGGGGCAACAGTATGCTCAGCTCGTGATGGCGGGTAGAATAGGCTAGATGGTTCCCGCCATCCTGTTTCAAATTCCAGAATTCTTCTTCTAGCTTCTGGATCTCACTTCTCGGGCAAAACTTGGCGATGGCTATGTTCTTGAACTCCTCCCAAGTTAAAGCCAAGATCGCGTCGGGACCTCGGTTTCGCTTTTCACTGTTCCACCAAGTTAAGGCCCTTTGTTGCAGCATACTGGTGGCATACCTCACCTTAAGTGCTTCGGGGCACTCACAGTTGACGAAGGTGTTTTCCATCCCTTCAAACCATTCTAAGAGACCGGTGGCACCTTCCTTGCCACTGAAACTGGGAGGCTTGCATGAACTAAAGTGCTTGAAAGTGCACTTCTGGTTGTTACGACCTTGGTTTGCACTATTTTCGCCTTGGCCGTTGCTGTTGCTTGCGACGTTGGCGATCATGGTGCTGCTGAGTTCAGCCACCATAGTCGGGATGACCGCAGCCATTTGCCGGGCAATTAGGGCGGCAAGCTTACGGCCAGATCTTCCTCGGGTTCCTTGGTAACGAGACATGCTGGAAAATATAAATTGAATTAAGATCGGTTAAAAGGGTATTAAGGATGGACAGTTAAAGTAAGAATCATAGGTTGTACGGGGTGATTCCATTGGATGACACATCATCATTTGGAATCGTTGACACGTCAAGATGAATTGACCCATTCACCTTAGAAACTGGTGTATGTTGGCCATAGTTTATCACTCATCCCGGAATTCCCCAGGTAAGCATGACTGGTCCCGTAGGATTTATACGAAATGCTTACCTTAGCCCGAGGGCCTTTTGCCAGGAAAACCAGAATACAGGTGTCTATGTACCACACTAGTTCTATGGTTCGTGGAATCAAAAATCTTGATGAGATATTTATAGGATTAGACCCTAAGTCTAAGAAATTTTTCTATCAATAAGTTCTACTTAGAGACGAGGAAGGATTTAAGTATTAGCAATTGTCGGGGAGAATCATCGTTTAATATAAGTCTAGGGAGACGAGTAACAATATGTAATCATGCAGAAAGGCATCTATGCTAAGGCATCACATTGCACATAATAAGGCATAGCGTTAGGCAGCATGCAAACAATATGTATGTATTCATAAGAATACTTTTCTATAAGGATCATGCATAAACTATAGTCTAGGTCACCATTTCTAATAACCTAAATCCCTATAGTTATGGGCTCTGATACCAATCTGTCACACCCAACCATGACGGCGGAAACGTCGAAGTGTGAGGGTTAAGATTGTTCACAGCCACATAACGCTAAGTTAAAATATAAATGCCATTAACCAATTGTTTTCAAACATCACAACCAACCACGTCTTACAAGAAAACAATAAACAAGAAAATGAATCCAAATGTTTATTTAAGTCTAGGTCCATATCCTAAGCTTAAGCATTTCTTCAATCATCATTAAGCTTGCACATTACCTGAAACATGTTGAAAATAAAGTCAACTAACAAGTTGGTGAGTTCTCATGGTTTTAAAGTACAATAAGTATATATCATGAGAAAGAATGTGGCAATTCTAGTCAATGGTCACAAGATAGTAAGTATATAGAACATGCATAGTTACAATCAAACCTTGACTGAATAATATGAATAAGCATGATTAGCTAAGTGTATTTGGTTCCCTAGTGCACAAGCATACGGCTCCTAGGAGCCGGCAATCCCTCGGCTTTAGCACCAAATAGGCTTGTCAGGCCCAAAGATCTAAGACTTCGCCAGGCTAGTTATAGTTAATGATTGCACACGTATGTCACATCTCATATACAACTTAACATATTCAAATAACCACGACTATGTAAAGAATTGCACGTGCGTAATAAGTATCAAAGCGTGTATGAGTTTGTTTGTATAACCAACATGTTTCACCCCGAAAGGTGTAAAGTATATGTAAATGGGGCATAAGAACTCACATGATAATAAGAAGACTTGAAGATGAAATACGAATAACCACGAATAATATTTCCAACACAAACGTCACAAGGCACCTAAATAAGAATAAGGTAACGCGTTATAATTGGTTTGATGTTTAGTTATAATGGATTGAAATAGAGATTAACATCTATTTATTTTGTGTTATTAAGGTGAATTGAGTTTAATGGAATGATGATAATTAGATTTATTGCGCGAAGGCGATTGTCTAATGTAAGGGAAAATTAATCGTACATTAAACCGGTCTATGTATGTTTTATTGATTGTGATAAATCAAGTAATAATTATATATCTATATGTATATATGTAAGTACTTAATCATTTATTTGACAATGTATATGTATATATTTTACAATGAATATATAAATGTATGAATATATGAATATATATATGTAAGTACTTAATCATTTTTATTATTTGACAATGTATATGTATAATGAGTATATATAAATGTATGCATATGAATATATGACTATATTTTACAATGTAAGTTAAGAATAGATGTATAAATAAATTATTTAAATTATTTGTTAATAGTTACATGTATATATATATACATATATATATATATACATGCATATGTTATAAATAATCACACAACATTGTTTTAAATTAATTTAAAGAAAATATCAAAGATGTATTTTGAATTTAAATAAAACTTTGATAAACAAAATAAATAACTAATTAAATAAATTCTGAATTTATAAATTCATTTTAGCATTTATTCAGAATTAATTTTCAGAAAAAAAAGAGAAATTAATTAAAATAAAATTAAGACATAATGTAAAAGAAAAAGGGAAAAGAAAATAACACAAAAGAAAAAGGGGTTGCCCGGGGTCGAACCCGGGTCTCCCTTGGAGAATGGTAGTGCGGGAACCAGTGAACCAGGGCCATGGCCTTGGTTCACTTTTGGTTTGCTTTGTTTTTAAACATGGTTTCCCCGATTCCCCCAAATCCGATGAACCCTAGGTTCATTGGATTTAAAATTGACCCTCGATTCGCTGTTAATCAGCCGAATCATCATAGGGCTTTTGATCACTGGATCAAATCGAGTAGAATACAGGTTCTAATTACCTGTTTCGATTAGGCTTTGTGTGATTTCAAGGTCGACTCAGCTTCGGGTGTTCGCGAATTGGGGTTTTCCGAATCTGTGATTGTTTCGCAAAATTGATGGTTTAGGGAGTTTAGAGACCTCGAAATGAATCAGTAGAACCCTTTATATAGTGTCAATTCATTGGATTCGAGTGTATCATTCTCGGTTTGAAACCGCGTTTGAATTTACCAAAATAAGAGAAATCCGAGCTGTTAATTAGCTATGTCGATTGATTAATTGATTGACTAAGCCGCGTAGTAAGTTTTAGGTGTGATTAATTTGATTGAATTTCAGTTTTAGGCAAGATTTGATTGTGGTGTTTGACTCGGTTGATTCGAGGTTCGATTAGGAAGGTTTGCAATGAGTGGGAATTCAAATTGGGTAGGGATTTGAGTTCGAAACATGGGGCCGAGGGGGTTGGGGCGGTTTAATTGGATCAAATTGGTTTTGAAATGAGGTTGGAGGCTTGCCGGAGCTCGGCCGGAGCTCGCCGGAGCCGGCAGCCGGAATATCGGGGGGGGGGGGGTGGGTTTGGTTTGGCAATTTTACACCAGCAGTCCCTGAAGTTTGGGCTGTTGGTCGAATGTTTTATTTGCTTTTTAAGTTTAGAAATTTGCAGAACACCCCCCTGGATTTTAATTTAAGAATATTTTTATTATTAATACTATTATTATTGTTATTATTATTATTATTAGTATTACTAAAATTATTATTATTATTATTATTATTATTATTATTATTATTATTATTTTTATCCTTATTATTATTATTATTATTATTATTATTTATTATTGCCATCATTATTATTATAATTGTAATTGTCATTATTATTATTATTATTATTATTATTAAAGAATTAAACTTTACTAACGAAGCCATGCACAAACATAAATAGATAATGGCGGAAAATACAGGATGTTACATTATACAATACAAAAAGGATAAAGTACATAAAGTGGAAAGTTGAATACTCAAGACCTCAATGTACAGTTACCAAAAGCAAGACCCTTTTCACCAACTCATGTAAGTTGGTGACTTTACAGAGATGCAGTGGAAAAGGTGCTTTATGGAACAGTACATCAGATAAAGCATGTGTACTAAAAGTCTTCGGAAGAAATCTGTCTTCATAGGATGAGGCTTCGGAAGACTTTGTCTCTGAAGCTTCGGAAGACTTCATGTTTGGCTTCGGAAGATATTGGTCTTGGCTTCGGAAGATTTTACACTTAGAGTATTTTCTAATGCTTTGTGTAAAACTTCCGAAGCATTCTTCACTTCAGTACTTAGTGCATGTTGCTGAGACACTTAGGCTGTTTTGGGTTGCATCAGACTTCAGGAATCCTTACAGTTAGTTTTTTAACATAATTGCCTTTAAGCTTTAAATTTGAATTATGCAACATGTTAGGTTAGTATTAATTCTTAGATTTCTTAAAGAAAATTTATTTTTTATTTGAACGTCTACCTATAAACATATTAGTTACGTAACATAATTTTACTATATATTAAATTAAAACTAATACACTGCTTAAAAACAAATATCACCAATGGATATATTACATATATACAATTTCCAAATGGATGTACAGTAATATACTATTGCTGAAGCATATTGTTCAATTCCTTATGCAGGGGTGAAAAGTGAACGCCAGATTACATCCTTGGCTTACACGTATTCTCAATTTTTTTCTTCTTTTTAATTTTGACTATATAAAATAGAATTATTATAAACAACTTAGAGAGTGGTGCCAAGATTAATAGCTTAATTTCTTTTTAATTAAATTACTGGAAAAAAATAGTTTCTCTCATTACGAAGATAAGAATTGATTTTAAATAATTTCAATTTGGGACTTTTATATATATATATATATATATATATATATATATATATATATATATATATATATATATATATATATATATATATATATTTATTAGTTAATTTGTTCTCTTCTTTTTCCTAATATAATTACAATATAATTTCTTTTTAAGTCATTTGGTATTAGGTTGTTCTGTCTCTACGAAATATATATATTTGTGTTTTCTTTGGTTTTTCCTATGTTGCAACATAAGTTTGTTTAAAATCAAGTTGTTTTACATGTCATTTATTGTCTCTTCTATAGGCATGGGTAATTCCCGTCAATACATGAATGTGTAACTTTCATTTTTGTTACATGTTAAACTTAATATTTGATTTATTTTTTAAAACTTATGTGTTGTACGAACTAACATATATATATATATATATATATATATATATATATATATATATATATATATATATATATATATATTTATTTATTTATTTATTTATTTGTATATATTGTTGAATACATGTTAATTTCATTCGGTAAAAGTTAAGTAACATATTACTGCTTTCAATACAACTAAAAAAAGACGTTATCCGCCGCGAAGCGCGGGTATTACTTCTAGTTCATATTAGATATGAGAATCACCCGCATATACTAATTGACAAAAATTTAGAAACCTTGTATTAGTCATTAAAAATATCTTATAATATAATTCTACAAATTGTTTCGTACAAACATCTTATCTCATTAATTATATATTTGTTTTGTTAGACAGAGATTTTTCAACTTCCCAATGACATTCTTCCAATACATTGGTGATAAGCAAGCAAACACAATGATCATATTGAAAGTCAAATGGATTTATCAAAATATTGAAAGTTTTTTATACTTTATTTCATGATCAATGATATCATGATAAGCAAGCCTAACCAAGTCTAACTAACAGAAGCCAATCATTTAATTAATTTATATGTGTTTATGTTTTTTATTTAAATCAAGGGTATTACGTCTTATAATAAATTAGTGGACTTTTTCATGATTTGTAACTTTCTAGGAAATCTCCTTTTATTAGTTATTTACCATTACCATTCTAATATTCAAATTGAAGATTTAAGTAAATCATCACGTTTATTAATAGAGAAAAATTCAAATAGAAAGTTTTGTAAAACTAAAAAGTTTAAAAAGTAATCTCAACCATTTATATTCTTAATCAATGGTTGAGATCAAATTATATGGAAAAATTTGTTAGAGTGGTATTTTAGAATTATCCACTTTTGTTGATTTTTTTTCAAATTCTCCTATTTTTTTAAACGTTCATAACTTTTATATACGACATTATTTTTTATAAAAATTACACCATAAAAACGAGTGTTTTTTATCTTTAAAACAAGTTAGTATTTTTATATAAAAAGATAAAAAAAAATGACATTTTTATGCTTATATCTCGTCATTGTTTTTTAGTGCAGTTTATTGTGTCTTTATGTTGGTTATTATGTTAATTTTGAATACCATTGTGTTTTTTTCTAAAATATGAATTTTAAAAATATAATGATTGAATAACATTGTTGTGTATCCTAACGTGTAAAATACAATAATAAATTAACAACTAATTAATCTAATACAATAAAAACAATGGCAAAATAACATAATGTCTCATTGTGTATTTTGATCGTCATTGTGTTATCTTAAATAATATGAGTTCTGGAAAATACATTGTTAAAACAAAATTATGTGTAATTGTAATGGTAAACACAATGAATAAGAACAAGTGTATATAACAAAAATAACACATTGTGTTATCTTTAATACTATGAGTTTTGAAAACTAGATTGGTGAAAGTATATCATTTTGTCTTCTAATTGTAAAACACAATGATAGATAATAAGTTTATAATCTAAAAACAATGACAAAAATAACACAGAATTATCTAAAACGTAAAACACAATGATTAATACACATAACAAAAGAAATACACCTCGTTCACAATTTGCACCATATGTTTTGTCTTCTCACAGTGTTTCGTATTTGAATTCTTAGTTTATTCAAGAATTTGTTGCTTAAATTAGTTTGTGATTTATTCTTACCTTCGTCACAAGAGAGTTGGTTTGTAAAAGAATCGTATTAATTGCTATAATCTTTAATTCGGAAATAATATAAATAATGTTTAGGCTTGCAAACTAGTTCGAGCTTGCTTATTAAATGTTCATTTGAGCTTTTTGCTAATTGATGTCAAGTTGCTAATGAGTCGACTTGACTTGTTTACACATGTTCCACTACATTTATCTTTGTAAATAATTAATTCTACATATTGTTAAATTCTTTTTTTTGTTTATAGGTATGCTAATGCTATTTTAATAATGTTAATAAAAGTAAAAAAACAGTAAAACAAATAAATAAAAATTAGAAGACAAGACAAATAAATGAGAAACTTATTTTCTATTTAACATATAACTAGCAGGCAACCCCGCGCTTCGCGGCGTGTCTTGTGTTGTGTAATTTCCAATCAATACAAACCGTACCATTTTAGTATTGAAAAATAAAAAAAAATACTAAGTGATTAGATAAAATTCGAAGCTCCAAATGAATGTATAATTGAAATTAAAATAAGAATTATAAAGCTTTTACCATTAATACAACATCAACACATTAAATAACCGGTGCAAATTGGCTTCGAACTTTAGATAAATAAAGAGAAAACCTAAATTGTGAAATAAATCAGTGTAAAAAAAACTGTCACAAAAGGGCTTAGATTTATTAAAAAAAAAGCTAAACCGTTATATAAATTGAAGTCGTTCAGAGGCCACACGCATTGCGACACGTGTACTCAGACGTAGTGGCATGTTAAACACGCATTACAAAATACATAAATAAAAACAAAAGATCTAATAGAGAGTAGATAGTATTAAAATATTATATAAAAAAACAAAGAAAAAAGATTATCATGTTACGCATGTCAAACTTTATATATTAAGGTATCACGTTTATGCAAATGCAAGCATTATAGCGAATACTTAAAATCAAAAGCAAATAATTAAAACATACAAAATTAAAAGTTAAAACCTACAGATATGTAGTAGTTACAACGTTAAGTGAATATAATATTTACTATTAGATATACAAAATTAAAAGTTAAAACCTTTATATTGGGTCCTACAAATATATTCCTGCTTTTGAACTTTAAATCTCACCGTATGTTATGTGCAGGCTATCATATGCTACCATGTCATTTTAAAATATTGTTTAGCAAAAGACAAAAAGATACATGCATTAGCTGGTTGTACACAAAGCATGAAGGGTGTTGAATTTGCCTTTTAAAGTATATACAATATCTTAAATGAAAAAAGTTAAAAGAAAATAGTGGTTATCTTTATTAAAAAGTAATAAAAAAAGAAGAAGAAGAAGATAGCAGAGTGAAAGTGGCTATATATAACAACACCTATAAATTCTCAATCTAAAATTAAATCTTATAGTAAATTATAAATTTTGTCCTTTAAGCATACTTGAAATTATGGGTTTTGTCCTTAAACTTTTATAAGTACATTGAACGTTATTTATTTGAAAAGTTATTATATTTTTAGCCCTTTATTTTTCTGTTAGTTTTATGTGAATGATCGTTTTGTCTTTAATCATTAAAGGACGAAATCTGCAATAAAATAAAAATCTGTAAATAAAAATACATTTTATAAAGAAAATTAAAACTAATATATACTAATATTTATGATGGATATTTTTCAAATGAAAGTGGCTAAAAATAAATAAAAGTAAAATAAATAAAAAACACAAAAAAAGAATATAAAAGATTAATAATAACGCATTTCATCTTTTTAAGAGTTAAGGCAAAATGGTCATTTAAAAATAATAAATAAGTGTATAAAATAAAAGTGATTAGAAAAGAGAAACAAAATTAAAAAAGTAAAGTATATAAAATATAAAAAATAAAAGATTAGTGAAAATTACACATTTCGTCATATAAAGGGTAATGTCAAAATGGTCATTTACACAAAACTAAAAGAAAATTTTAACTTTTGTTAGTAGAAAGTATAGAAAGGATGATAAATTTTCAAATAAAGACTGTTCAATGTACCTATCAAAGTTTAAGGATAAAATTTATAAACGTCCAGTGTGCTTATCAAAGTTAAAATACAAATTCATAATTTTAGGTATAGTTAAAGGATAAAATTTATAATATACTATAAATCTTAAGAAATTTGGCTAATAGCATAAAATAACTAGATAAAGATAAATATACTTGGTATCATTATAAGATCCAAATATAGAAACTATATATTAAATGTCTACGTGACATCTCGGTAATACTTCGATAGAGAAACATAAGTTTAAATCCTATAAAGTTTACGTATCTTAATTTTAAAAGCACAGTACATATAAAGTAGCGAGTGTTCAAACGGTTAAATGCCACAATATTAAACAAACGCCTTGTTTAAAAAATAAAATAATCTTAAAAATACAATCACGTATTAAGAGGTAAAAGCTAAAGACTTGATGCAATTAAGTTTGTGTTACATAGGAATCAAATTGGGATGCCAAAACTCAGCTTTCTTCACCTTCGACATGCTTTCCAACACAGCCACTGGTGACACGTGTCCCATCACTGTTACCCTTTTGGTTTCCACATCGATACTAAACGAAGTCACTCCTGTGATCAATTATACTTTTTAGTTCTCGAAATTATTTATACTAATAATAACAAGAACAGTTTAATATTTTACCAAAGTAAATCTTATGCGGATGTAGATATATATAAACTAGTAGTAAGGCACTCGTGTTACGGTGAGGCGTAAAACTATGCTAAGTAACACCGATGTAATATCACCGCCAGCGATTATAAACACCGGAAAAACACGTATTAAAAAAAGAAATAAAAATGAAAAAAAATATAAAACCGAACGGAAAGTAGACGTAAAAACATTGAATCACGCATGTGAAACGTAAAACATTGAAAACTAAGTTGATCTAAGACCCGCAAGTTGTGACGGAACCATTAAAGGGGAAAATAAGCGTAAACGTTGATCCACACGTGCACATTGCGATGTGTTAACTCGTAAAATTCGTAAAACAAAAAAATTATAAAAGATGAAAAGTATAGGGGACAAAGTTGAAAGTGAAAAATTGTAGAGTTTAAATTGTAAAAAAAATGTAAAAGTAAAAAATTAATGATAAAAAAACTAAGGGTACAACCCATTAAACATAAAATACAACATTTGATGCATAAAAAGGTTAGTAATTAGTAATATACATAATTTGTAGAAACAAATTTTAAACAAAAGAAGTAAAAATATATGGTGTTTAATGTTATATTCTAATTTAACACGTGTTGAAGATTTAGAAAGCTAATTTAAAAACAAATGATCACAATTTATTTATTTCACATAAATTAATAAAAAGTTTTATATGAATTAATTTACTTTTCTTTCCTAGTATGCATGTAATCTCTATTAAGCCCGTCGATTTTATCCGTACCCGATTAATTCACCCGACCCGAAGAAACCCGACCCGAACAACCCGAAATCCGATTAAACCGATTCTTGTTCGGGTCGGGTTTCGGATAAACTTTTAAACCTCAAAAACCCGAATAACCCAAACCGATTAGATTGTCCAAATTGATTATATTGTTTGTATATAAATATATATTTAAGCACATTTTATAAATTATAGAAGTAAACTAAATTAAGTCCACTAGTTTTATAAGATTTCAAATGAAAACTCACTAAAATCTATTAAATTAAGTCTATTGTTTAATACCGTAACCCGACCCGAACAACCCGTTACCCGAACAACCCGAAACCGATTAAACTGATTGTTATTCGGGTCGGGTTTTGGGTAGACTTTCAACATTAAAAAACCCGAACAACCCGAACCGATTAACCCGAAACCCGATTAAATAACTCGATCAACACCCCTAATCTCGAAGAGTAATTTGTACCTTCCATTTTGGATAGATGTTTCTTGACCTTACCAGCGCACCCTTGACAATGAATGGATACCCTCATTACCACCACCTATTCAAACATATTCTTTCTTATTTATAATTACTACATTACGAAACTTTTTAAAAGGATTAAAAGTGTAACATCACTTGATTAATTTTGACACATTAATGGATCAAGACCATTTATAACAGCAAATAATGGTTAAAAGGTAGCTTTTAAGGGAAAAATTAAAAATGTTGAAATTTCACCTAATTTTAACAATATCTAATGGATAAAACAAATAATATTGTCTGAATCCATAAATATTACCAATGAAGATCAAATCCGTAACGGTCACAAACCATGAAGGACAACAATGTAACTTACAAGTTTTTTACAATAAAGTTTTTTATTTTGTTTAACATATGTCAAAATATATAATTATATATTTTGTTATAGAAACTATATTATATATGTCAAAAGGTTTTATTATATTTTCTCATAAATAACCTAACATTGTCTAATTTTTCTACTTTCATAAATTAATTAACAAAAACGATCAATTATAAAAATTTAAAATCCAAAACATTATTATATTTTGATAATTTTAAAGTGTAATTGAAATGAATCTTCCCATACTTTCATATATCTTAAACTTTTAAGGAAGTGACAGAACTAAAAGTTCAAAGTATCTACTAGATTTCCTACTAGACTAGTGTATACTAGACCATGATTCTAAAATGGTGTATAGCCTCTAAATCTCATACAATCAAACATAAAAATAAACCAACAAAACACACAAACAACATTTTGTTAAATTCATATGAACCTACTAAAAGAACAAACCTGAAACACTTGGTTAGCAGTTGATAACGGGAGCACATTTTGATCCACCTTGACAGCGTCAGATGTTAACGATCTCCTACTCGCTGGAACAACATAGCCACGACTCTCAGCGAGTCGAATGTACTTAGCGTTACTCAACAACCTCGCGTGTTCCACCAACGTTTGATCACTTGACCTCCGAATAACAGACCGACAATCGGGGATCATGCAAGATGTCGTTGCATCAAGCGACTGACACATGATCAATCTCCTCATCTTCTTAGTCTCCTTCATGCTCATATCTCAAAACACACACACACACACACACAGATCAAGGGTAGCTAAAGATGATACATATACACACATGTTTTGAAGTGTATGTAACTTTCTTGAAAATTTAATGCATTTTCAAGAAGCTGGAGCATAGGAGTAGGACAGTATACCCACATGGAAAACGAAAGAAGTCACAAAGCCTGTAAATTAAAAGAGCTTAAAAGTGGGGTATACACTTACAATTACTGAAGAAACTAGCTGTACAAATCTGTTAAAGTCAGTGGGTGAGAATTGAAGACTGTTGGTGGGGATATATGAGGTCAAAATCATGGATGAACAGAGAGAATTGGAGGGTCAAAAGGGAGTAACAATAGAGTTAAGAATCGAAGGTTAATAGACTCCTGACATGAGTACTATATATGTGTGTACTAGGGTTTCTGATTCTCTCAGGCTTTTCATCTATCATGGTACATTGATATTTGACATATCCTTAGATCCCATGATGATAAAATTGGACGTGGGGTTGGTATGAGCCGGGTTAAGAGCCTGGTTCGAGCCCGTTTAAGCTCCAGCTCAACTCGTTTAACGATATAGCTCTTAAAACTCTACTTTAAAAGTTCAACCTCGGATTGTGATAGATTTTACTTATTAAATGTTTAATTATTATATTTTTAATACTTTTAGACTTTGATTATTTAAACATCTACTATAGTTAATGGGACACATTCCTTCTCTATATCTCTTTCTAGATATACACACACATATATATAGAGATAAAGAGAAAAAAAGGAATGGAGAAGAATGTTCTAATAACCAATGAGCGTCCCAATGTAACCCCTTAAAGGCCTTGATGTTTAGACTCCATAACATCTTAAGTGAACACCCCCCACGAGCTATACGTCTCGTATAACCCTATACGTTTCGTATAGGATTACACGAGACGTATTGGTGACACCTTAAATTCTCTGTCAATCGGTGTCTAATATTATCTGGTGGTTGAGCTATACAATGTGTATTGCCCTGTACATTGCGTATGGCTTTTCTTTACCTAAGAGATTTTTGATTGCGCGTCACTTATACGTGAAGTATAAAATTGTGTGACAAATGTACATAGTTGAAAGTTATATGTGTACTATAATGTTATACCACACTTATAGTGTTTTGTTTTAAATAAAAAAATGCACACACTTAAAGAAACAATTTTAAACTAACCATTTTATAAAAAAAAATACAGAACACTTTATAAGATAATCTAAATAATCTATGATACGCAATCAGTAGAAAAGTATAGAAGATTAATATAAACACACATTTCAGATGTAAACAACTAAAGTGCTATACAAAAGATCAATACAACATGAGTTTTACCGCCAAAGACGAACTCCTAGTTGCTTCGTTCTAGGGAAAAGGTTTACCACAAAAAACGAGCTCCTGATTGCTCTTGGCCGGCCGCTTTGTTGTAGGTAAAAGGTTTACCGCCAAAAGCTAATTCATGATTACTTTGTTACACGTCAGAAGGTTCACCATCACGAACATACTCCTAAAATAACGATATGGCATTTATAAAGCTAACGACAAATTAGTGAAGAAATGTTTTTGCGAGATTCGAATCTAATAGCCATGTCTAGTGAGAAGATTGAACGTAGACTCCTCTTGATTGCTTTATGTGACGCATGACATGTTAGAATATTCGTCAAAAAAATAGTTATTATCCTAAAAGGACATTGCAAACGGATATGTTTGAATTAAATGAAACCAAACAATTATACTTGAGCCAATATAACCAATAAATTTCGAATTATTTACGATCGACACTCTTCATTTTGTATAGTATGTTTTGAAGGAACTTTACATCGTGTCAAATAATTTGAATGGAAAAAACGACCTTTAAAATTCAAAGTTATGCGTGTCGTGTAGCCCTATACGACGCGCATAGGGTGCCGCATATAGACAATCTATGTCATATGGGTGGCACCTATACATTACGTATAGGTGTCATATTGGCGTCACCTATACAACACATATAGGGTTATACGTGGTGAATAAGCTGAGCGAATGACATACTTGACGACCAATACATAGTCTGCCATGAAAAAAGCTATACACAACACATAGACCTATACACGGCTTTTAAGGTGAATGGATGACTGATGTGATGACTAATATGCTTCTTGTAAATGGAAAAGTTATATGCCACGTATAGATGTGATGACTAATATGCTTCTTGTAAATGGAAAAGCTATATGCCACGTATAGATCTATATGCGGCATACAAAGGGTGTCAACTTCTCCACTGGGGTTCCTTTGTATAGGCTCGCAAGCCTGTTCAAGCTCGACATGGAAAACTCAGGCTAGAGCTCAATTATTATAACCCTTATAAAAGCTCAAGTTCGAGCTTGAACTCGTTTTCTAATAGTTTGATACGAGTTTTCAAAGAGTGGCTCTCGAGAAACTCAGTAGCGGCTCGACTCGTTTACATCCTATTATGATCGAGTTGGCTTGTTTTGTGTTCTTACTGAGTCAACTCAACTGAGTCTAGTGTGAGAAGAATATTGTATTGAAGTAAAAAGGGGTCCAAGTCTTTATGCTCTTTTGATAACAAAACAAATTAATAAGTAGACATAAAAACATGACCACATTTTAAAACATAATTGTGAGTTTGATGGGTTACGGGGACCAGACATCCTTTGTTGTTTACTCTCATGCTTTACATTATGACAATGTCATCCACTAAAAATATGGATCATCTACTGCTTTTACCTACCATGTTTTGCTTTAACAACTGGCTTAAGAACCGAAAATTGAGTTTTATCATTAATTTTGGGAAAAAATTTGTAATTAAATAAATAAAAATCCTCCTATAAATAGAATTAAAATTCTGACATATAAAGGGTATTAACAATTCCATAAGTTTACAAGATTCTCATCCACTAGCAGAGGTCTTAGATTCAAATCCTGCTTTTAATCTTATTGTTATAAGGGTATTGACAGGTCTTTTATAAATGTATAGGATTCTCGTCCACATCAAAATATAAAAATTAAAATTAAAACACAAAAGAATGGAAAATTTTCACTAATGAGCTCTAATATTTTAGCTAATATTCTTAATGGAAGAATGATAACTAGCTCTAATTGTCATGGGACCAGTGGACCTATCTTCCCTATAAATATGAAAAGAATGTGTCATTGAAGACCCAAGGATCAATATGGTGAAGGCGAAGGACAAGGGCACTTATTGACTTCTTGAGTGGTGTTAAAAGGGTGGAATTTAATAAAAAAGATAATGGTACATGAAGACCCAAGGCTTATTTAATGTACATAGTTTATTACCTCCAATCAAGGCAACCAACACAATATGCATCATAGACATTAACCACACATCTTGTCATCTACTACCTTAGTGATTGCTCTTACTTCTTGGTGGTGTTTATGTGAGTAGAGCCCTTGGTACCACAAATGTGATAAAGGTGTAGGATGAAGCGGCTAATTAAAGACATTAGTCGGAAATGAGATACATCGAGTGATCGTGGATCAATCATAGGTCTTTCATACTTGAGATGAAGTTTCCATGTTGTAAGCATCGCAATGTCTAGTGGGTTTCACTTGGATATAATGAACGCACTTCGAAAGTATTTTAATTTTCTTAATTCTTATAAGACCATTTGGTGATCTAATTTGTTGCCAACAAACAATAACAACCGAGTTAGGCATAAAGTTACTGGATTAGCCCTATGCCGATTTGCACAATAGAAGTGCTCCAAGAAAAGTTTGATCATTTGCGATGGACGCGTATACATGAACCCCAAGTTGACACCGAAGCTAGTGACTTGAAGTGGTTAGAAAACTTAAATAGTTAAACTTTTAGTGTGCATACATGGTCACAAATTGTAATACGCAATACATATTTTGATAACAATTAAAATTGTGACATGTGATAAAGATACTAAATATAATTATTCATTAGTTCATATCCTATAGTATTAAACAAGTAAGAATGTCCAAAAAAGTTAACAAGCAAACCAAATCAATCAAGAAATTAAATATTAGACAAAAGGTATAAGATGGTAAGACAACTCAACCGTTTGATTGTCTAAGATGGTCCACATGATGACTCCTGATTAATTCAAACACCATACAAAGACAACTCAAACAAAGATCAAAATATGAAGAATTTTAAAAACAAAAGACAAGATTGATGCAAGATTCATATGTCAATGAATTGTGAGGGATATCCCTACTACAAAGATTAGGAAAATAGATTATTACTCCAAAATTATAAAGAAATATTCTCTAATCCATGCTAAAAAGCAATTCAGGAGAAAAAAAAAACTTATCTCTATCATACTAAGAATAATTGTGGTTGGTGTTCTCTACCGATTTATTGAAAAGATAACCAAAAAAACCTTGATTGAAGAATAGGGGTCATCAATACACAAACTGTTATTTAGGAAGGAATTTTGCTATGAAAATGGTTATAAGCCTGTAACAAATAATGTGTTAAAATTAAGCCTCTAAACAGTTGGACTTTACATGTATGAATAAATTTTTTATCACATTAATTATAATATTTCAAGGTTTAATTTTCATGTGTTTTGAAACTCACCAACATCATGTTGACATTGTTTTCTTTGCGTTTGAGCACACATCTCACGTAATAATTGAAGCTCCAAAGGATTTACGGTAGCTAACTAGATGGCGAGAAGAGGGGGTTGTTTTATATTTAAAGTTTCATAGTATTACTTCTTTATAAACTGATGTTTGTGTTTCAAGTCTAGTGTTTAAACAAGTATTGTATTTAAATTTAAGACAAATCTATATTAATATAAGTGTTATTCCGCTACGTAAGTCTTATATCAATATGTCACGATAACCAAACCTAAACGGACATTAAATTGTATAAACTCTAATAGCATAACTAGGTGCACATACAATGGCCCATTTAAGTCATCCCCATCAAACATAATATCTCTAGCATTTTCCTCAATCATTTTGATCATACATGTGCCTCATCAACCCCTCATTAAATTTACCAAGTTCTTGCAAAAGAATAGTAATAGAACCTATGATTTCCTTTCTCACCATGCATTTGTTTAGCTTGGTTTAGTATGTATTAAGAAATATTATAATAAATTTAGACATTGAGCAACAAAGGTTATTATAGCAACACATTTTAATTCACAAGTTATAAATTGAAAGACTAGAGAGAAATTCTCTTGTACTAATAGCACTACAAGGCTAAGGTCTGGGCATTAAGTTTTGCAAATAAGAAGTTGAGGCTCCAAATGTGGACCACCAATCCACTGTTAATAAGTCAAAAGATTCATGAATGTACCAACTAGCTACAAAGTGTTTTGAACCAATTTTATCCTGTATGGTTATAATATGGTATGATGTTGGAAACTTAGAATTTGTATCTTTACGTGGAGCTCTTTATCTTTGTCTAATTGTTCCCTATCTTGTCGTGAGATCACATCGAAAACCGATCTTAAAATGCAAGACAACAAGAAGATCACATTCTCTACACGACTTGCTTCTTTCGAACTGTCATAAACATGTTCAGATTTAGGAAAACCACACCCCATGTAAAGGTACGTTAAGCTTAACAAATTCAGATAGAGATGATAGTCTTCCTCTAACGTCTTCAAGCCAACCGTAACATAATCAATAGGCGAAGCAGCCAATGACAGTCTGTTCTCGCCTATCAATAGATGGCAAGTTGCTTTCAAGCTCAAACCATTTGAAACGGAATAGCCAATATACTCCAAATGCTTGTATTGGTCATCTTTATGTAGACAGACTAGCGGTCATGGCCTGTTAGCCCTATCGATGAATTCATAACAAGAGGCCCTGTAAACGTGTCGAATATTTCTTCAAATCTGTCTGGTAGAATAATGAATGCTACTTCTTCAGCACATATATCCAGCAATATAACAATATCAGATTAGCATTCCAAATTAACAATATCCATCGATAAAACGATAACAAATTATCAATACCAATTGCATACCCCTTTCAATTACATAATGAAAGACAAAACAAAAGCATGTTTTGTAAACAAATTGAACTGGCACTTGAAGTTTACTATTACAGTGGTGTAGAGTGCCATGAAAGAGCAAGTGTTCTTTAAGAAAAACGTATGTGCTAAGGCACATGGCGTACAAATACGCAATTTTACATAGACAAACAACTTGATACAAATAATACATTCGAGTAAAAACAAGAAGCAACCTTAACCTTGAGTTGTGTGCATCGCGCCTAAAGCATTCTTTTTAAAACAGTGCATTGCCCGTTGGTTATTATAATGTCAGCAATACTCGTCAGTTCTTATGATGTTAGGCTGTTAGCAGTACCCATCGCTTCATTGTGTCAGTAGCACCAACAGAGAGCATAACACGGACATACATTGAGATTGTAGAATCCGTTGTGGAGACTCGGTGACCTTTAAACCATCCAAGGTGATTCACCTAACCGTGCCCAATGAAGCGTATGGAATCTGAAACACGAATGGGAATTTTAAAAAAGTGGGAATTAGGAAGCAAGCAACTAGAAAAAAGAAGAGGAAGATTTGATTTCATTACCTGGTGTTTTTCAAACTCAAAAAAAGATTTGATTATTTATCACAAACTTGATTTCCTGGAAACATGAAAATAAGTGTTAAAAAGGACATGAATCGCGTATTCGATCTGAAGGTTGAAACAAGGGAATAATAAAGGTTAAACAACGGTAGAGGATTCCAAGTCCAAACTGTCGGCTGAACCATTAAACCGCCAAACCACCAAAACTGAATGCCAAACTAGCTGAAGTGGTAGATTTACTTTGGCTTGGGTGTTCGGTCAGTTTTTATCACTATTTAGAGATGTTTAACAAATTCTAAACAATTACCAAAAGCCTATCCCCAAACAATACGATATTACTTTTGCAATCTGATTAATAAACACCTGCATTCTAAAATCCTAATATCATAATGTACAGAACTCATCCAGAAGGCAGGAACTCACAGTATAAGTTAATGTGTGTTACTGCTGCAGAATACATCAATAAGGCATAAACCTTACCTTAACCCTCAAGGCTATGAGCTGAATTTGTTTCTTGAGCTACACCCCAATACGCAGTTTTACCAAAATAAGCAGTTATGCCCTTTAAAAAGCCCCGTATGTAATTTTCCTCAATCTGAAATTATCAAACCAGTTATAAATTAATCAGCACCGAAAAATTAAAGCACCAGATGGAACTGAAGTTACAAATGAATATATAACCCACCTCAACATTTAAAGGGGGAGAAGATAGCCAAGCGAGTTCTTCAACTTGGCAAACATCCACATTTCGCGGCAGAAACATTATGATGTTGGGGGTTATTGTTTGAGCCAATTGAAACAATGTGTGCCTGAATATTAAATGCAATTACAACTTCTATATGCATGATGATGCTATTATCATTTTAAGCTCACATGTCCAGCCATGTTACTGAATATAGAAATTTAAATTTTTGCAGGAACATAATGTATGTGTGCAACCCGTCAACCTTGGTTTTACAAAGCGTAATTCGTGTACGTGAGGCATTGTTCTATGTACAAAAGCTTAATGTATAACCAAAAGCGACATATTCTCATTTCTTTTACATATGAGCCTTCTTTGTCTAGTAAGCCATTCATAATCTCTTCATTCTTTTCTTATGGCCATTTTTACACATTAGCCTTTTGACCCACATGTGTATGAAGCTGCATGTCACTCATTTTTTTACACATCAGCCCTCAAGCATACAGACTACAGTATTCCGTCATTTAGTTATGAAATATCAAAGAATTGATACAAAATAAAAAAGAGGAACAGGATACCCGTCCACTGGCTTCAGTAAGTCAAGAGTAAAATTCTCTGTCATCTTATATGATGGACCTCCCCATGGTGGCGAAAGAAATGCTACATTTCCCTAAACAAGAAACATGCAAAATGATGTAGTATCATAACATAACAACTTAAAGTGACAAATGACCAGGTTCCCAATTTTCAAGAACAAACTATAGATTCTTAGTTAATGATTTCATTATTGACGGGTAAGATCAATTACTATGAATTTAATTAAGGACCAATAATACCTTTAGAGACGGTGCTAGTTGCAAAAAATCTCCCACAATGAAATCAATATAATTATCCACACCGTAAATCTTTGTGTTGTTTAATGCCATTTCAACCTTTTTAGGATCAATATCTATAGCAAGAACATGATAACCCCTACAAGGCACAAACATTCAAAATCAATTATAAATGGTACCAAAAACTATATAATTCAACCTTCAACAGAAAGCGTCTCTTTCTGTCTATTCGAATCCAATTTCACTGCTTTATGCTTTTAACCCCTCGAAAGTCACCTGCCTAACGCGAGTTGTGTTTTACCTAGTCCTTTTGGTTTGGGTCCTCGTGCTGCGTTTTACATGGTCCTACTGGCTCGGGTCCCTGTGATTTTTCTGGTGTCGGGTACTCACAATTATCAATAAAAGTTCAAAAGAAGTCCCTTCTTTTCAAGTTAAATTGGCGTTAGCATTTGGAATTCGGAATCCATAAAGCATAAGCTTCATCGTTCTGTGGCTAATGTTGTATGCAAAATGTTTATTACACTAAAATATTGTTGTAGAGGTTGTTAAATTATCTATAAACATGATGATATACAACATTTAGATTCCTTAAGCCTATTTTTCTTATGTCTAAGCACATCAACATATATTTCCACTAATACCTTCCAAGGAGCATAGAATTCATAAACCAATAAACACAAAGGGGATTCAAAACCCTAAATTTGGAAACACAATTGAATCTCATTTCAGATCAATTATCAATATAGCAAGCATAATTCAAGATCAAGATATGCAAACATTAAGACTTACAATGCAGCAAATTGAATGGAATTGCCACCCACACCAGCAAAGCAATCAACGACGACTCCACCTGCAACACTCCGCTGTGCATGACGAACTGCAATTTCCTCCGGCGTGACGGAGAACCACCCTTCTTCGTCCATCTTGATACCTTCATCGTACCTAGAAAACAAACTGTAGCGTTGTAGCCAGTACTTCTTAACCTTTGGGCTAATAATAGCTTGTGAGTCGTTGAGGGGTTGACAATTTGCCCTAATTTTCACTGGAATGAATCAAAAAAAAAAATCAGATTACACATGCTGAGGAGCAAATACAGAAGATTAAAGAGTGTTTGGAGGTCGAATTTGCATTGAAATCAAAAGGGTTTCTCTTACCCTTTCGTTTGAGAGTTTTTCTTCGTTTGTTTGACCGACGATTTGACCGTGTCATTGCAGTATCTATGGAAGTTCAGTGGCAGTGTTGAAGACGAACTTGATTGCAATTTGAACGATCATCCTGCAGCTACCAGCTACTAAGAGGGTTTTAGAATTTCTGCGCATCACTAAGACCATGAAATAAAAAAAAACAATTAAAAACATGCCTAGTCAACAGCCACATCAAATAATCACTCATTCATCAAAAACTCAAAAAACCTCTCCAATGGTAATACTTAAAAACACCTAAAAACATTGTCACATAATTATAACATTTTACATTTGTTTTTAATATCAATCTTATATTAATATAAAATATAAATAAAATATTTATGTATTTTGTTGGATGAAAATTTTAAAACTTTAAAATTTTAAAATATAAAAGTTAAATACTTTTTTGAGGAATATTTCAAAATTTTAAAATTTGAAATTTAAACTTTAAATTTAATAAATAATAATTTATTGTAAAAAATTTAAAAATTAAATTTTAAAAATTAAATATACTGTTTAGGCACATGAGCAATGTTCAGGCGCACTGTTAGGCGCATGAGCACTGTTTGGGCGCATCAGCACTGTTCAGACGCATGAGCACTGTTCCAACGCACTGTTTAGACACTTGGACACTGTTCAGGCGCATGAGATTGACTTAAAACGCCCAACACTTTGTTTTTGAAGATGGTTATCAGGACTGTTTAGGCGCATGAGCATTGTTCCAGTGCATTGTTTAGACACTTGGTGTGACATCTCATATTTTCGTTAAATTAAAAGTAAACTTTGTTAAGTATTAAAAGGACCTTTTATGTCAATTTTGAAACTTTATGGAAATATGCTTAACAATAAATTTGATGATTAACAAATTAATATAATAGTAACAACATTAGTTATAATGTTGTTTATTATTATGAAATTTAAGGTGTTAATAATATTACATAAAATAATAACTATTATTATTATTATAAGAATGACACTAATAATAATAATAGTAATCATAATAATCATAATAATAAATAATAAAAATAATAATAGTAATAATAATTTATAAAAAAAAAAAAACTTCTAAACTTAACATAAAGATTAGTGTTTAAAACTTGGGGTTATTAACTCAAGGGGTGTGTTTTGTCATTTTGGAAACTTGGAATGGGAAGTTTTGACATAAAATGATAAACAATTAAATCACAGGGACTGAACGTGTAAAAACTAAAACTCAAAACCCAAGTTTCCTTCTCCCCTCGTTTTTCCGGCCAAAGTCCGGTCGCGACTCCGGCGACCCCAAAATGCATAAATTAAATCAATTTTTGACCCAAAACCGGTTCCTAATCTATCTAGAACCCGTTTCGAACTTAAAGGCACCAATTAAACGCATTTAGTCATCGGTTACTAGGTGAATCGAGTGAATAACCGAAATCCTTTTAATCTCATAGCCGTTTGTACATTAAAACACAATAATAATCTAATTAACTCAACCTAAACAATAATCTAACTATCTTTGATCGAATACAACCTTCAATTTCATCTGAAACAAACGCAAATCTCGAATTCAATCATCATCTTCATTCGCGACTGTAGCCTAACCGTGATCCATGCTCGGAGCTTTATTACACCAAATTGGAAGAGGGCTATTGCTTATCGTCGATTTGCGAATCTATCTGCAAAGCTAATTGAAATAAGAACAACATTTGAACCTTAAATCGACATCCACGAAGTCGCGGTGGTGGTACCTATCATCTTCATCGAATCCGAACTCAATAAAGTAAGTATCATACATCAATATGCTTGATTTCTCATGGGGAATCAAAGCCCTATGATTTATTTCATTAACAATATCATCTTGATGTTCAATTGGATTGAAATCAGTTCTAGGGTTCATGGATATTTGGGGGTTTATTAAATAAATGCATATAAGGTTTTACAGCGGGTTTGTAACAGATATGGGCGCTGGCCCGAATGGTTAACATCTAGAGCACCTACACAGGGGACCCGGGTTCGATCCCGGGCACCCACATTATTTTTTTAAGGTGTTTTCAGCCTTTAAAAAATTATATAAATTTTCAAAAAAAAATATAATTATTTTTAATAGTTATCTAATTATTTTTTTTCTGTAAATAATTTCTTTAACATCTTAACAAATTTTTTTTATATATATATAAAATATTAATAACAAATGTTATAATTAGATTGTTTTTATAAAAAAAATAAACTTTAAATAGTTAGGATCATTAAGATGTATCTAGCTATTTCATTACCTTTAATTATAGATTAATTATGATTTTATTATAAATCAATATGTTAAATGAATAATTATTTAAATAGTTATCATTTAAATAATTAGTATTTATCTAATCTTTTAACTATATTATATGATAATTAGTTTAAAGATTTATTCATTAAACTATTACTTAAACTCTTGAAACCTGTGAAACATATATATATTGTACTTATACTAAAAGTTGTGTACAATAAATCGTTTAGAAGTTCAAACTATATAAAACGATTTAAGTTAATTTTAAAGTCATCTAAATAAATATTTAATTAAGTACCTATATCAAATTTTTAAATAATTAATAAATTAATTATTTCTTTTCACACATCATGATAATTCAATAATTTGATTATTGAATCATTCGTTATAATTCTCTATTTAATTGATCGTTTCCAGCATTATTGAACCTTATCAATAATTATACTTAAATTCATTTCTGGAATACTCAAATTTACATATATAGTTCTTCTAATTGAATCAAAACATAAATAATTACTTTATAAACTTATTACTTATTAAAAAAACCCCCATAATTCTATCAAAACTCTAATTCTTGTTTGAACGTTAATATTACTGTTAACCTTAATCTTTATCTTGTAAATTATATATCTAGGTGCTTGTAATGGATACTTTGGATTTATCTTTTGGATCTTACTTTAATCTTTTACATCTTGTAATGCCTATATCCATGTGAGTATTTCCATACCCCTTTTTTCTTATTTTCACACTTTGGGGTGAAACATGTTAACTTATACTATTGCACTTGTAAACTTATTTGAGACTTGTAAACCTATGGCAATTCATCTTGTAAAGTTGTGGTTAGTTGAACTTTTGTGGTTACCATGTTATGGCATTATATGTACAATCATTAACTATTGCTAGCCCAGCGAAGTCATAGATCTATGGGTAAGACAAGCCTGCTTGGTTGATCCAAGTACACTTAGCTGATCGTATATACTTTTAACGTTTGAGGCTTGTAAAACATTGTCGAGGTTTGATTGTTGCATTGTTCATAGCATCCCTAATCACTTTATTCTCTAACTTATGACTTGAGTTGCCATCTTTTATATACTTATGTATTGAAAACTATGGAATGCTCACCAACATTTTTATGTTGACCTTTTATTTTTAACATGTTTCAGGAATACCCCAAGTTTGTGATCTACTATTTGAAGCTTGCACATCTAGGAATGGACCTAGTTAAATAAATGAAATAAGAATGATTTGTTACATTCTATGTTATGCTTTTAAATTCTTTGAGACTTATGTTTGTAATGATACAATTGAAACTTATGTTTAAATTATATTTGGATTATTAATAGCGTTATGTGGCTGTGAACGATCTTAACTCTCACTCCTCGACGTTTCCGCCGTCAAGGTTGGGGTGTGACAGATTGGTATCAGAGCCCATAACTATAGGGATTTAGGTTATTAGAAATGGTGACCTAGACTATAGTTGCAAGAACCTCATAGAAAGATCCTTATACCTTTGTGCTTACATGTTGTTTGCATGCTACATAATGCTATGCCTTTTGTGCAACTTGATGCCTTAGCATAGGATTGCCTTATGTATGCTTAAACTTAGTTACTTGTCTCCCTAAACTTAACTTTGACTCTTTGACCCTCCCCGACAAATGAACTTCCTAAACTTATTTTCAACGACATGTGGAATCTACATTTATCGTCGTGGGTTCAATTCCTTAGACTCTATGTCTAATCTATAAAAATCTCATCAAGGTTTTGATTTCATAAACCAAATAAATTTGTGTGACACATAGACACCTGTATTCTGGATGTCCTGGCAAAAGGCCTTCGGGCTAAGGCAAGCATATCGTATAAATCTCATTGCGAGACCAGTTATGCTTACTTGGGGATTTCTGGGATGAGTGATAAACTATGGTCAACATACACAAGTCTCTAAGGCAAATGGGTCAATTTACCTTGACGTGTCAACGATTCCAAATGGTAATGCGTTACCAAATGGAACCATCCTTTTTGTATCTTAAAAATCCTTGATTTTCTTGAACTGGTTTATCACCAAAGTATCAATATCTCCTCATTTTAACATACATAATGTTCCTGTTAATATTGAACCCATTCTACATTTCAACTCCTACATTTAAACATCGCTACACGTTGGGCGTTTCATGTATCTATTTCTATACCTTGACCAACGTGTGCATGACTCTTAATATATCCAAAGATATTGGGAATCTAAACCGAATGGCCTTCAAAAATTTAAACCGTTACTTATGGTTCTCAAGTCTTCTTAAGGAGGTGTCCCATAACTAAGAACATGCAATGCCATAGGTGGAATTCCTACATCTCGAGATACTTTGTCTAGGCAAAGTGTAAATGGTGATTTGACTCGATCATTGAATCCATTTACTTGACTCAAAACCCTTGAGATGAGTGATCACTTATAAGTACGCGTGTCTTCAATAAGGCTATGGTTGACCTCATATCTTGAGAAGTCCATGTACTCCTTTCGATTGTGAATCGAATGTTCACATCTCATTGTGGTGTTGAATAATTTTCTGCCCTTGATTTCATCTTCCCGATTGAAACCATCCAAGATTTGAACACCACAACAAAAACTGTTATCTCGAACTTTGATCTTAAGCTTGAAAGCATGATTTTTCCTTTTGTTACATCGATGTAACTTGAAATTTTCCGAATTTCTAATTGATATTATTTTTCTTTCGTCATTAAGTCAAATTCCGTACCGTCTGCACCGTGAGAGATGCAAGTGTTTGCAAGCCAACCTATTACTAAGAACACTCGTATCTCCTAAATGATTCTGACTCATCAAAACAGGGGTGATTCCCTTACTTTGATGATTCTCTATTCGTTTCGATAAATGGTTTCCAATTGCGATTTATAAAATTTCATTCTCTGGATCGGGGTGATTTCCTTATCCCGAGGATTGACTTCAATTGTTTTCTTTGGAATAGCATTTCACAAATGACATGATCTCACCAAAATAGGATTGAAACCCGTACTTTGGTGACAAATGTCAAATTTCGATTGTTTTCTTGCTATTATGAAATTCAATCATCAAGATAGGCGTGAATTCCATACCTTGATGATAATATCATCTTTATGAATTGTATTTGTACAAATGAGACGACTTCATCAAAGTAGGGGTGAATTCTGGATTTTGATGAAGAAGTTCATCTTGTTATATTTTGTGTTTTTGTAAAACTTCACCGCTAAGATAGGAGTGATTTTCCTTACCTTAATGGTGAGTTACCTCATCTTATTTCTATAGATCCTTAACAACGAGTTAGGATCGAACTTTTTGATTGGTAAGTTGGTGGTCATACCTTGGGAATACACCATCAAGTTAGGAGTGAAAACCACACCTTGATGACTATTCTCATTTCTTGATCTCCAACTTACCAAGGTTTTAATCAAGTGACAAGAAACATGTAGTAACTTGAAGGGTGAACCAATGTTAGTTTTTGGACCTATCAAGCCAAAGCATGATTTCTGAACTTGTAAGGAGACCCGATCACTCTAGGTTGATTTTGATTCCGAGCTTGGAGCCTTTAAATTCTTAAATTTATTTCTTTCCCTTATCCTTATGTTTTGATTTGATCTAGCTATATCGAACCATTTATTCCCTACTTAACAGCTTTCATTTTGAGATATCATCAACACATGATTGTGTGATGGAAGTCTTCTTAAACAATCTTTCTACTAAATAAATACATTATCAACTTGTGGTTATGTCTTTCTAGTCATACGAATGTTCTCGACTGTACTTATGGGTTTGATGAATTACGTATGCAACCTATGTTTGGAAATTTGTTACCTTGCAAAACATGGTTACAAATGCATGTCTTATTGTTTGCGTTACTTCTTGAATCGCTTTTGAATCCTTAACCTTGGAAATCTTTAAAACTCTATCTTGAGTTCGATCTACGAGACTCGTTATTGCGACGCGGATATGGAGAATCATAAATTTTCGTAATTTGTACTCATGGGTTTGGCATGAAAGAAAAGACATAACTTGGTATATGTTCAAGTGTCTCATCTTCATATATGACAACACCTAACCTCCGTGTTCCTGGGGATCTCCTGTTTTATTTCTCATCACCGAATGTCTCTTATTTTGGATGTCATACTGAAAATTGGTGCATTATAGACCAATTGACTAATCTCATATTGACTCATGTGAGATAATGGGTCGATAAATTGACTTGTATCTAACTCAAGAATTCGTATACCGTAGTATGGCGTTAAAACATCGATCGTTATTTTGAATGGCGTTAAAACGATGGTGGTGGCGGGACGGTGGTGGTGGTGGGTGATGGTGTTTAATCTTCTACATATTTTAGAAGACTTTAAAAATGGTTTTGTCAAGTCTGCATCATGCGGACCTCGCGTAGATCTTTTTTAATGAAAAGTCTTTCAAAAAACAAACACTCAGCAGATCTTAACGTCTACGTGTGGTCTGCGCGGCGCAGATAAAAAAGGTCAGGAAGAGTTTTTCACAAAAAACAAACACCCCTTTAGTGTTTTAGAAATTTGTGCTAAAGTAAACTAATATAAATGTAATACAAATCCTAATATCTATGCTAATAATTAATTACAATTTATACCAGGTCAATAGCACATTTAATCACACAAATATTTTTCGCCTAAATCTTTTATGACCTATTAAACTAAATGGTAATTATCAAATTAACCATTTGACCACTTAAGATTACTAATATGACCTTTGACTTTGAAATTTATCAAAATATCTTTTGAACCATATATCGAGAGCCTTTCAAATAAATCTCACATACTGTTACAAAAATAACTTAATAAATATAAACAAAATCTCAATTTAGAAAAATTCAAGGTTCATATTTAAATGATTCAATCAATCAAAATATGATAACAAACCCTTTATATTTTTATTTTTTATAGTATTGCATTTAACATTTTAATTATTTTTTTCATAAATAACATTTATTCGTTAACTTAAACAAAAAATATAATACATGGTTTTGTTTATAACTCTTATCTAAATGATATGATGTAAATTTTAACTATAACAGAGTTGTTTGTTAAAAAAACAAAGTGTGTTTCTAAACATTTGATGTATTGATTTAATGGTTAGGTTTGTGGTTGTTAAAATACTAAACTTAGGTGGTTTGTTAGAGGATAAAATAGTAGTGGTTTTTTAAACTATGTATCATATGTTAAAAGTATTGTGTAGTTATAAAATTATATAATTTCTATTATAAAGCCTCGTGTAATACACGGGACTATAAACTAGTAAACTAATATAAATGTAATCATGTATTATGAAACTATCTATACTAATAATCTATACTAATAAATCAAAATATCTATAAGACAAATGTCATCTTTTTATATTATCCATCTAGGCGCCACCTAAAATATGTACACGTGCCGTAATAGAATAAAAGTTAACCATTTAATGTCACATTGAATACTAATGATTTTGTATATAGTTTCCAAATTGTAAAACAGATTTTTGGATATATTAAAAAATATTTCTTGTTATATAAAAGCATCATTTTTTAAACCATAGGGTTATGAAATATGAAGTTTTTTTAATACAAATAACTTTTAGAAAAATAAAGTTGTTAAAATTATTTTTAAACAAAATTGGAGTATTACAATTTTTTAAAGTATTTTTTAAAGATGAAAGTTTTAAAAAATAATGCTATTGTTTTATTACCTAAAGTAGTTAATTAGAAGTAACTTTAATCATATTTTATCTTATAAATTATTTTATAATTTCTAAATATTAATAAATAATTATTAATTTAAATTTTTATTCAACACGTGTAATACACAGTTGTCTAAACCAATCTATTTGTATCGTCACATACACAGTATACACATTATCTGTAAGTATTCTACTTTTAAGACTATTGTAACTACACTTTGTTAAATTCATAAATTTTAGATGAGAAGTATGTTGGGTGTCTCATTAGGTATTACAAACACTAGCTTGAGTTAAGCTAAAAGACTTTTTACATGTCTAGTAGTCTCAACTGAGTAACAACAGATGACTATAAGACAAGTTTCAAGCTCACTTAATACTATAAAATTATGGTAAATGATACTTGATGTGTGTATACGATATTTCTTCTCATAAAATTAAGGGTTTGAGTCTCGTGATGAACATTGGTGTAGATTTTATGAATGATAAGTGTGTTTTGTCTTCGAAAAAACTAAAAACTATGATTTGTTTTAAGATTATATTTTAAAGGATGTCTCATGATTTAACTTAACTAGAAACTAATAAGAAAATAATCTGGTACTCAATCACATTTAACAAATCTGGTTAAAACAACATGTTCAGAGGATATTCATAATTCATGAAAGGCAAATTAGATTTTAATAATACATACTATTACATATTGTCCGATAATAACTTATACTATTAATTTGACTGATAACACTATCAACTTTTATTTTTAATAACAACAACAGTCCCACTGACATGATTTTCAAAATTTTACGCTCGATTTATATTTATTTTAGGCTCAATCAACCATAAAAAAAATTTATGTCATAGAGACTGTTGTTGGTAAGAAAGTTATGAGTGTCACTGGTCAATTAATGGTATGGATTATTATTAGCCAATAAGTAATAGTTTAGATTATTAAAATCTAATTTATCTTCATAAAAGTATAAAAACATTATATCTATTAATTATTTAATGGAAAAATTACCAAAATACATATTAGACCATTTTAAATTACCAAAATAAACATTGAAAAAAAATTACAAAAGAAAACCCAATAAAAACACACCACGTGGCGAGGAAAGCCCATAATTCCTTGCCAAAAAGCTGACTGGGCGAGTAAATGCCATAATTCCTTGCCAACGTGGCACGTTTCTGTCCATTCCTCGTCAAAAAAGTTGTCTTCTCGCTGACTGGGCAAGAAATCATGAGTTTTCCTCGCCCATAATTACGAAAATGTCATTCTCGCTTAGACTTCTCATTTTATTTCAGATACAAAATTTTTAAAAAAGTATTTATTAAAATTTTAAAAAAAGTATTTATTAAAATTTTAAAAATCCGTAAGTTATTATATTTTTTCATTTATTTGTTTTCCCTTATATTATAGAAGCTTTCCCTTAACAAACTTATCAAATCTTATATTTTCTTAACACACTTATTTTTTTCTTGCAATGATCCTTTAAAATCCTCTCAAATCAAAAAATGTCTGTTAATATTAAAAACTTGATACATAAAAAAACTGAAATATTTTTTCCTTTTCTAGAAAAAAATCTAGTTTAGTTTAAAATATATTCCTTGAATCTTGTTTACACCCTTCGTAATTATTAATAAATAAATAACTTATGTTCCAAAAAATTAGCAAGCAATTATTTTCTTATCAAACCTTTTTTTATCATAATTTAAGCATTCTATGTACGGAATGAATACATAATTAATTGATTGATAAACCTTAAAAATAGAAAATAAGTAATGATTTTAAACATTTGAAAATAATATCTAGTAAATATAAAATAAATTAATAGAACTTTTTTCAAATTTTAAACATTTCAAACAAATAAGTGGTATAAAACAATATGCAATTTATTGTATTATTTTTACATAAAATAAAAAAAAGGCGGATTATGACCAGATTTAAAAAAAATTATAATTTTTCGTACTTTCTTTTTTAAATAATTAAGTATTTATCGGTTTTTATAAAATATATTAAAAAATGGCGAGCATTTATAAACAAATTTAATAATATTATGAATTATTACCATAGCAAGTGGATGAACTTTTTGTCAAACTTTTATATAAGTTTACTATGCTACTTATCTACCAAAATAGTTTACCTTGTATACAAAAATGATTGATCTTTGTAGTAGGAGAAGATGCACCTCTTGTATATATTTTCATAAGTTATACATTTCTCTCCTTCTTGCTCTTGCATTTCTCTTTAAAGTTCTTAAGGTTATAACATTAATCTTGTGTATAGTTATTGTGATATTATAACACATTATCAGCACAAGAGCTCTTAAACTCCAATCAATAAGACCAATAGAGCACAAATTCATCTATTAATCAAGGTAAGGTCTTCATTAAGTAATAATATATAATATCTTATATTGAGAAGATAACTAAGATAAATAAAGTAAGCATAAAGGAGATATTATCATGGACATCTCGATAGCCATGAGACTACTAACAAACTAACTTTTATTTATGTATCTAACTTTTGATTATGCAACTAATATTTTATCTTATGCATCTAACTTTTACTTAATCTTTATTTATACAGCTAACATTTCCTTTTATGTCAACTAACATCTTGATTATGTTGCTAACATTTATTTGTACTAACGTCTTATTCTTATCATAATTTGTCGTTCTTATTCTCTTTTGTTTTTATAAACTAAATTCATGTTTATATAACATAATCTTATACTTAACTATTTTATTTAAAATAACTGTCGATATATACACACACGAAGGTTATATAGCCGTTATAAACGGTTATATAGCCGTTGTAAACAATCACATAGCCGTTACAAACGGTTATAATTTGAACTATAAACTGACCGCTATCGATCTATTTTCGTTTACGATAAAAAGATTATCTCTTTTCTCAAGTTTATCCTAGGCAATCTTTCAAAAATGATACACCCAGTTTTAGTACTGGCAACCATAATGCTTATTTTAATTCATATCCCCATTGTTGAACTACCACCCGAAGAATTTAAACTTTTCTTATTAATGTATTTGTTTATAGCTCTACGCTTTATTGTATCGCAATGTTTATTGATATATATGGATTCTAATAATTATCTTACTATTTGCTTAATTCTTGTTTAGAAAATAAAATGTCGAACATTGCAAAAATTGAATTCCCAGCTCTTAATATCAATGGAGAAAACTATATGTCGTGGACGGCCCATGTAAAAAGATATTTTAAATCCATGGGTGTCATAGAAACTATACAAGAGGGGAATGCTTGCTCGGAACAAGATAAAGCGAAAGCTGATGTCTTTTTGCATAAGCATATTGATGAAATGTTACAATTTGAGTATTCAAATTGTGAAGATCCGTATGTTTTATGGAAATATTTATAAAGCAGATTTGACCATCAAAGGGAAGTTCTACTTCCCACTGCTAGAGATGAATGGAACAATCTCAGGTTCCAAGATTTTAAAAAGGTAAACGAGTACACATCTGCCTTGTTCAGAATATGCTCGACCCTCAGATTCTGTGGACAAAAAGTAACCGAGGAAGATATGTTGGAGAAAACTTTCTCTATATTTCATGCATCAAATATAAACTTGCAACAACAATATAGGTTGCAAAAAATTTAAAAGATATTCTGATTTGAATTCATTTCTCCTCGTAGCAGAAAAAAATAACGAGCTTTTGATGAAAAATCATCAAGCTCGTCCCACGGGATCGTTAGCAATTCCAGAAATAAATGTTGCTACTAAAAACTCTGGAAGAAAGTAGGGACGAGGTCGTGGTTGTGGTTCTTTTGATAAAAGTTATCCTAATGGTCGCAACCATTCTTTTAAGGGTAATAATAATTACCAAGGTAACTTTCATAGCCGTGGACGTGGTCGTGGCCGTGGATATGGCCGTGGTAGAAATCAAAGAACAATCAATTACCACGCCCCACAAAATAACAATTCCAACCAATTCAAAGGGAATGAAGCTGGTAGGTACGAAAACAATAGCACTTCCTATTTTAGATGTGGTAGCACAAACCACTGGTCGAAGGCTTGTCGTACAGCTCCACATTTGTGTGAACTATACCAAGCCTCTCTTAAAAAATAAGAGAAGGAAGTAAACCATGTTGATAATTTTAATGATCTTAACGTTGAGTTGAACACTGCAGACTTTGACATAAAACTCTGAAACACATGTTGTTTGACCACAATAGTTATATGCAACAATTAAGTGTTTTCCTATCTTTAGTTATGTACTTTTCTTCATGTAATGTTTTCCTTCGATTAAATAAAGTTCTTGTTAAAATATAACAATATCGTTTTTATTCACTTATTATTTGTCTTTATATTTTCATGATTCATATGAACATCACTGGAGCGCAAGATCAAACAAATGAAGCGGATATATGTATAGCGGATAGTGGGGCCACGCTCACTATACTTAGATCTAAGAAATATTTTTATGAACTTAAACCAACAAAAGGAATAGAAAATAACACAAAGCTTATAATAGAAAATACTTTATTTTCCCCAAAATCAACAAGAAATCTTTTGAATTTCAAAAACATATATCATAACGGATATGATACTCAGTCAAGAACTATTGATAATGAAAAATATTTGCGTATCATAAGTAAAAATCAGATATTAAAAAAACTGTCAATGCTTCAGTCTGGTTTACATTATACACACATTAATGTGCCTCAGGCATATATGGCAGTTAAAGAAGAATTTTGTGATCCTGAATCACTTAACTTATGGCATGACAGATTAGTTCATCGAGAATCTACAATGATGAGAAGAATAATTGAAAACAATCATGGGCATCCATTGAAATATCAAAAGATCTCACAATCAAATAAAATTTCTTTGTGTACATTTTGTTCTCTTGGGAAATTAATCACAAGACCTTCGCCGGTGAAAATTGAAAAGGAATCATCTCTGTTTCTTGAAAGTATTCAAGAAGATATATGTGGGCCAATTCATCCACCATGTGCACCATTTGGATACTTTATGGTTTTGATAGACGCGCCAAGTAGATGGTCTCATGTCTCTTTGTTATCAACTCGTAATGTAGCATTTGCGAAATTTCTTACATAATTTATCAAATTACGAGCACATTTTTCTGATTATACTATTAAAAGGGTGAGACTTGATAATGCTGGTGAATTCACATCACATGCTTTTAATGATTATTGTATGTCTGTGGGAATTATTGTTGAACACCCTGTTGCTCATGTACACACACAAAATGGCTTAGCTGAGTCGTTAATCAAACGTCAACAACTAATAGCTAGACCATTAATAACGAGGACAAAACTCATCATGTCTATTTGGGGTCATATAATTCTTCATGTTGGATCACTAATTCGTGTGAGACCAAGTGCAAATCTTAAGTACTCTCCGTTACAACTTGTTTATGGTAATGAGCCAAACATTTCCCACCTTAGCATTTTCGGGTGTGTTGTGTATGTCCCTATTGCACCACCACAACACACAAAAATAGGTCCTCAAAAAGGTTGGGAATATATGTTGGATATGAATCAACTTCCATCATAAGATATCTTGAACCTTTAACGGGTGATGTATTTACAACATGTTTTGTTGATTGTCACTTTAACGAGTCAGTTTTTCCGGCATTAGGGGAGAAAAGAAAAAAAAGAAAATGATGTCTCATGGTATGTTCCTTCATTATTATATTTTGATCCAGTAACTATACAACGTGAGACAGAGGTTCAAAACATAATACACCTGCAAGAAATTGCAAATCAATTACTTGATACGTTTACTGATACAAACAGAGTTACTAAATCTCATATACCAGCAGCTAATGATCCAGCTCAAGTTGAGATTCCAAATAAGCAAATAGATAACACAATGGTTCATGAATCTTAGAGACGTTTAAAACGAGAAAAACCAATCGGTTCAAAGGATAAAAATCCTCTAAAATGAAAAACTCATGAAAAGAAAGTTGACCATAAAATGAATGATCATGATGCAACGCTAAATACCAAAGCCTCTCATGAGGAGGATTTGGATGAAAATAATAAAGAAATATCAATTAAGTATGGTCACATATTTATCTTATGAATCGAGATGAAATGGAGAGTGTTGATGAAATATTTTCTTATTTCGTAGGAAGTGACATCATGAGTGGTGATGATGATCCTGAACCAAAATCAGTTAGTGACTGTCAAAATAGACATGATTGGGATGAATAGAAAGGAGCTATGCAAGCGGAAAAACGAAATGAGAAAAATGAAGTTACAAGATATAAAGCTAGACGCTCAAGATTTTTCACAAAGGCCAGAGATTGATTATGAGGAAACATATTCTCCTATTATGGATGCAATAACCTTTAGATACTTAATCAGCATAGCAGTCTCTAGAAAATTAGAGATGCATCTTATGGATGTTATCACAACTTACTTGTATGGATCACTAGATAGTGACATCTATATGAAAATTTCTGAAGGTTTTAAATTACCTAAAGCATTAAGCTCAAAGTCTAAGAAAATGCATTCCATCAAATTACAAAGATCCTTGTATGGACTCAAACAATCTGGAAGGATGTAGTACAATAGTTTGAGTGATTATTTGACAAGTAAAGGATACACAAGTAACCTTATTTGTCCATGTGTTTTCATTAAGAATACAATATTAGGATATGTGATCATAGCTATTTATGTTGATGATCTAAATATAATTGGGACGCAAAAGGAAATTAATGAAGCAATTGCTCGTTTAAAGAAAGAATTTGAAATGAAAGACCTTGGAAAAACCAAATATTATCTTGGTTTGCAGATTGAGCATATGCATAATGGAATACCTGTACATCAGTCAACTTATACTGAGAAACTCTTAAAGCGTTTCAATATGGACAAGACAAATCCTTTAAGCACACCAATGATTGTTAGATTACTCAATATTGATAATGATCAATTTCGTCCTTGCGAAGATAATGAAGAGGTTCTTGGTCTAGAGATATCATATCTCAGTGCAATTGGAGCTCTTATATATCTTACTAACTGTACGAGACCTGACATTTCTTTTACAGTTAATTTGTTAGCAAGATTTAGTTCAGCCCCTACTAAAAGGCACTGGAATGGGTTTCGATATCTTCGAGGTACTATTGATTTAGGCTTGTTTTATCCTAATAATTCAAAAGAAGGGTTAGTTGGTTATGCAGATGCATGTTATTTATCTGATCCTCATAAAGCAAAATCTCAAACTGGGCACGTATATAAGAATGGAGGAACTATGATTTCATGGCGTTCTCAGAAACAAACACTCATTGCGACATCCTCAAATTATGCTGAAGTCATTGCACTACATGAAGCTTCAAGAGAATGTGTATGGTTAAGATCTATGACACAACTTATATCAACTTTTTACGGGTTGGAGAAAGATGAAAGTGCAACACCAATCTATGAAGATAATGCAGCTTGTGTCACACAAATGAAAGAAGGGTATATCATAAATGATAGAACAAAACATATACCACCAAGATTTTTTTCATACACTCAAGATCTTATTAAAGATAAACAAGTTAAAATGAGATACGCTCAATCTAGCAACAATTCAGCTGATCTTTTCACAAAGACATTTTCTAAAACAACTTTCAGAAAACATGTTTATGATATTGGCATGCGGCACGTACACATAATGTGATGATCTATAGAAGACAATTTGAGGGGGAGTTATAAGCTGCACTCTTTTTTCTATAGCTAAGGTTTTTTCCCACTGGGTTTTTCTTTAGCAAAGTTTTTAACGAGACAGTACTTAAACTCTTGAAGTTTGAAAAGTATCATCCAAGGGGGAGTATTATGAATTATTATCATAACAAGTGGATGGACTATTTGTCAAACTTGTAAATTAGTTTACTATGCTACTTATCTACCAAAATAGTTTACATTGTACACCAAAATCATTGATATTTGTAGTATAAATACCATCTCAATGTAGAGGAGAAAATGCACATCTTGTATACACTTTTATAAGTTATACATTTCTCTCATTCTTGTTCTTGCAATTTTTTTTAAAGTTCTTAAGGTTATAATGCTAATCTTGTGTATAACTATTGTGATATTATAACAAATAAAAAACGTTTTTCAAAAACATTTTAGGTGGGCGAGATTTTCTTTCTAAAATCTCGCTGAGGTGGCTAGACTTAATTGGTCCAATGATATTAAGTCTATTTTGGTAATCATTAATAGTCAAATGTTATATTTTGCAATTTTCCTTATTTAAATACACAACGACTACTTAAAGAAAAAAAAAAAGGAAATTCCAATTTCCAAATCACCAGATTAGCCCGACCCACTGATACGACCCGACCGACCCGATTATACATTCTCGGGTCGACCCGACTTCATGACAATGTATAGCGTCACTCCAACGCTTTTAGCATCTCCCCCACAATTCTATATAATTCCATCTCTCTGCTTTTCAACCCCACAAAATTCTTCACAATTCCCTCACTTAAAGCCTCCGTTCACCGGCGATTTAGGGTTCCGGTGTCAATTCACTTCAATTTCACCTTCAATGTCTGCATTTGGCATGGCCTCTGCTTCCAACACCAATCCTAACAAGTCAACCGAGGTACTATGTTGATCCGACTTTTGTTTCGCTTTAATTCGATTACTATTTGTTTCCTTAGTGGTGTTTGTTGTTTTGTTTCTTCATTTAATGCGCATTATGGTTTGTAATGATGTGGTGGATTGTGTTTTGCTGTTTTTGTTGAAATTGATTTGAGTTTGTGTGTAGGTTGTATCGCCTCCTTCGGATAGTGTGTCTAGCCTGTCGTTCAGTCCGAAGGCGAATTACCTTGTTGCTACTTCATGGGATAATCAGGTTTGTGTGATGATAATTGTTAAATAATGTGTGTGGATGATGTGTTACGTTCGTGACATGATTGATGTATGATGGAATTTGGGGATTATAACGGTGTTAACTGTTAAGTGGATATAATATTGCAGGTGAGATGTTGGGAGATTACAAAAAGTGGAACAACTGTTGCCTCTGTGGGAAAGGCTTCAATTGCACATGATCAGCCGGTAACATTAACAATATGCAATCTTTTGGATCATGAGTTTTTAATGTTTGTATTACATTATGATGGTTATTTTTCCACAATTCTTACCGTTTTGGATTCTTGCTTGTAGGTTTTATGTTCAGCTTGGAAAGATGATGGAACGACGGTTTTCTCGGGCGGTTGTGACAAACAAGTGAAGATGTGGCCGTTGCTTTCTGGTGGCCAACCTGTGACTGTTGCTATGCATGATGCTCCGGTTAAGGAGGTTGCCTGGATTCCGGAGATGAATCTACTGGTTTCAGGAAGCTGGGATAAGACTCTAAGGTATGCATATAACTTGAAATTTGTTGATATTTGTATTTGTTTTCTATTGAATCGGTAAATGGTTTCATGAATTTATGTCTTTATCTTGTAGATAGTTGAAAACTTGAAATTGTCACATGGCTTACTGATGAGTTTATTGATACCTCTATAGCTTGTGACTTATGCTTTAGTTTTAACACTTCATGTACAAAATATTTGACAAAAGTCTCCAGTTAGCATTTGTTTAGTACTTACCCTCAAAGCTGCTTGCTTCTGTTATGAATTATGTGGTTAAAGTTGGGTAAAACATTTCAGCATATTTGCTATCTTATGTTTGCTACACTGTTCAATTATGCAGCATACTCTTATTTATTAACCACTCTTAACTATTTCTCTTTTAATTTTGTCTGTTGTGATGTTGCATTACATATTTACATAATCATTCAAAATCGGCAGGATAGTTGGGTTAGGACGTTGGGTAATAGGTCATATAATATGCAAAAAAATTTTAACACAGGTCAAAACGGATTGGGTCGGATGGTTATCCCCCAAAGAATAAATTAATTTAGGACATCGAAAACTATCAAATAACACTTTTTGTAGACTTTCAACCCGCTTGACATGCTTTACCCATTTGAGGCATTTTATCTTTAGCTTAGTTTCTACATTTGGGCATTTTGTATTAGATTGTCAAATCAATCTATATTCAAGTAATTAAGCTACAACCTCTAATTATGTTCCATAGGCTAAATTTGGTTTTATCTAACTTTTTGAAAACAACAAACAGAGTAACAGACCCACATATGATTTTTATTATATATTAAACTTGATTTATAAATCATGCCCTCTTTTTCAGATACTGGGACTTGAGGCAATCTACTCCAGTTCACACTCAGCAACTTCCCGAACGCTGCTATGCACTTACAGTGAGACATCCCCTGATGGTTGTTGGCACTGCAGATAGAAACCTTATAGTATTTAATCTGCAAAGTCCTCAGGTAAAGTTGATTAATCTTAAACATGGATCATTACAAGATTGCAAGTTCTACATATTATTTATATGCCACAAAAAATCTTTGATATCAACTCCACATGAATCACAACAGACTGAGTTTAAGAGAATCACTTCCCCACTCAAGTATCAAACTAGGTGTGTTGCTGCCTTCCCAGATCAGCAAGGTTTTTTGGTATGTTCCTACTATGAAATTGTTTTATTGTGTTCTTTTAATTATGTTTTGAAAATGAATATTTTTTTGTTATTGATGATTAATTTTTGTTTGTTAGGTTGGATCAATTGAAGGGAGAGTTGGTGTGCATCATCTTGATGAACAACAGCAAAGTAAAAACTTTACTTTTAAATGTCACAGAGAAGGAAATGATATATACTCAGTCAATTCTCTTAACTTTCATCCTGTAAGATACTTCATTTGTACTGCTATTGGTAAATTTGAAAGGGGCCATCATACATACCTTTGAAAACTTGCATTATATCCACCAAACCCAAAAGTAAATAAATGTCAAATATACACATTCAATATACTTAAAAATTTCACATTTGCCCTTTTCATTAAATACTATTTATAATATGATCATTATACCATTCTCTTTCTCCTCACACTCTAAAGTCTCATATCGTAATGCAAGTTTTTTTAAGGGAAGGGCATAAATGTCATAAATTTAAAAATAGGAAGATTAAGTTTTATGATTTTTTAGGTAAATATGATACTATGCCTTGTTTTGAGGTGAATATATAAAATCATCCCATTTTGAAGAGCTCCTTTTTGCTAATCTGCTGGTTTGAATGAGTTCTTAATATTTTGTTTCTGTTTTCAGGTCCATCACACATTTGCAACTGCTGGATCTGATGGTGCTTTTAACTTCTGGGACAAAGATAGCAAACAAAGACTGAAGGTTTTATTATTCTTATAAAGTTTCTTTGCCATTATCTTTTCAAGTCAAATAATCTTTAAACCCATGTAGATAGCCTTAATTTAGAAGTTCAAACAAGCCCATAATATAGTCTTTGGGTAAGGTTTGCCACCTCTAGCTAACAGTCAATCACTTTTGGTCAACTGTTTGTGCTTTTCTTGTCGGTGGAATTATTAACATTCGGTATATCATCAAAACTGTATACGGGCACAATACACCCAAAAAATTTATTCCAGATTCAGAAAATGATTTACGTAAATTTTTAATATTATTAAGTTACGTAGTAGACCAGTGGAATGCAGGAATTGCGCCATGTGGTTTATGTGGCTTATTATTGCATCTCCCCATTTTTTAAACTGTGTGTCTTGTTGCCTGTTTAAGATAAGTTATTTATTAATGTGATTGTTGTACAGGCAATGTCAAGATGCAGTCAACCCATACCCTGTAGCAGCTTCAACAATGATGGCTCCATATATGCTTATGCGGTACGGAATAGTTTCTGTAAAGACACCCCACTCCCAACCCTCAAGTTTAAAGTATGGTAAATGTTTTAGTTACTAATTAGATGAATGCCATTTGTTATGTTAAGGTGTGCTATGATTGGAGCAAGGGTGCAGAGAATCACAATCCAGCAACCGCAAAGACTTATATTTACTTGCACCTGCCTCAGGTATATGACGTGTCCTTTCATGAACATATTTTTATGTCGGTTTGGAGCTGAAAATTGTTATTTGGGTGTTAATATTGCAGGAAGCTGAGGTCAAAGGCAAGCCTCGGATTGGAACAAGCGGAAGGAAGTGAAGACTTGATGTTTCAGGCGTATTCGTCGTTGTACATGAAAAGTTATTATCTTGTGCTGTCTTTTTGCCCTTTGTTCTCAGTGGTTTTGTAGAGTAATGGTTTGACAATGATGTTTGACTTTTCATTTTTGAGATGTTGGTAGTCTTTTTGTTGTCAACTATGTTGACTTCTTTTCTCTTGAAATATTGGTAGTCTTTTGGTTGTCATTGCAAAAGTATTGGGAATTACCTGATGTTCAGTGTTGCTTGTTGTCATGTGTTTTACGTTGTTAAAGTGAGTAGAGGTGGCATAATGAGCGGGTTAAACACACTGAACAAGAAGTTTAAATGCACAAACATATAGAGGTCAAAATCAAAGGATCATGTTGGGTTAGACCTGCCAATTGTACATAGATCAAAATTGAAGGGTCATGTTGTGTTGACATGCAAACTATTTCTTATAAACCATGAACGAATCCATGAACAGTGATGCCTCATGAGGCGAGGCCTAGGCGTCTTGAACACATAAGATGAGGGTCTTCGGTGCAACCGAGGCGACCACCTTTGTCAAGGCACAGGTAATATTGTATTTGATAGGAGGTAGTTTGTCTCTATTGTGTATTTTATGTAAAAAGATAAAGAATTTCAACCTATAGATCACAATTTCAGTATGAACTAGTTGAAAGATAAGGATCAAACGAGACCTAAAATACCAACCAAATGTATTTATTTTGTCCATCTTGCTTACTACATAAGAAACCGAGATACATACGCGTTACGACAACATTTGAAGCCATTTTTGGACCCGACTTCTCTTACTCCCACCTGACAATCTATAAGCACAAATTAAACAACAAAGACCAAAACTCTACACAATTCACCCCAACAGTCTTGGGTGAAAAGAAAGAAACAAAAAAAGACAGTATTTTCATATGCACAATGCCTGATAAATACTGGTTTTCATAAAAATACACGAAAAAGAAGAAAAAAAAACCCAACCCTTTTCGAAGATGATCATCTAGGCCCCGACAATTCATCAGGACGAAGATTATAAGTGGAATCTGCAATAATCCAATCAGTATTTGGATTATGAGCAGTATTGAACTCTTGCCTAAACATCTCCTCTTTCTGCCATTCTTCCCATCTTTCAGCCAACCCATCACCTTCAAGCATTCTGACAACTTCTGACATCTTGGGTCGCTCCAATGGCGTCCCTTGTGTGCACAAAAGCGCCACCTGGATCAACTGTTCCACCTCAGCATCTATATAGTTACCTTTCAAATCAGCATCCACCAGTGTCTCCAACTTCTTTTCCCTCAAAAGCCCTTTCACCTGTAAAGTTTCAAGATTCACAATCTTTGCAAATATTTCAAGAATAGTTATTTAAAGTACACAAACCCAAAACACAAGGCTCCTGCATGAGTGGGGTCAAGGGGTTGGTGTTGGGGCCACTTTTGCCCTGATGTACTACATTTGTGCAAGAGGTTGTTTCTACAAATCAAACCCAAGACCTCCAGGTTACAGGGCAACGACGTTATCATTACTCCAAGGTCCACCCCCTCAAATATTTAAGGTGATTTATATAAAGTTTGAGCCTTTAACTATGTACAGAAAAAAAAGGAGAAAAATTGTAAAAATAGGCATAAAAATTGATTACCCAATCGAGCAACATGACATCATCATCATTAGCAAGGCGAGCAAGATCAAAAGCCCTTTGTCCAGTTATGAGCTCGAGAAGCATAACACCATACCCAAAAACATCTGTTTTCTCTGAAGATTTCCCGGTTGATAAGTACTCGGGTGCTATGTGTCCAATTGTACCACGGACAGCAGTTGTAACATGAGTGTCTTTGTAATCCATAAGTTTAGCCAACCCGAAATCTCCAACAACTGCTTCAAATTCTTCATCCAGTAATATATTTGCAGCTTTCACATCACGGTGAATGATCTTTGGGTCACAATGATCATGTAAATACGCAAGACCTCTTGCGGACCCCAGTGCAATTCGCTTCCTTATTGGCCAATCAAGTGGCTCCTGATTCTCGGGTCTCTCTACAGTAATTATTTAAATTGGTTGTTAGGTTTTTAACAACATAGGAAAACTGAATACTGGTTTATGTAGATTATGAATTCAGAGAGTCAAAGGTTTGACCATCTAAATCAAACTGGCTCTCTTCTTTAAGATATGCATGCATTTCAAGAAATTGAGTTAATGAAGGAACTCGTTAATCGTTATCTGATCAGATTTTAGTATCTGAATATAAAGATTATGCTTCCTAAATAGCCCATTTAGATAATCAGCTGCATATCCGCTGCAGCAAAACAGATTATCCAAATTTGAAATAAAGTTTACCAATAACCAATTTACCTAATTTTGACCCAAACGAGAGGCGTCTACTCTCGTTTACCCCACTTCACGATAATATCATTTTGGTCATTTTCTATCAATTCACTTAATAACCAAGATTTGCCAAACACTGCATATGATGATTACCAGATGACTACAACTTCAAACAACAATACAACATCCAAACACCATACCTCTTAAGCATGATGCAACACTACCATTGGCCATAAACGGATAAACAAGCAACCGCTCGGTGGGTGTCATGCAAAATCCCTTTAAACGAAGTAGATTCCGGTGGACGGCCATACTAATCATTTCAACTTCTGTTTGGAACTGTAGTTCTCCGCCTTGAGTTCTTTCTTCTTTTAACCTTTTCACAGCTACTAAAGTTCCATCTGCCAAACGTCCTTTATAAACTTTACCGAATCCACCTCGCCCAAGAATGTTTTTGTTACTGAAATTATCGGTTGCAACTTGTAGTTCACGAAGAGAAAACCTCTTCAATTGCCCTAAATGAACTTCCGGATCTTCTTCGGCTGCAAATATATAATAATTATGAGTAAATCAGCGTCTAATATTATATTAGTTTCATGTCTTTTATGGTGTAATCAAGTGATGTTGTACTAACCTGGTACATCAAAGAAATGATCCTGTGGTTTTCGGCGCCTCCACCAAGCAAGTGCAATTGCAGGACCTGCAAACAGAAGTGCAGCACCAGCAGCGACTCCTCCGGCGATGGCCCCGGTGGCACTATTGCCGACTGAAATTACACGTCATGAAAAAATATACACAATTAGAAACATATGATGTTTCCTTCACATACAATGAATGAGAAAAATAGCGAATAAGGAAACATGACCAAATGGGTTAGACGCCCACAGTGTATATTTAATGCCTACAACCTCGTAAATTGCTATATTCAAAAAAATATATTATTCCAATAATAATATAGGAGTTGCAATCACATTTAACTTGCAAAATATTAAGAAAACATGGACAAGAGGTGTTTCAGATCAACCCAAACCGACCCGTTTTGACCCATGCAAAATATTTGGTCCCATTATCAGCCCGCCGACCCACCCATTTTGCCACATCTTATCCAAACCTAGGTGTAATTAAACAGCCAGTAAGAACAAGAATTAAAAATACCAGAAGGAGACTGTGAACTCGGTGGAGTTGGAGTTTGAGGAGGAACCGGAGGAGCTCGCAAGTTAGGATTACCAGCAAAACTGTAAGAAAAGGAAAACGAATAAAAAAAAGGTTCATCATTTACATAAAAGGTCACGTTTTGCAACAACTTTAATTATAAAAATAGCTTTTAAACATACCTGATAGGAGTGAAAAGAGAGAAGGAACCATTAACAGGCACATCTCCATTCAAATTGTTGTTTGAAAGATCACTGTGATACGCATTAATAATACAATTAAATTAGTGTTCTAATAATAGTATCTACGCACAAAATTAAGGAAAAAAAGCAACAATTTGATACTCACAGAACTTGCAATGAATTTATAGTAGTTAATGAATTTGGAATAGTTCCCGTCAATGTGTTGTTGTTGAGACGACTGCCCTTGCAAAAACAGCAGAATATGACACTGTGATTCGCCAATCAAAAACAGCAGAAATGACACCGACCGACAAAACTTTTTTTTTCTTGTCATTTACAAATTTTATAAAAAACGTAATGTTATATACATGATTAAGAAAAAGGTATTGAAATTGTAAAACATTTTTAAGTGACACTAGACCATAAACCTATTTCGGTATTAGAAAATTTTTGAAAGTTCAGTCATTTGACCCTCTAGAGGCGAAGTATAATCCATATAGACCCTTTACACATAAAAGTGTCGAAACGAGTACCACGGAAAGTTGTCCATTGGAGACCACTAATCTAAATACACAAAAACTAAATTATAAGAATTCGTACAGGAAACGAAGCTTCTGAAGCTTGCCCAATGTATCTGGAATCACACCATCTAACCGATTGAGATAAAGATCCAAACTCACTAAGTTTGATAAGTTCCCAAGCTCATTAGGAATTCTTCCAGTAATATTATTACTGTAAAGTTCCCTGGAAAATAATTCAATAACACCTTATCAGTAGTAATAGTACAAAAATTAAAAAAATAATAATTCATAACTCTAAGTAATATGTGTTTTTACGACTCACGTTTAAAACATATCTACATTTCTCAAGCTTGCCAATGCAAGGTTTTATCGTGCACAAAAGGGTTTTTAGGGGAACCAAATCTTGAAGTCTTGAACTCTTATAGTATAAAATACAATTAAATGTGTTTGTGTGAAATAAACAGTCACCAAACCAATTGAATTTAACGCAAAAAGTAGCATGAAGTGTCTACCTTGTTCTTCATAGGGGTTTAGATGTGCATTTTGAAAATGATGTGATATTGAATAATCAGAATAGGGTTTGGATATGCTTTTTGTGGTTTAGAGTTGTCATAATAAGATAATTAGATGAATACGCATTTAGAAAAGTTTGTTTATTTAAGAAACTAGTAGATAAAATGATCATAAATGACCTGTAAAAAGTTTAAAGACGATTTGTGAATGAAAATAAAAGTCTCAAATTAGTATTAACATAATTAGGGGTTGTTTAGCAACCTTGTGTTGATCCATTATGAGGCTTGACTGAATAATAGAGAGCCTCTGAATCCATTAGCATGTTTCTAAAACTTACTCATTAAAAGAATCCATGAACCATTAAAAGGTGTCTTTCAAATGAACCAAACACGCTCTACCTCTGAACGATTCAGAGGTAGCCTTTTAATGGAATCATTAAGAGGCTACCAAACAGCCCCTTAGTTTTGTTTTAGTTGGTATGAAACGGATGATCCAAAACTGATTACATAATCAGAAAAACAGACACCGATCCAAACAATAGAAACGCACTATGGTGACTTACAAATACTGTAAATTAGGAAGTTGACCAAGCTGTGGAACCAGTGAACCGGACAAGTTTGCATTTCCAAGATCCCTGCGTATAACAACCGCCAACAAGAAACATAACTGAATATTTATCTCAAACGAATTGAACAGTTATTAAAAGAAAAAAAATATAAGTTTACACTCGTGTAACACTGTTTTCGCTGTTGCATGTAACATGGAACCAAGTACATGGATTCACCAGCGTCGCATCCCAACTTTGAAGAACATTATTCGGGTCACCTAATTGAGTCTTTAACGCATTCAACGCATCACCTGTGTTACACAACATATTTAACCATCAACCCATCTCAAAAACATCATAAATTGGTGTATTTTACTTCCAAAACAAGATAAATACCATCCATTTGTAACTTCAGGTCAAAAACTCAAAATTAGGAACAATATCAGCTATATACTCATTAGGTCCACTAACTATAAGTCTATAATTAGAACTAAAGCTACTAAATAAGAACCATAATGATTCAATCAATCCAACAAGATTACAAAAGGCAATTTCATCCATTACTAAATCTGGGTAAGCAAGAAAATCAAGAATCAAATCAACATACAAACTAAACACAAATCAAAAGTCAAGAAAACCATCATTCAAGAACCAAAAAGAAGATACCTTCAGCATTCCCATAAACGTTTGTAAAGCGATTGAACACCAAAATGAACCACACAAGAACACAAGCTGAAATCACAGAGACTCGCCGATCCATTTCTCAAAACCGGGTCCGGGTCGGTCAAACTAAAAACCAAGATTTCTGATCAAACACTCATTCAGATCAAGAAATTCGAAATACCCACAACCCTAATCACCAAACCCTAGGTTTTCACACAGCTGAAACTGATAACAAACCCTATCTACACCATCCACAAATCAAATCACCACAAGATACAACAGACCCACTTCAAGAATCACTAAAATTGATGATATCTAAAGCAGAAATTCGAGGGTTTTTGCTCAAATCAGAGAGAGAGAGAAAGATTGGGGATGAGGGAAGTCGTCGATAAAATTAGTCAAAGGTTCTCTATTTCTGTGCTTTCTCTCTCATCAAGACAACTGGTTGTAAAAGAATAGAGAGAGATTAGTTGGGGGATTCAAGTTGAAGAATATTTAAATGTCAAAAACAAGATGATTGATCTTTTACTACTACTGAAATGTGATATTGCTAAAGGTTGATTCAATTGTTATTATTATTGAGTGTTGATGGTGAAATTGAATAAAAATGTTATCTTTTTTAAAGAAAAAGAAAAGGACATACTGGAAGAGCAATAACGGGGTCAAACGCACGCACGGGGTTGGACCCACAACACCCGCCGCCTATGAGGAAAGATTGAACACTAAACGCTTTCAACACACAATTCACCGTTTTTCTCATGTCTTTTTCATTTATTTTACATGAAATGAAACTTATATTAATTACATAGGAATTAATTTTTTGTTAATGTTAATGGTCCCTATAAAAATCTGTTTCTTTCTGATCTTTCTTTATCACGTTTGTCTTTGTGTAATGGTGAGTTTAATGTTTAAAGTCCACCATATATTGTGAGTGAATGATGAAAGTTTTGATGTGAAGAATAAAATAAGGAAAAAAATATCTTTTAAATTGATACATTGTTGTAAATTTGAACTTTATTAAATAGGAAAATAAAGTTTAAAATTCTTTTTAACCTAAAGACAGAATTTTGTAAAACCAATCGTCTACGTATACTCAACGTATTAAAATTTAGTTTGTTAGATATTATAGTTGATTACAATGTTTGGGAATTTCAAGAATATGATAATTAGTTGAAACATTCAAATTTTGATTTAATAATAAAAGTAAGAAAAGAAAAAAGCTAAGAACTAGGTGCCTCACAATATTATAAGGGGTACGTTCTTTTTAAAACCAATAATATACAACAACATCAACAAGTCATATACAATAGGTCTCACTTATAGCAAAAGTTATTGGTGGGATCTAAGAGGTTAGAATGTAAACAAATGTCACACCCCGACCGACGGCCGAATCATCAAGGCGGACGAATGGGAGACGATTGCTCATAGCACATGGAACTAATTAAGTTGAAATAATATTAAGTATCATTATTCATTAAACATTACAAGACAAATAAGTAATTACAAAACAATCAAGATACAACCAATAACGTAAGACTTTCAATTTAAACTAGGTCCAAGTCCTATATGAGTACAAGAAGATCTTCAAGTAGGAAACCTGAAACATGTTAAAAATAAAGGGTCAACTATAAAGTTGGTGAGTTCACATGGTTTAAACACACGCATATATGTATATATATAAAAGGGTTACAAGTAGCAATTCATGTCCATGGTTACAAGTTAGCAAGCTTATAGAATACATACAGTTACAACCAAACCTCGACTTGATTACAAGTATATAAGATTGGCTAAGTGTATTTGGTTCCCATGATGAACAAGCATACGTCATCAGGAGTCGTCAATACATCGACTTTAGCACCAAATAGGCTTGTCAGGCCAAAGATCTAAGACGTCGCCAGGCTAGCAATAGTTAATGATTGTAAACAAAATATGTATCTCATATAAGACTTACAATAACACAAATAACCATGACAAAAAGATAAAGATGAATCGCATGTGCTTTTACAAGTATCAAGATGTTTACAAGTGTAATTTTATAAGGTTAACATGTTTCACCCCAAAAGGTGTGAAAATAAAGTAAAAAGGTGCATGGAGAACTCACATGAAAAACTCACAAGTATAGTGATGGTTGTAGAGTACATAAGAAAGCTTGGATGTCAAGAGTCAAATGTGATGTCCTAAATGATAAAAAAATAATAACTTGAGGTTGGAATGCATTACAAGAAGTTAGGACGTTTAGAGAATGCTAAAAAAACGAAAGGTAGATTGAGAAATGATTATTGCATCAATTATAGATTCTGGACAGAATGTTTGGTATGTGTTTGAACAGGTTTTTAAAATAGAAAACGGTTTCATAAAATTGTAAAAATTTATACTTGACTAGTTCAAAGTCTCCGGACAACTTTCATTCAGAAACAATTTTATGAAAAGATCTTTAAATAGGTCAAACAAGCAGCACAAGACAGAAGGTGCTAAAATACACACTTATCTTGTGAAGGCTATTTTTGAGTCGTCCGATTGAGTTTGAAGACGTATAAACTGTCGTTGAAAAGGTAATTCAATGAACTTAATATTGGAGTCTGAGTTTATCCAAATTTAGTTTGTTATGATCAAGTTATGGTCGGTTGAAGTAAGACTATATTCTGCCAGAATTGTAGTAAGGCACTTATGTGCACTTTTAAATTTGTTAATACATGAAACGGGTTAGAACAATTTATTATGTCAATATATGGTATATTAGTCTTCATTTGAGTTATAAAAATATTCTAAGACTTTGGCATAGCCATCATTTAGAACAATAATCTTGCGGAATAACCGAATGCGGCGGCATAGCCGTCCATATGCAAACGGGATTCTTTGTTTATGTTAGTGTGTTGTTAGCTTAATTTAGGAATGTTAGCGATTATTATAAGATTAGTGATCATTAAAATGTTAATGATCAAATGATAATTATTAAAATAAAAAGAGATTTGGTAGAAGAAAGAATAATAGTAAGAACATAAAGTCATGAGAACAATTGGATGTTAAGATGATTAAAATGTATAATATAAAAACAATAAAGGATTACCTTAGTATTAAAAATTCTTGAAATTTCTTGTAAAATAAAATTCTTCAAATTCATCATAACCAATGGATGAAAGAAAGATTATGAGAGTGAGGTTTTTAGAGAATGAGCAAATGAAAAGTGAGGCCTAAGCCTTGCTTTTATACTTGAGGTTAGGATGAGGTTATGAATGGTGTTAATGATGATTTATAAGTCTTTTAAAAGGGGGTTATGATTGGAATATGAAATAAATATAAAATTAAATAATTTAAATAAATAAAAGAATAATTATAATAAAAAATATAAATTCTTGAACTCTAATTTTAACAACTTTTTTTATAAAATATTTATAGACTTTATAAAACCAATTTAAATGATCAATCAAATTATTTATTTATTAATCTTTATAACTTTTATAAAACTTGTAAACTTTATAATTTGATTATTTATTTTCAATATTTAAAATTCATAATTACTTATAAAACTTTATAAGTTTAATAAAATTGATTTTATAACTTTATAAGTTTTAATAAGTCTTTTCCATTTAGTTATTTGTTGTAGCATGATTAATAAACTTTATAATTTTATGAAAAAGAATTATTTATAAATCAACAAGTTATTATAAGTTGTTTAAATGATAAATTGAATAAATCAATTTAAACTACACGTCTAATTTATGTAATTCATTAATATAAATAAAATAAGATAAATAAAGAAATTCATATCGTAAGAAAGTTCGATTTTAGTTCGGTTCGGGTTTATAACTTGAAAATGGCGGATGTTACAGTCTCCCCTACTTTAAGAAATTTCGTCCCGAAATTTAATCACGAGAAGATTGATTTCCAAGATATGAGGAGACTTGAATTTCATTTCGTGTTTGCAAGTGAACTTTTGGGAACGTTTAAATTCAATAAGTTTGGTTATGGTGTTTTGCTACGCTTAAGTTTGTTCGATTTCATAATTCACGATTTCGTGTGTTTTTTGATAAAGTGTACAAGATCATTAAGTTAAATATTTAATTAATAAACTTTTGTATTTCAGACGGTTCAAGACGATTAGGAAGGTTTTGACACAACACCATGTTTTTGGATCGACACAAGACTCAGCTTAACGAACATGAGTAATGTGTTCAAAACATTTTTTGGATGAGATATGAATTTCATAGAAGCTTCTCAAGTAAGTAACTTTAACAGGGTTCTTAGATGATCGATCCGTATTTACTTATGTCATTGAGGTTTCAAAGGTTCATTAGCGTAACGTTGATATAAGAATCGGGTTTGTTAAGTTTAAAGATTTAATTTAGAATGAGAGCATCATTGTAATAAGTTTTCAGGATAAGGTGGTTTTGAGGGGAAGACGTTTAGAAAGATTTTTAAGGGTCATTATGAAAAATGGGATAATGAGTTTTATGTTTCAGAGGTATAAAATCAATGATGAAACGATTCAAAATAACAAGATGTTTCGAGTGTAACGTTCGGTTTACAAACCAAAACATTACGTTGACTTATCAAAGTATTAGGTCAACTACAACCTTAGTGAACACATGCGTACCTATAAACGGACACTCACCACAAGGGTTCTCAGGTAAGGTAACGGATCCATCGGTTGATTTGGATTTATATGAATACATTGCCTAGACAGAACACCTCGAGATACAGGCATCCCACTCTTCCAGCATTATATGTTTCAAGTTATAGGACATAGACTTTGACGAGACTTAAAAACCACGAATAACGAATCAAAGCTTATTTTGAGAACCATTTGATTTAGGCACAAACGCCTTAGAATATGATTTAAGGTTCGTGTGTGCATTAGTAAGATTCAAAATATAAGAATAAGCACATAAGAATATAATCACATAATCAAGTATAAACACATAAGGCACATAAGATCCTATCTAAGCATATAAAATACATGAGAGGACTCATGTGTAAGGACTTAGTTATAGTCTAGGTCATTCCATTTCTAATAACCTAATTCCCTATAACCATGGCTCTGATACCAATCTGTCACACCCCGACCGACGGCGGAATCATCAGGGCGGACGAATGGGAGACGATTGCTCATAGCATATGGAACTAATTAAGTTGAAATAATATTAAATATCATTATTCATTAAACATTACAAGACAAATAAGTAATTACAAAACAATCAAGATACAACCAATAACGTAAGAGTTTCAATTTAAACTAGGTCCAAGTCCTATATGAGCACAAGAAGATCTTCAAGTAGGAAACCTGAAACATGTTAAAAATAAAGGGTCAACTATAAAGTTGGTGAGTTCCCATGGTTTAAACACACGCATATATGTATATATATAAATGGGTTACAAGTAGCAATTCATGTCCATGGTTACAAGTTAGCAAGCTTATAGAACACATACAGTTACAACCAAACCTCGACTTGATTACAAGTATATAAGATTGGCTAAGTGTATTTGGTTCCCATGATGAACAAGCATACGTCATCAGGAGTCGGCAATACATCGACTTTAACACCAAATAGGCTTGTCAGGCCCAAAGATCTAAGACGTCGCCAGGCTAGCAATAGTTAATGATTGTAAACAAAATATGTATCTCATATAAGACTTACAATAACACAAATAACCATGACAAAAAGATAAAGATGAATCGCATGTGCTTTTACAAGTATCAAGATGTTTACAAGTGTAATTTTATAAGGTTAACATGTTTCACCCCAAAAGGTGTGAAAATAAAGTAAAAAGGTGCATGGAGAACTCACATGAAAAACTCACAAGTATAGTAATGGTTGTAGAGTACATAAGAAAGCTTGGATGTCAAGAGTCAAATGTGATGTCCTAAATGATAAAAAAATAATAACTTGAGGTTGGAATTCATTACAAGAAGTTAGGACGTTTAGAGAATGCTAAAAAACGAAAGGTAGATTGAGAAATGATTATTGCATCAATTATAGATTCTGGACAGAATGTTTGGTATGTGTTTGAACAGGTTTTTAAAATAGAAAACGGTTTCATAAAATTGTAAAAATTTATACTTGACTAGTTCAAAGTCTCCCGGACAACTTTCATTCAGAAACAATTTTATGAAAAGATCTTTAAATAGGTCAAACAAGCAGCACAAGACAGAAGGTGCTGAAATACGCACTTATCTTGTGAAGGCTATTTTTGAGTCGTCCGATTGAGTTTGAAGACGTATAAACTGTCGTTGAAAAGTTAATTCAATGAACTTAATATTGGAGTCTGAGTTTATCCAAATTTAGTTTGTTATGATCAAGTTATGATCGGTTGAAGTAAGACTATATTCTGCCAGAATTATACTAAGGCACTTATGTGCACTTTTAAATTTGTTAATACATGAAACAGGTTAGAACAATTTATTATGTCAATATATGGTATATTAGTCTTTATTTGAGTTATAAAAATATTGTAAGACTTTGGCATAGCCATCATTTAGAACAATAATCTTGCGGAATAACCGAATGCGGCGGCATAGCCGTCCATATGCAAACGGGATTCTTTGTTTATGTTAGTGTGTTGTTAGCTTAATTTAGGAATGTTAGTGATTATTATAAGATTAGTGATCATTAAAATGTTAATGATCAAATGATAATTATTAAAATAAAAATAGATTTGGTAGAAGAAAGAATAATAGTAAGAACATAAAGTCATGAGAACAATTGGATGTTAGGATGATTAAAATGTATAATATAAAAACAATAAAGGATTACCTTAGTATTAAAAATTCTTGAAATTTCTTGTAAAATAAAATTCTTCAAATTCATCATAACCAATGGATGAAAGAAAAATTATGAGAGTGAGGTTTTTAGAGAATGAGCAAATGAAAAGTGAGGCCTAAGCCTTGCTTTTATACTTGAGGTTAGGATGAGGTTATGAATGGTGTTAATGGTGATTTATAAGTCTTTTAAAAGGGGGTTATGATTGGAATATGAAATAAATATAAAATTAAATAATTTAAATAAATAAAAGAATAATTATAATAAAAAATATAAATTCTTGAAGACTCTAATTTTAACAAATTTTTTTATAAAATATTTATAGACTTTATAAAACCAATTTAAATGATCAATCAAATTATTTATTTATTAATCTTTATAACTTTTATAAAACTTGTAAACTTTATAATTTGATTATTTATTTTCAATATTTAAAATTCATAATTACTTATAAAACTTTATAAGTTTAATAAAATTCATTTTATAACTTTATAAGTTTTAATAAGTCTTTTCCATTTAGTTATTTGTTGTAGCATGATTAATAAACTTTATAATTTTATGAAAAAGAATTATTTATAAATCAACAAGTTATTATAAGTTGTTTAAATGATAAATTGAATAAATCAATTTAAACTACACGTCTAATCTATGTAATTCATTAATATAAATAAAATAAGTTAAATAAAGAAATTCATATTGTAAGAAAGTTCGATTTTAGTTCGGGTTCGGGTTTATAACTTGAAAATGGCGGATGTTACAACAAACATCACCTCTATCTGTTTGTTTCTAGAAAAAACCCCAACTCAAGAACAAATCGTAGACAAGCATATAACAAAAGTAATTTAAAACGGAACAAACGGTCGGCAAACATGCATCCAAAGCATATACAACATAGTGCTACCACTAACAAAGAAATGATGAACAAATAACCAACGGCAATGCATCATAATACAACACATAAGTAATCTCTAAGACATAAACTAACACTCATCTACACCATCCCCTAAAAATCATCAACTTTAATCGTACGTCTTCACGAAGTTCTATCTTGGATCATGTCCTTAGAGATATGCAACTCTAGCAAATGACGTCTAATTCTCTCATCTCAAGTTAGTTTAGGCATGTCTCTACTCCTCTATCCCTCATATCAAATCATATTTAGAAAAGCAAAAATTGCATAGACGTGTGCATATAGTCATGAAAAAGGTAAAAATATAAGAAATGGTTTGTTCCTCTCTTCTGAAACTTTCTTTTTGTTTCTAACATCCCTTTTATGAATTTATTTTAAAAAAAGTTTAAAAATATGGACATATACAAGTACTGTACGTATATACATATGAGTATTTAGATTAAATACACTTTTCTAGAAACGGGAAAAGGAGTAGCTTCCTAATTTTCCTGGTCGCGCGTCGGTTTACGGTGGCCGATCTTAGGAGAGCAAAGTGCTATTGCGCATGTCGGACGAAGACTGATGGCTCCATACGGTATCATAAGCCCAATAGGAGTAGTCTAGGACAAGGGACAGAAGCGCTCTTTTCCCTTCCCAATGGTAAGGAAAAAATTACTTTATCCTTTTTTGGAGAAGGGCTGTCTTAACCGAATACCCCTTCGGGAGTTTTAAAAAAAATAGAAAATTGATAGTTTTCTTGATAAAATTGTACTTCTAAGTAAAGATATTTTTATTTTGACCAATCAAACTGTTTTGAATGTTTACTAGGTTCGTCAATGTACGAACAATTATTCTTCAAAATCTAACTAAAAGTTTTAGAAATAAGATGTCATTAATCCATGTATATACTATCTATATTACTATATAATATATTATTATAAGTATAATATAATAATTCCATTTAAAGTGTAAGACACATATACAATATTTTAATCATGGATTACAAGTGATTTATGTAATAGTTTCACTTTTGCCAACTTTTAATTTACTTCTTTTAATTATTGTATTATTTAATATATACTATTAATACATTATTTAATAATATGATATTATTTTATTCATTTCATTAAATTTTAATTTATGATAATATAAATTGACATTTAAATAGTTACTAATCATACTTTTTATAACTAAATATTATTTAAAGTAAGTATTATTTTATTTAAATACTTATATCTATACTACTATATAATATATCTCTTTGGATAGAGATTTGTTTTGTCAATCATACAAGTTTTGAAGAAACATATACAAAGGAGTGCAAGACATTTAAAAGGGGTAGAATAGAAAATTGATTAAAATTTTAAGGTACTTTAGGGGCAATAAATTTATCCATTAAATTTCATATACATTGACAATATTATCATTGTGTCTTTTATGTATTCAATAAATATTTTTAATACATTATTTAATAAAATGATATTATTTAATTCACTTCATTAAATTTTATTTATATTTATGATACTAGAAATTGATATTTAAATTTATATTACTAATTATATTTTTATAACTAAATACTATTTAATAAGTATTGTTTTATTTAAATACTTAAGTATATAAGTTATGTATATATTCATATTTATGATAACTATAATACTAATATTTTCTAGGGACATATTGTGAGTTTAATAATTTTAATATTTATCTATACCTTTTATAATAAAAGTGAAAGGATGATAGAATGATAATTTTACATATGAATTAAGACACCCATATAAAAAGTCATGCTTAAATTTCAAAAAGTTAACCATTTTATTTCATTCCAATAAAGTATAACATATGATACTTATAATACAAATGCTAAAGCATATACACGTGGCCAAACAAAACCGTCATTTACTTTCAATGTCGTTCATTCATTACGATTGAGCACTAATCCTTTTTTTTCATTTATCTTGCTGGTTGTTAGCAGCTCAATAACAATCAAGATGGTAATTTGTGGTGACAACTTCTCCATTAACTTTCTTCGGTCTATGCAAATCACCATCAAAAGCTGCATCTGATTATCAAAAAACTCTAACCTACATTCATAAAAAGAAACCCCCCTAAAATCTAGGTAATAAGTGATTTCCGACCACAAATACCACCCATACTTTCAGTAATCTTGTTGAAATAATATAGTTGTCTTAAAGACTTTATAATATACGTAATTGTTTTCTTTCATTCAATTTTTTCAATAATTATATTTTGCTTTTTTAATTTACGTCATAACGCACTGAGCCGATACTAACTAAAATCGAATTCCCAAAAAATCACGTAACAGCCGTACCGCCGCAACGCGCGGACATTTTCACTAGTTTTTTGAACATATCTTAACTGTGTATAATATTTCAAATAATTATAGAGAAAGTGGCTGTTAAATTTATTTCAGTTCGCTTATTTCTATACTACTATATAGTATATTTTAGAAGGATAAGATGGTAATTTCATTCAAAGTGTAAGACACTTATACAATAGTTTAAGCATAGAGTACAAGTGCTTTATGCAATAATTCCACTTTTGCCCCCATTTAATTAAAATATTCTAATTATTGTATTATTTAATACATATTATTAATACATTATTTAATAATGTGATATTATTTAATTCACTTTATTAAATTTTATTTTATTTATAATAATATAAATTGACATTTAAATTTATAGTTACTAATCATATTTTTATAACTAAATACTATTTAAACTAAGTATTATTTTATTTAAATACTTATATCTATGCTATTATATAACACATCTCTTTGTATAGAGATGTAGTTTTACCAAGTATACAAGTTTTGAAGCAACATTTACAAAAGAATGCAAGACATTTAAGAGGGGGACAATAGGAAATTGATTAAGATTTTACGACACTTTAGGGTAATATGGTAAATTTATCCATTAAATTTTATATACCTTGACATTTTTGATCTTGTCTCTTTCATGTATTTAATAAACATTATTAATACATTATTTAATAATATGATATTATTTAATTCATTTCAATAATTTTATTTTATTTATGATACTATAGATTGACATTTAACTTTATATTTACTAATTATTTTATTTTTAACTAATACTATTTAAATTAAGTGTTATTTTATTTAGATATTTAAGTATATAAAATATATATCTTTATTTTATAATAACTATAATACTAATATTTTTCTAGGGGCATATTGTGGTTTAATAATTTTAAAATATATTCTATAATAAAAGTGAAAGGAGGATAGAATAATAAGTTTATATATGAATTAAGACATCCATATGAAAAGTCATGCTTAAATTTCAAAAATTAACCATTTTATTCTATTTATACCCTTACAATAAAGTATAACATATGATGCTTATAATAAAAATGCTAAATCATATACATGTGGCCAAACAAAACCACCATTTACTTTTAATATCGTTCATTCATTGTGATTGAGCACTAATCTCTCTTTCTGTTTTCCTTGCCGGTTGTTAACAGTTAAATAACAATAAATATGGTAACTTGTGGTGACTGTTTCTCCATTAACTTTCTCCGGTCTATATAAATCTCCATCAAAAGCTGTCTCTAACGATCATAAAACTATAACCTACATTCATAAAACAAATCCCCCCTTTTAAAATTTAGGTAATTAGTGATTTCCAACCACAAATACCACCAATGCTTTCACTAATCTTGTTGGGATAATATAGTTGTCTTAAATACTTTTGTAATATACGTAATTATTTCTTTCATTCAATTTTGTCAATAATTATATTTGAGGATGGAAAACAGTTAAAAGTGAATTGTTTGACGTGTAAGCAACATGTCTTATCAACATTTGTAAAGTATTCGAAGCTTTAGGAGTCTAGTAAATTGTCATTTTGAGTCTATGGTTGCATCTAATGTGAGAGGAGATTTATGATGAAAAAAGATACCATGAGGAATAGTATCATAAAGATAACACATTTTGGCTTAATATGAGACTCGTGAGCATATGTAGATGAAAACATAAATTGATAAACTTTTTAACAACAAAGGCAAAAATTTGAGCCAATGTTGCATATGAAAACGCTCCCACAAATTGAAATTATTGTATCATCAACAAAGGCTTACCTGGTTTTTTAAAATATGATGAACATGGAAGCAACATATGCTTGACATGAAACACCAACTTTATAAATGAAAATTTACCACTCTTAAAGAAAGACCTAGGCCACACTACTCTTTTAAGAGTAGAAAACCTAGGCCGCATATGCTATGGACCTGAGTTCAATCAAAAATTGAAATAAGATAGAAGTGTTAATCCATGAAACCTCTAAAAGAGTGTTTCACATAATGATAATGTCATCATTATATACAACATACCATCATGATCATATATAAATGATGATGTATCATCTTGGAATTGGCAAAATAAAGATTGACTAGAGGATGAGTTAAGCGATGAAATCATGAATGAAGTGCATGATTGAAGCCATAAACAAATTATTAAATCATGTATACATGATTTGGATGCTACCTATTAACAAAACTATGAAGTTATTTCAAATATAGATAGATCATTTTAGGAAAAATCGTTAATTAAAATAATAAATACTTTTAATAATTTACAATACAATAAGTAAGAAATCAAATAAATTAAAAGTCTATTGTAATTGAAATAAAAAAAATACGACTACCTGAAAAAGAATATAGTTTCTCATGGTACAACAACTGAAGCCAATATGTTTGATAGGAGTTGAATCTAGCGCCCAAAATCATACGTTAAATGAAAAATAATATGAAGATTAGATTATTGCAAAGATTACTAGTTATGTGCATGTAGAAATGCAAGTGAAATATGATGTATCTTTCAACTAAAAGTTAAAAAACTTTATCAATAATTAAAACATTTGCATTGAACATCTTCAATGTTTAATCATTTTGTTTTATTTCTTAGTATTCAAATAGGCCTTCTATTTCAGCTTAATAATAGTAATTGTGTACATCAATAGTTACTACTTAGTCACAACTATGCAGTAGGAGTTGGTTAGTAGAAACATTAGCATTGACCTGAGTGATGATACCATTGGTAACAAGTTTGGTCATTGATAGTAACCTAAGTGATGTTATCAGTAGAAACTTTGGTACTGATCTGGGTGATGACATCAACGGTAGGAACTTTGAATCTTTGATCATAGATAGAAAGTTTGATACAGAACCATCGATAGTAAACCCAATATTAGCAACCTAGGAACTGACCTAGTGACGTCATCAATAGCACTTTGATAATAACATCATCATCAACCAATTAGAACCTTGGTAGCAAATCATGATGACGTTCGGTAACAACTCGCACCAACCTTCAAAAATACAAAAGATATTGTTAAGTGGATTGTAACAAATATGTGAAGTGTAAACACAAGAAAGCATCACATTATACCCACTATCATTGCATTCATAAGCCTTAATTTAAGAAGGAGAATGTCATTGATAACTTCGAATTTTATCAAAATTGTTGTTCATTGTTTGAGTGTTCTCTTGAATAGTACACTCATTGTTGTTACAGAGGACCAAGTATTAGGATTTCAAGGAAAGAAATAGTTTTCAATGTGGCGGTGTTTAATTGAAGCGAAAGTTGAGCTTTTTTACGAACTAATGATGTAAAACAAAGGAGAAGTGATGAAAGTGATCGGAAATCAAAGGATGTGAGAAAAGCTTGAACAATGATGGTGTTCAAGGTGTTTAGTGAGGCAAGTGGGGATCAAATGGTATGTTCTCCTCTTATTATATTTTAGGTAAAGTGATAAGATTATCATTTAGAATTTTTGGCATAAATTAATGTTACACTTTAAATATGGTATAAAATAACAATATTGTATTTCAGTAGGGGCGGCCCTGAGTGGGGCTGGGTGGGCGACCGTTTAGGGCCCGATCTCCTCAGGGGCCCGAATTTTTTTAAAAGTTATATATATATATATATACACACGTGTGTGTGTTTCATTTCTTAAAAAACTATAATCTATTGATTAATTCATTAACAAACCTAATAACATTGTCATTATTTTAGGCCTTTAAATTTTACCTAATAGCCTAATAACATTTTAAATAATTTAGCTCAGTAACATTTACCCAAGACAAACCTAATTTAGTTTAATAATACCTAAATAGAAAAAGAAACTATTCAACGATGGGAAGTGGAAACTTTTTCAATATACAAGTTATTCGGTTCATACTTTTTTATATGTCGTATTATAGGGGGGCCAATTTTTGTTCTCGCCCCGGGCTCAAAGTCTTTTGAGAATTCTCGGGACCAGTCCTGTATTTTAGCTTAAGTGATGGAACTATCATTTTGAATTTTGACATAACTTAGTGTTAGACTCTAAATATGTTATAATATAACAAGTACACATGTTAAACATGTAAAAGTTTAAAACTACTTATAGAATTTACTCTTATTTAGATATAAGCCTAACTCTTTGGAAGATGTCGTAAGTTTCTAAGATATCCATATTCATAAGACAAATATGAAGGTTTGCTTAATTTATGCATAAGATATATTTTATATGTACCTAATGAATAACTCAAAGAAAACACTTAAATATTGTTTATGAATTTCCCTTATGGCTATATTAATTTGTAAATTACGCAATGAAACTTTTACATTAAGATGTATCAGTTTTTTTAGCAATGAAGAAAAAGGCTATAAAGGCTATAATAGTTCGTCTTTCCCAGATTACTAAAGTTAAAAAAAATCCACGTGGATTTATTTCATGCAGCTTGCAACTATTTTCTCTTTTCTATCTTGTTGTACTTCTTGCTAAAAACGGAATACCAAAATAATTGTACTCATGTACTAAATGTGTTTTCCGTTTTCTATTTCTATTTGTATGCAGACATTGACTCCACCTACCCATACACATATATAACTAAAAGGTATTATTGAAGCTTTAACAATTAAACTCTCATTCATATGGGCAACACCTAGAGTTGATCCAATCAATAATAATTTTATGTAATTATGATTTGAAGTCAATTGATGATTTTATATGTTATCTTTTATTGTTTAGAACCGGATAAGTTGGTATTTTGGAAAAGTTCTTGAAACGAAACGTATCATCTTGAAGTTGAGGAGAATCTTCACATGGAAATGTGACTAACAATATCTCTAACCCTTTAATACGTAAATAAGTTGATTTGGATGATTTAGTCTGCATTAGGATGATGAGATAAGAATTTTGCATTATCCCAAAAGATATGAGTTACGAATAATATATTGGGTTAACAAACATTGCCAACAACATGGCCATAACTTTCAAAAGAGAATGATAGGGAATAACGAGTGACGATTCATCCCAATTTGGTTTTATCAGTATGTTAATTGATTAGAGTACAGTGTAAAAACAGATAAATCATTTTTTCTTGTGTGGTTGTTTATTTGCATATTATGGTGGAACCAAGATGGGCTTGTAGTATTTGTACACGAATATTTAATACTTACGATAAGGAGAGATTGATGATATTAGTGATTCTCATAATAAATCACTTAAACGTCTAAGGATCTATTAATTTAAAATACCTTATTAGTTATTAGTTGCAAAATGATAGTGTAAAAGGAAGTAAATGGAACGTAATTGCTACAAGTTAATGCTTGTAGACTTTGTTTAAAATCTATGTTAACATTATATGATCATAATGAGAGTCAACATCCCCTACAAAAGTGTCACACCCCGGGCCTAGGTAGGGTGGGACGTCGTAGACTATCAACAACAAATGGCAGCGGAAACAAACCATCATAAGAGCACAAATGAAGAGAACATCACATGACATTGATATTTAAAATAAACCCGGGCTAGAAATAAGATTAGCCCCCAAATGAGAAGAGTAAGTACAACATCAATACAAATTGTTTCCAACATCAATAAATGTAAATTGTTCAAATGTTTCAAAACAAGGACAAACCAATGCCATGGTCACGATGCTAGGTCAAAGTCTTCTACACAGCTAGACTCCACTCATGGATTACCTAAAACATACTCGAAAGAATTTGTGTCAACTATAAAGTTGGTGAATTCAAGTGCCTAAAGTTTAAAAAACAAAAGGATTCATTAGAATCCACACTTTATTAAAAAGTCATAGTATCATTGTTGTGGGGATCACAATCAACCATGCACTCAGCCCCGGCTAGCCTCTTCAATAATTAAGTTACCGGTTAATCCCCGTGGGGAGAACTGAGCCTCAAATCAGTGGACCGTACCTGCCGGATGGTCCACCATAGTATCTTATAAAACCTATTACATTCCATATACGACCCGCAGGATCTCAGTGTGGTACCCTTCCCGTTCATCACAGGAGGCACTGTGTGTGGGGGATTTCCTAAGTAGATCTACCCATATAAACAAGCGGTTCACACAAGAATTAATGATTGTAATACAAGTATCAACAGGTCTCAACATAACCACAACATATATCATCATAATATAGCAAAAAAATAGTTCAGTTTAAACAGAGCATGCTTCATCCCAAAACAGTAGTAAAAAAAGAAACACTTAAACTCACCTTTGAATTCAAGCAAAAGGGTTTCTTCGTGTGTCGGGAAAAGTCTCAAGTCTAGCACCCTACCATTAAGATTTAAGTATTAATCCACTAATTCTAGGGTTATGAAGATGCATTAGATGTGTCATGAGATTAATGTCTTAATAGCATTTGAATTGCTAAGTCTTTATATAAAAAGTTTTATTTTATAGAAAGTTAAGGTTTCTTATGAAAGAGTACATGAGTTACCATGTTAAATAACCTATATAAGTGAGTTTGAGTCTTTTAAGTGATTCTTAGTTCAAAGGGGGTCGGTTTATTGAAGTTTAGCAAAATTTACAGTTTAGTCCTCCAACTTTTCAAAATTTACAATTTCTACCCCAAAGTTTGATTTTCTGCATTTAATGACTTTTATGGCCAAATATTAGTTTCTCATGGTTAGGTAACTGATTTTAAGTAAGCTTGTCTCAAAATTTCAGAATTTAGTTCCAGGTTATATTTAGTTATGTCTTCAGTTACCGGTTACGGTAAAACCGAAAGTTTTTATCAGTTAAGTGTTGATTTCTATATTAATGGTCTTGGATTCATTCAATATTATTTTGGTGAATTTATATAATTTTTTAATATGCTAAAGATGTATTTCAAGCTCTTTTTAGGTGAAAGTCTATATTTTAAGTTTTAGCCGTTAAAACGCGTTTTTACCCGACTTTGACCGTTTAAAAGCTCGTTTGACCAATTTTTCAACTCTTTTAGATCTTATAGCACATAACTTTCTGAAATAACATGGTTTCCATGGATTTTGGTTTTATACCATTAATTCTAAAATTATCTTCCAAACGTTACCCGGTTAAAGCCCATTTTTCACTAAAAATTCCACTTAACCCATTCTTTGACCATTTATTCAACAAAACCGATTCAAATACTTTGTTAACCCTTTTAGAACCTGGAATACTTTTTAAGATGGTTAAAATCTATGTTTTCTTGTTTTTAAACCATTTTACCACTTTTCGGGTCCTCGAATATGTCCATATTGCCTATAAGTCTATAACATTTATATTTTTAGCCTTTACATCTCATCACATGCCCAAATCATCCAAAAACCTACTGAAATATTATGTCAATCTTACGGGTCCAACAAACAAACCACGAATAGGATAGAAACTACAAGATTATACCATTTTCATCCATTACACTTGTGTAAAACATTATATCTTGTGTTTATATATTACCCAAACCCTTGGTAACTTGAAATCAGGTTGTTAGGAGGTTAGAAGACTCATTTTGAGCAGGTTACACGTTTAGTTTCAAAAGGTTTCAAGTTGTGCAAGTTGGATGGTGTAAATACACCCAAAAAGAGGGTTTTCTAGGTGTAAACCGGGTTACACCTTTAGAATGACATATGTTACTAGTGAGATACCTTCAAGAACGTGAAAAGCTCCTTAGGTACAAGGTTGTAGCAGCAAGTTTTTGTTAGATATGAGCATGGTAAGGTTTTGAATGAAAAATGAAGACAAACACATGAAATAACCAAAACCGGGTGACATGAAGCTTACACTCGATGTAGCCCGCGGTTTGGAGTGTGTAGCTGGTCGAGGATGGTCTGAAAACTCTTGGACAAGGCTGGAGAATCACGAACAAGTGCTGGAAAGGACCGAACTTGTAGGAACCGTGTACCCAAGAGCACCAAAACTTCACCTTTGCGGTTCTTTGAGCTTGGCTGATTGTGGGTTGTGGTGTTCTTCGAGTATGGCTAGGATTTAGAGAGAAAACCATGGTGTGTGTGTGTGTGTTTCGGTTAGAGAATCCGGGAGGGAGAGAGGGAGTGAAATGAAAGTGATGGTGGAGTGTGAAGTGAGTTCTTGCATGAAAGGGTAGTGGGGGTTGAAGTGGTGGTGTAGAAGATGGTTGATTGGTGGAAGAGGGTGGTGAAAGGGGCGGCCGAAATTGGCTTGTAGGGTGGATTTTTGAATTAAAATTTTAAATGGTAATTATATTATGTAGTGTAGTGTAGTTTATTAGATGGTATAATTAGTTAGTTGATAATTAACCGAAAATTTTAGTGTGTAGGCACACAATTTAATTGTTTCAACCATGATTAAATTTTGCAAGGGTGACTAATAAACTTTCCCGGAACACTAAGATTTCCCTAACAAATGCTTGATCTAGATAAAAACATTACAAAACATAAGTTGAAAGGGTCATAGAAGGTGAAATGCGACTGAGGAAGCTCATCCGCATCAACCAGATACGACCAAATGAAGAGGTCCATTCGCATTAACCAGATACGACCGAATGAAGAGGTCCATTCGCATTAACCAAATGCGACTGAGCCAGGAGGAAATGCGGCCAATTAAGACAAGAGTACCAAAACACATAGCATGTAAGAGAGAATAGTATCAATAGTAATAGTAATAAAGTTAGTAGAATCATAAAAGATGCAGGTCGATAAGGTAAGAATTATAAACTAGAGGTCGGTTGTTACATTCTCCCACCGTTTAGGAAATTTCATCCCGAAATTTTAGCCTCGCTCAGATTCGGTACAGGTGGGTTTGAAGAGATGCGGGTAACTCTTCCTCATTTCGTCTTCTCGCTCCCAGGTGAATTCAGGTCCTCGCTTAGAATTCCACCTTACTTTGACCTTAGGTATGCGACTTCGTCTTAGTTTCATGACCAGCCGGTCAGTGATCTCTACGGGTTCTTCTACGAAGTTCAACTTATCGGTTACCCTATCTCCAATGTCTTGTCTACCAGGCACTTCTTAAGGTTTGACACATGGAAGGTGTCATGTATGTAACTTAACTCCTCCGGCAGCTTTAACTTATATGCCACGATTCCAACTCTTGCTAGTATCTCGAATGGTCCAATGTATCTCGGGCTTAGTTTTCCTTTATTCCCAAATCTCACGGTGCCTTTCCATGGTGCCACTTTCAACATTACCTTATCACCCACTTAAACTCTAAAGGTTTTCGTCTTCTGCCAGCATATTTCTTTTGATGATCCCTGGCTGCTCTCAAACGCTGCTTAATTTTGAATATCTTTTCGGTGGTTTCCATCACGATGTCGGGTCCCATTTCTTGGCTGTCACAAATCTCATTCCAACTCAATGGTGATCGGAATTTTCTACTATATAGGGCCTCGTACGGAGCTGCCTTTATACTTGCGTGGTAGCTATTATTATAGGAGAACTCTACCAAAGGAAGATGGTTGTCCCAGTTCCCGCCAAAGTCAATCACGCAAGGCCTTAGCATATCCTACAGGGTTTGAATAGTTCTTTCGCTCTGTCCATCAGTTTGTGGGTGGTATACAGTGCTTAAGTCTAAACGAGTTCCTAACGCTTGATGGAGTGATCTCCAGAAACGTGAAGTGAAGCGGCTATCACGGTCGGAGATGATTGACAAAGGCACACCATGCCTGGTCACTATTTCATCAATATATAAATGAGCTAGTTTCGTTAGGTCGTAGTCTTCCCTAATCGGTAATAAGTGAGCTGATTTGGTTAACATGTCCACTATTACCCAAATGGCGTCATGACCTCTAAAAGTTCTGGGTAGTTTTGTGACGAAATCCATTGTGACGTTATCCCACTTCCATTCTGGAATTTCGGGCTGTTGCAACGTCCCTGACGGTTTCTGGTTTTCAGCCTTCACCATGGCACACGTCAAACACTTGCTCACATATATGGCGATGGATTTCTTGATCCCAGGCCACCAGAAAAGGGCCTTTAGATCATGGTACATCTTGTCACTTCCGGGGTGAACCGAGTACCTAGACTTGTGGGCTTCGTCGAGGATCACTTCTCTAATTCCCCCGTGCTTTGGTACCCACGTTCTCCCATCACATTTATATATACCATCGCTGTTCAGCTCTAAACGTTTCTCCATTCCTGTCAACATTTCCCCTGCTAGCTTATCTTCCTTTAGCGCTTCACCTTGTGCTTTCTTTAGTCTGGCGATAAGGTCGGTGTACACACTCATCCTTAAGGCACGGACGCGTAAAGGTTTCTCCCTTTCTTTCCGGCTCAAGGCATCCGCCACTACATTGGCCTTGCCCGGATGGTAGCGTATTTCACACTCGTAATCATTCAGCAACTCAACCCATCTTCTCTGGCGCATGTTTAGCATCTTCTGATCCAGAATGTGCTGCAAACTCCTATGGTCAGTGTAAATAATGCACTTCGTGCCATAAAGATAATGTCTCCATATTTTGAGTGCAAACACCACGACACCCAATTCTAGATCATGCGTTGTATAGTTCTTCTCATGATCGTTTAGTAGTCTCGAGGCATAAGCGATTACTTTGTTGCGTTGCATTAGCACACATCCTAGTCCTTGACGCGAGGCGTCACAATAGACCACAAAATCCTCAATTCCTTCTGGGAGGGCGAGGATAGTTACACTACATAACTTCTCTTTGAGTGTTTTGAATGCTTCATTCTGCTCTCGTTCCCACACAAAGGTTGTGTTCTTCTTCGTCAGAGCAGTCAATGGTTGTACAATGCGCGAGAAGTCTTTGATAAACCTTCTGTAGTATCCGGCCAATCCAAGAAATTGCCTTATCTCGGTAGGAGTTTATGGAATTTTCCAGTCCTTAATCGTCTTAGTCTTAGAAGGGTCGACTTGAATCCCTTTCTCATTTACCACATGCCCTAAAAAATTGAATCTCTCGCATCCAAAATTCACATTTTGAGAAATTGGCATATAATTGTTCATTTTTAAGCAGCTCGAGTATTAGTCTGAGGTGCTTCTCGTGCTTTTCTCTACTACAGGAGTATATCA